>CM070773.1:132216325-132513825 GCA_036346955.1 Dipus sagitta
ACCATGGGATATTTTTTATAATCATGGGAGATGTTAATAAAAATGGAGAAAAAAATAAAAGGCCTCCAGAAAGGCTGGAGGCCCATAGACCACTGTCCTAACTGTTTGCTGCTTCATACTAGTTGGGTCTGGTAGGCCGTCCAGTGGGGTAAGGGGTAGGGCTGGGGAGATGGCTCTGTGGGTGAAGCACTTGCTGGGCAAGTCTGGGTACCTGAGTTTAGATCCCAGACCCCATATAAAAAGTGGAAGCCAGCCGGGCGTGGTGGCTCATGTCTTTTATTCTAGCCCTCAGGAAGCCAAGGTAGGAGGATCACCATGAGTTTGAGGCTACCCTGAGACTACATAGTTAATTCTAGGTCAGCCTGGGCCAAAGTGAGACCCTACCTGGAAAAACAAAAACAAAAAAAGTGCTGTGGAGGGCTGTAATCCCAGCACATTGGGATAGGAGGCGGAGACAGGAGAATTTCCCGGAAGCTCAAGAACCAGCTAACAGTAAGGGCAGCATTGAACAACTGCAATACAAATGAAGAATCCTGACGAAAAGAAGGCCAACATGGGCTGGAGGGATGGCTTAGCGGTTAAGGCGTTTGCCTGCAAAGACAAAGGACGCAAGTTTGATTCCCCAGTACCCACGTTAGCCAGATGCACAAGGGGGTGCATGCGTCTGGAATTCATTTGCAGTGGCTAGAGGCCCTGGCATGCCCATTCTCTCCCTCTTTCTCTTTCTCTGTCAAATAAATAAAAATAAAATATTTTTTAAAAAAGAAGGCCAAGACTAGGAAGTTGTTTCTGACCTCCACATGCATGCTGTGGCACATGAGCACCTGCAGTCACATATAGAACACACACACACACACACACACACACACACACACTGCCAGCAGTTTCTTCCCAGGTCTGACAGCATGTATAAGGAAGGCAGGCTTCTCTGTGTGGCTCAGGTCCTGGACACCCTGCATCTGTGCATGTCTGTGGAGCTCCGACAAGTCTGCTAGGCACCGTGAAGGTTTATTGAACTGGAGGCCAGTTCTTTGTTTTAAAAAAGCAATAATTTTCTTATTTGTTATTGTTATGAGTTGTTTTTTTTTTTTAAGATGAGGTCTTGCCAGGTAGCTCTGGCTGGCCTAGAACTTATGATAGTCATACCTCAGCCTCCCAAATGCTGGGTTCTTAGGGACAGGCATAGCACAGACTCTCAGGGTGAGTCTCAGGACTATGAGACATCAGGAGCCAGTTCACTCATGCAGAACATCCTCAGCTGCATCAGGCATGCTCGCAGTGGAGATCAGCTTACTTCTTTTGAACAAACCTCTCAGCTCCCTCCTCGGGCTTCTCCAAAGCAGGGCTCTCCAGCTGAGGGGGATGAGTGGTCTGTCCTCAGAATGGTACTCAGACCCTGCGCAGCTCTGGAGCTCAGCTGGGAGTGGAATGTGGCTTCAGAAAGAAGGGCTAGAACTGCTGCCCAAGATGAGTTTGCACAGGTCGGAGGGGCTTGCCCACAGGCCTCAGACTGGAATGCTGGCCAAGCAGGGGAGGGAACTGGACATGAGTGTGACCTAAGAAAGTGGCCAGGTAGTGGTCAGTACAAAGGAACCCCTTCTGGTGGCTTGGGGGAAGGGTGCCTGGGGGCAGTGGACATGGTGAGTAGACCTGGCATGGGGGCCAGCACCCAGGACTGTAGGACCCTTGGAGGGTCCATGGGGAGGGAGTGTGGGGAAGTGTGACATGTCCTCTACATTGGCCAGGAGGTGATGAATGGCCCATTGCTGTCATGCTGGACACCACATGCGCACGTTGTAGCTGTGGCTGAGGACTCTTGGTTTGTGTGACAAATCTTATATTCACACCTCTTGGGTTGGAACCCCCCTGTCCCGATTCATTAGGAGTACCATGAGGGGAGTTTCAGCTTTGGTCACCCATCTCCACAAAGGTGCTGTCTTGTAGTCGACCCAGGGGTCAGTGGGGATGGCAGTTAGGGGCACAGCACAAGTGACCCTGGGATTGTGCAGCTTTATGATCAGGACTGGGCAGTGCCCTGTGATGAGAGGTGGTCAGGGGTCATCAGCATGGCATTATTTTAATAGTGACAAGGGAGAATCAACTAAATGCCAGTTACTAGGAAATCGTTTGCCTAGATTGCTTCATGCTGATGGAGTAAAATAATAAACAGTTGTTTCCCTCCCCATGGAGTATGATAGATAGGACTCTTCCATATTCGCAGACGTCAAAGGATCTAAACCAGGTTATCTCTGGCACGGAGGACAGCATGAGGTTCATCTACTGTTCTTGATACTTAGTGATCATGTCATCAGAAGAAAGGGGACAGTCCTAGTTACAAAACACCAGAACACAGGAGACTGGCTCCCAGGGAGGAAGGCAGTGCCGCTGCCACACCTGACCCTCTGTCTGGTTTCCTCCCCACAGTATTCCCGGCAGGAGCAGGAAGAAGAGGGCCGGAAGCGCTATGAAGCCCAGAAGCTGGAGCGTATGGAGACCAAGTGGAGGAATGGTGATATTGTCCAGCCTGTCCTTAACCCAGGTGAAGTCAGGGGCACGAGTGCAGAGTGTGGTGGGCTGCCGCCCAGTGGCAGATGTCATTCCTCAGCAATCACCCTGAGATTGCAGGCTGTCCCCAGCTGTTAGTCACTATCCTTTGGGAGCCAAGGTGTTAAACGCTGTCTTCCAGAGCCAGGCTTTGTCGCCTGCTCTGCCCTGAGCCTTTCAGGTGCCTTTCCCACTAGCACGGTTGGCAGAGAGTGGCAGCATGGGTGCCTCCAAGTTGGGGTGGTCACTGCCACAGCAGGGCCTCCGTGGTCTCAGCAGAGAGATGCACTCACTCACTTGTTTACAGCGCATTTGTTTTTGTTGTGTTTTTCTCCTGAGTTTGCTCTGGAGCTTGTCTCCCCCCCCACTGAGGTAGGGTCTCACACTGTAACCTAGGCTGACCTGGAATTCAGTATGTCGTCTCAGGGTGGCCTCAAACACACGGTGATCCTCCTAGCTCTGCCTCTTGAGCACTGGGATTAACGGCGTGCGCCACCACGCCCGGCAGGAGCTTGGTTTTAAAAGAGGAAAGAATGGCAGCAGGTTTTCATCACCTTTCTTCATGGGCTCTCTCATGCGCATGTTCCCTTGCGAGTAGCTCTGCTGACACTTTCCATGCAGGCCACAAACCTGAGCTCTGCTGTGGGATTGTTCTTTGCTCCCTCTGTCCTTTGGCCCGGGCCTTCACACAGCATCCCTGCAACAGCCCAGTAGGACCTCCCTGGGGTCCCAGTGCACAGCAGTGTAAGGGGCTTGGGATATGTCTGACCTGCAGATGAGCCTTTGGTGACCCACACATTACCCCCTTCTGCACGCACAGCCACTACAGTTTAGTGACTCTTTCTAGAACGTACTCCCAGTGTTAGCACTGACCTAAGGGCAGCTTCCTTTACATATCACATGTCATCTTCTCTATGGTATTCGTGTGCAGTACCTGGTGTTTCAGGATCTGATGCACTGGGAAGATGGGCCCTGTGCTACGCCTGGAACTTGGTGCTGGGGCTGAGGGAGCACAGCCTGGGATAGAAGAATGAGAAGTGCACAGGAGCCCCTGGGCCACACTGTGACAAATCCTGCGGGATTTCAGGGCAAGGCCATAGGGGACAGTCCCTGATTGGACCTGATTCTGCTCTTGGGGAGGAACTCCAAGGCCTGTAGCCTTGCTGTCTGTAAGCTTCTTCCTAGGTCATTATCCATGTGGCTCATCCACAGTGGACAGAGGAGGGTGGTGTGCTCAGCCCACCTTCTCATCTGAGTGTGGGGACCAGGAGGTGACTATAGACATGGTCAGAAGCTTCTTCAGTCTTCCTTTTGACCTGTTTATGACTCTCCCATTCCCTGTGATAGTGACCACATCCAGAGTCTTCCCACGGGTAATCCCCCAAACTGGGATGTTTTATTCTTCCTCAACCCATTTCTCCAGATGCATGTGGGTAGGAAAGCCACACCTTCTCCTGATTCTTGACAAAAGGCCGAGTCCTGGCTGCCTTTTGGCATCAAAGGCCCCTTCTGTCCGTGGGTCTGGAGGCAGCAGACATGTCCAGTCTTTGATGCCCCAACTCTCTGAACTCTGCTCACTGTGGCTTTTGCTTCAAGCTAGTCACTTTTTTCTAGAGTGTGTAACTTACTAAGAGCAAAAAATAAATACAAGGTTACACCCTGACTTGGCTCTTTCAGCTACTAGCCTCAACACTAGCTCAGTAGGCGTATAAGTAGACTGACAGTATGCCTGCTTCTTAGGCTAGGGTGATGGTAAGCAGGGTGCCTTTCACCCCAGAGGCTTTCATTTGGGCAGCACCTTGCTTCTGGTACCAGTGCGCATGTCTAAGACAGCAGCAGCAGGGTGGGGGGGAGACCTCTTCATCTCTGTGGCTTACACCTCTGCATAGCAGACTCCTTTCGTATGTTCCCTGTGTCACCTAGATGCAGGATGTGAGAGCACACGGGAGCGGCCATGGGCATGACCAGGTTGGACTCTGAAAAATGGAAGTGCCCACACAGGAGTGAGCCAAACGGGAAGAAAATAGACAGTCTGACCCACAAAGCGCTTGGGGAGTTAGTTTTCCACTAAGGGAAGGAGGCTCATGAGGATTTGGGGCTTCTAGTTATTAAAAACTCCTCCTGGCAAGTTCCAAAAATGTTAAATTATTACATGTGGTTTAACCAACATTCTCAATGTGATAGCATGTCAGGGTGTCTCTCTGATCGGGGAGCTATAGTTATTTCAAATTGCTTGTCATGTGAACAAGTAGATAATCAATGTGAGAAAGATTTTTATATGTAATATTTAGTTGATTGATTGATTGATGGATTGATTGACTGTGTGTTGAGACTTGTGGAGGGATACTTTTAGCCCGTAACCGACAGGGTCATCAGAGTCTCAGGTGACAGTTGACACACTTGAGGTCCAAGCCTCTGAGTCAGGGCTGCCCTTAATGCCACCGGCTCTTTTGGTGCTGAAGAAGCATGAAAGCCAGACTCCTGGGTAGCACCTCTGCACCCTGTCTGTATCAGTGGCCTGGTGGTTCCTTCAATATCCAAGGCCTTGAAGAGCAGGCATGGGCTCCCCTCCCTGATCCTGGCTATCTGGGAGGGAATGGATGAGCCTGATCTCTGACTGAAGGCTTTGGGGCAGGGGCTGTGTGGGTCACACCTGTGGCTCTGCTTGTGCCTGTTGAAGAAAGCGAGCGTGGAACAATGACATCTGCCCTCTGGGGACAGGGGCTTCTCCTCTGCTTTCTTACACGAGCCCCTTCACAGACATTTCTAGCAGCATTGAGTGACTAGAGGTCTGCTGGGGGATCTCCAGCAGGTCTTAGGAAATTTGTGCTAACAGAGCTGTGCATAGGGGAGGGTTGGCCCCAGAGAGGGACAGCCCAGACACCTATCAAGGATGAGCCTTCTCAGGCCGGTTCAACGACCCAGAGGCTGCAAAGTGAATCACAGAAGCACCTTGGATGCTGTTTGCAAATTGGAAAGAAGTTGGGAGAATGATGACATCCCAGTGGAGGGTCACATACAACTCCTGGACCTTCTAGCTAAGAGATGTTTAGTGACTGTCCATGGGCAGGGCCTTGCAGGTGCCACTGTCCCCAGAGTGCTTTGTGACTCACTGAAAGAGGCTGAAGGCCTTGGTTCTCTTCAGAGAAATCTGTCCAGCTGGCTGCAGGTGGCGTCTCTAGTGACCCAAAATGCCAGGCATTGGTGCCCTTGCTGCCCCTAGGCTGTGAGGGGATCCATCTACGTATGCTATGACTGATCTCTCTCTCTCTCTCTTTTGTCTTTTCAGAGCCAAACACAGTGAGCTATAGCCAGTCCAGCCTGATCCACCTGGTTGGGCCCTCAGACTGCACCCTGCATGGCTTTGTGCATGGAGGTAAGGATCAAGTCACTCTGGCCTCTACCCACTTCCCCTGCCTGTACTGTGCATCCCCTGGAGGCTGTTCCCGTGCCCACTTCCCCTGTCCACTTCCCCTGACTGCTCTGTGCACCCCTGGGAGGCCGTGCTGCTGGCTGACCCAGTTTGGGCTCCCGTGTCTAGTGAAGTATAAATTTAAACTTCTAAGAGGTTGCATAAGAAATTACAAAATACTGTTGGTGCCTGTTTTTAAAATAGGTAATGAAAGTTGATGGATGAGGACATCCCAACAGAGAGTGTAACATGCAGTCTGGGGACCTCAGAACCCCAAGATATGGGAGGAAAGGTATTGCAAGTCCTGAGAGAATAGCCTGAAACCACTGACAGCCTTCCTGGTGCTTTTTTTTTTTTTTCCTGGAATGGCTAGTCCTGGTGTTTTGTTTTATTTATTCATTTATTTATTTATTTTCTTTCAAAAATTCCCACCTCAAGTGACGACAGTTTTTGAAGGTCCTGGCCCAGCTTTCCCTGAGACTAAGACTAGGACTTGTCTCTAGGCTATGAAGGGACAGTTTTTACTTGGTGTGCACTTTTTTTTTTTTTTTTTTTTTTGTGGTCTAAAACAAATACCAGTAACACACCAGTCCCACAGATGGATATTGTCGTTGTGGGTGAGATTAAAGGAAACTTTTTCAAAGTAAGTTGAAGGCTGGGGAGGTGGCTCAGTGGGTAAAGTACTTACTACCCAAGCTTGAGGACCACAGTTTGGATCCCCAACACCCATGTAAATGCTGGGAGCCCACCTATAATCCCAACACCCAGAGACAGGACCCCTGGGGAAAGCTGGCTAGGTAGACTAGCCTAATCATCAAGCTCTGGGCTCAAGGGAGACCTTACCTTAGTAAATAAAGTGAAGAGTGATGGAGGAAGACAAGTCATCCTTGACCTCCACACACATGTGCACTCATGGATATGAATACAAACACATATACATACACCACACATGTGCACATACAAAATGCTAGCAAGTTGAAGCTACTGGTGGTGGTGCACGCCTCTGATCCTAACACTTGAGAGGCTGAGACAAGAAGACTGTGAATCTGAGGCCAGCCCAGGCTGCATAGTGCTGCGTCTTCAAAAACAGAAAACCAAACAGCAGCAGCAACAAAAGGTTGAGCTGGGCATGGTGTTGTGTAGCCCTGGCCTTGAGGCGGCTGAGGCAGTAGGATCACTTGAGCCTAGGGGTCGAATGCCAGACTGGACAACAGCAAGACCCTGGCTCCAAAACAACCAAACTGACTCAAAGAGCAACATCAGGGGAAGGTGTGATTGGCCCAGACAGCAGCAGAACCAAGAGGCCATGGATGCGGCACATGGGCACTGCTCCCTGGGGACTACGCCGTTCACAGTCCTCCTCAGTGCTCTCATTTCTTAGTTTACTGGAACACCAAATTCTCCTTTCTTCTCTGCTTAGAAAGTTCCTGTTCATCCTTTAAACCCCAGCTCAGATGGGGAGGTTTACGTTGATGTTTCTGCTGGTGATCTGATCTTTGTGTTGGTTCTGGGGCCTCACACAAGAGGCTCTTGGCAGGTACTTGATTGGAGGATGAGAGGCGCAGCTTACTTGAGTTGAAGGATAACCTGGGCCTGCGCGAATCAGAATGGCTCCTGATTTGAGAGCTCTCGTGTGCGCATGCACAGTGTGAGCTGTCATGTACTCGCTATGAGCATGATTGTGGAGGCCAGAGGAGGAGTTTGTCCTTTTCTTTAAAAAAGAATTAAAGTTTTTATTTTTTATTTATTTATTAGAGACAGAGAGTGAAAGAGGATGGGCACACCAGGGCCTCTAGCCACTGCAAACAAACTCAAGATGCATGCACCACCATGTGCATCTGGCTTACTTGGGACCTAGAAAATCAAACCTGGATCCTTAAGCTTCTCAGGCAAGAACTTTAACTGCTAAGCCATCTCTCCAGCCCGTTTTTTTTTTTTTTTTTTCTTTGTTTCGAGGCAGGGTCTCACCCTAGCCCAGGCTGATCAGGAATTCACTATGTAGTCTCAGGGTGGCCTTGAACTCACTGCGATCCTCCTACCTCTGCCTCCCAAGTGCTGGGATTAAAGACGTGAGCCACCACACCCCGCTCTCAGTTTGTCCTTTTGCATTGCTCTTGCCTTACTTCCTTGCGCTAGTTCATTTCTCCTCTTTTGGGTGCCTGGGCAGAATCTCCCTCTTTGAGGGGATAGAAATGACTGGGGTGGGCTAGGGGCTGCCGAGGCCCACCGTTCTCAAGTGCCGGGAAGGAGTGCTGAGTGAAAGAGCCGTTCTCTCCCAGTCCTCCCCTCCACTACTGCCCCATTGCTGGTTGTACAAGTGTTAGACTGTTGTTGTTCTCTGGTTGCTGAAGTCCTCCTGTGACTTCATGTGACGCCCTGCTCATACTGTTTGGCTGTACATTGGGCTTCACTTCCCTGGAACTTATAGATTTGTCCCTGAGGGATCCCTCAGCCTGCTGGGCTCACCAGGGGACTCTCAGGTTCTTCTAGACAGCTGACACAAGGGTGCTGGTTGTGGATAAGCCCGTAGGTGGTTCGGGTAGCCAGCCTGGAATAGAACGGCTGTTGCTGATTCCACTGTGGATGAGAGGGAATGGAGCGGCTGGGAGCCAGGAAGCATCCCTCCTATGTCCCTCTGTCAAGCAAGCACCTTCAACTGCTGACCATCTCTCCAGCCCTTCATGTCCCTCTTTCAAGCTGTTTCCTTAACTTGGCTCTTGTCACTTTCCCAGATATCCTTAAGGAAGCTACCCAGGGTCCCTTTTTTTAAAATTTTTTTTTGTTTAGTTTTTATTTATTTATTTCAGAGCTACAGACAGAGAGAGAAAGAGGCAGATGGAGTCAGAGAGAGAGAGAGAATGGGCGCGCCAGGGCCTCCAGCCACTGCAAACGAACTCCAGACGTGTGTGCCTCCTTGTGCATCTGGCTAACGTGGGTCCTGGGGAATCGAGCCTCGAACCGGGGTCCTTAGGCTTCACAGGCAAGCGCTTAACCGCTGAGCCATCTCTCCAGCCCTAGGGTCCATTTTTATACTGAGTAAAACTGGAAGGAGGAGGACCTCGTTCCTTTAACTACACCATGATGGAGCCTAGGGACTTGCATGGGTCAAGAAGGTTGTGGGCAGGATGAGGCAGGCACAGCAGCACATGGTTAGCTGCTCCCAGGACCACTTCAGTCATGTCTTTGTTTCAGCCTAGACATAGACATGGTTCACCTGGAATGATCAGGGTCATTCCAAAGGCTGCTGCTTTGGAGCATGCCGTGTGTGGCTGGGGGGTGGGGGGGGGTAGGATCTCACTCTAGCCCAGGCTGACCTGGCACTGACTTGTAGTCCACCACATCCAGCTCGGGCTGCTGCTTTGGGTCATTTCCTTGTTTTCTTTTTTTTTTGAAGTAGGTCTCACTCTAGTCCAGGCGGACTTGGAATTCACTATGTAGTCTCAGGGTAGCCTCGAACTCATAGTGATCCTACCTCTGCCTCTTGAGTGCTGGGACTAAAGGTGTGCACCGTCATGCGCAGCCTGTCCTTGGTTTTTAATGTGCACAAGGCGTGGAAGGGGCAGCTGTTGTCTTCTGTTTAGAAAGGCACCTTTGTTGTCTCAGTCACATTCAGCTGTGGGTAAAACTGGTCTGCCCAGAGACACGCAGCTGGGGACCCCACCCCAGGAGAGGGCTTTCTCCCTTGAGGTGCTGGAGTTTGTGGCAGTGAACTGGAGGCAAGGTTTCCTAAACGTGTCTCATACTTGACAGTTTTGTTGGTGCCTAAGAACGTATTTGCTGGGCATGGTGATCCATGCCTGTAATCCCAGCACTCCGGAATCTGAGCAGTAGGACGGTCAATTTCGTAGTGAGACCCTGCCTCAGAAAAACAGATTCTTAAGCCCCTCACCTGGGGCCCTGCATGTTTCATAAGGAGTGTATTATTCTGATGATTCAGGGACTAAAGAAACCCACAGCTAGAGGGTGTGATTGTTTCAAAAGATCCAGCAGTGCTGTCCTTACGCCCCCTTTCCCAGAATCTCTGAAGAGCATTGGCCATCATAGCCTGTGAAGTCCCCTCCGTGGGTTTTTTTTTCCTTTCCCTTGAGGCAGGGTCTCACTCTAGGCCCGGCTGACCTGGAGCTCACTCTGTAGCCCAAGCTGGCCTCAGTGATTCTCCTGCCTCAGCCTACCAAGTGCCAAGATTACACACGTAAGCCACCCTCCCTCCCGTTTCCCTGTCTATTTACTTTTCTTGGGGGAGGAGGATTCAAGGTAGGGTCTTGTTCTAACTCAGGCTGACCTGCAATTCACTTTGTAGTCTCACGTTGGCCTCAAACTTACAACATTCCTCCTATCTCAGCCTCCTGAGTGCTAGGATTAAAGGCATGTGCCACCATACCCAGCCTGTATTTACTTTTTAAAAAGTATTTAAGCTGGGTGTGGTGGCGCACACCTTTAATCCCAGCACTCGGAAGGCAGAGGTAGGAGGCCACTGCAAATGAGCTCCAGAGGCATGTATCACCTAGTGTATCTGGCTTTACGTGGGTATCAGGGAATTGAATCTGGGTCCTTTGGCTTTGCAGGCAAGTGCCTTAACTGCTAAGCCATCTCTCCAGCCCCTCCCGCTGTATTTCCAATGCCACAGTGAATGCGTCATCCTCCCCACTGGTGAGGAGGCTGAGCACCAGGGTGTAGGCATGCTGTCCAGGTGGCCCTGCCCCCTGAGCCTTGCTGTCCCCCAGGTCTTTCAGTCCCTTCCCCTGTCCATTTCCTCACTTTGGGAGCACCCAGCCCCATGGACACTGTCCCACCATCTGGTGGTGGCTAACAGATTTATTACATCTAGCTCTGTCTCCCTCAGCCCTGCAGTCGTTGGCCATCCTCTCAGGATAATGGGCCCTTGAGCCCAGTCTCACTCTTAATCTTTATGTCTGTACATTCTCCTCCTAACTTCTAAGGCTAGTGTGTTGGAGGCCTGCTCTCTGCATTACTTTTCTCATTGCTGTGAGAAAACATCTGACACGAGTGACCTCAAGGGGCGTAGTTCTCTTGTCTTACGCACCTTCTGCTTCATGGAGAATCAAGCCTTTTTGTCTTCAGTGGAGCATTCATGCAGTGTGGTCATATAATGTTGACCATAAAGAGAATTTGTATTACAAATCCCCTGAAGTGGGACCCTCAACACCTCAGCAGCCTTAATAAGAACGTAGCCACCTCAAATCCAAGCCATATTCCTCCAGACTGAGCAGGTCCTGAAGTAAAGTCTGGATGATACACGTGCTGGAAAATAACAAAAAAGCGATGTCCTTGTAGGATCAGGGAGATGGCTAAGGATGTTCCCAGAGGAAAAGTGGGTGGCTTTGAGCCTGTGTGACTTAAAAAGAAAAATTAAAAATACCCAAGTGTTGGAGCTGGGAAGAGAATAACAGAATCTACCCACAGACAGGAGGGGCCGAGAGGCTGCCTTGGCACCTCTGCTCAGAACTCTGGGTCCCTATGCCCCCCTCCCCGCCCCAGTTCACGTTCTCATGGCACAAAACCATGATGTCTGAGTTTATCCCACTGGCCTTCCTGTGCTAAGTGTGCCCCGTCCATGTCCTCCAGGCCATCCTGGTTGGGCATGTGTGTCTACCACCTGTAGACTGACCCCTTTGGAGTCGCCTCGCCCCTGTGGTAACTTCACGGCTTGTCTGCTGCGCACTGCTCTGGTGCTTGGTGTGTACAGTGTGGGTTTGAAGTTGCCCCTGATCCCTGGATCTGGGTGATTTCCAGGACACTGTGGCTTTCTGTCTCAAGTCATCAGCACATAGTGGTTTATGTGAGTTGGGGGGAAATGCTCACTGTTTTGGGACCTCCGTGGTCTTCCTAACCCACTGGTTTTCCTGGCTCTGCTGCTAACTTGCTTTTGGAAAAGAGCAGTAGTTTAGTGACAGGAGGCCTTTGATCATGCAGGGCCCTGGACATTCCACTTGTCAAAATGTCCCTTACCTGCCTTGTCTGGCTAGACACAGTCCTGAAGGAAGCAGTAGGAAGCCAGTGTTCTCTCTCTGGAGAACCTCTCCCAGCTACATGGGGACTCCCCCACACCAGACCAGCACTCTGGGGCTCCTCCTCATCCTCTCCTGATCTTGTCCCAAACATTTCCCTCCTCAGGGTCACATCTAAGGGACGGTAACCTAAGCCAGTGAGCAAGTGTAGCACTTGTGGCTGACTTTCCCCTCCTCTGAGTCTCCCTGGCTTCCCTTTACCTGCTGCCCCCTTCATCCCCTTTGCTGCTCCTGTCACCTTTCCCACCTGCTTTAGGGCCCCTCTGAGAACCCCTACACTCCACGTCCTCTCTGTTCCCTGTTTCCTCTGAGGCTGCCTGCTCTTGCTTTCTGGCTAATGCCCCAGCCTTCTCCCGGGAGTCTGGTGGTGGCCTCAGGGCCCCTCCCTGGCCCTAGCCACTTCACTGCCTGGCCCACATTTGTGCAGGTGTCTCTGACACAGCTCTGTCCCACCTCTTGGTCTGACTGGCTCCAATGTCTCAACATGTCAGAACCTGAGCATGTGTGACCTGCACTGTCACCTTCTGCCCAGTCACCTCCTGGTCCACCCCATGAATCCTGGCCACACTGACCTTGCTGGCCACCCCACTTCTGCACACACCTTCCCAACACAGCAGGTAGCACAAAAGGAGCCACGCTTTGCTGTGGGCCCTGCAGATGGAAGTCATAGGTCCTTTTCTCGGACTGACCCATGTCTGCCCCCCCCAAGCTCTCTACCAGCTCACCTCCCCAAGAGGCCTCCCTGTCTACCATGGTATCACCTCTCACTTAACAGAGCTCAGCCTTGTGTCCCAGGCATGGAGGAACATATGTGGGCTCCCCTTGCCCCGCTGCCATCCCTGGACAACTGCACGGCTTGCCCCTTGCTCTTCAGGTCTGTGCAGAAACAAGACAAATTTCTTGAGCACTGTGTGTAAAGCAGACTGACTCCCTACCTTGCCTCTTTGTTCTGCTGCATTTGACCTCTGCATAATCTACTAGCACCCCACAGAATGGACACCCACACAGGCGGGGGGTTGTCTGTTTCATGCACCTCAGTGTCCCACTTAGAGCTGGGCTTGGCAGGACACAGGCACACAACAGCCAAAGGACTGATCCAGACAGGTCTGCAGACCGAACTGGGCCCTGGCATGGTCAGCCCCCCTCCCCCTAGAGTGAATTGGGCCATGGCTGACAACGCCTCCTGTGTGACCAGCACAGTGCCAGCCAGGCGTCCGGGTGGACAGCCACATAGACTTGGCCCTTCATGCATCAGGAGGTCTCTCCTACGTCACACTGTTCAATAAATGTTCAACCTCCAGGAGGCACACACTGCCCTGAGACCGGGGACTGCAGAGCTTGCTGGCCTCTGAAGGAAGAGGCCAGGGAAGGAGCAGGTGGTCCCCAAGAAGAAGGCACCAGGTGGCCACCAAGGCTGAACGGTGCAGGGAAGGGGGCAGAACAAGGCTTTCCTTGGGTTCTCTGGGGCAGTTGTGAAACTGGTATTTGGCCCTAGCAAGAGTTTCATCCCCTGGAAAGCACAGGGTAAGTGGCTGTTGCACGGCCCCTCTAACTCCGGCCCCTGTGGTGGCAGGAGAAGGGGTAGGAGTGGTGGAGAGGAGACTCGCTTCCTGCTGTCAAGGAGTCCCGCTCTGAGGGCCCATAGGGGGCCCAGCCAACACTGGCCTGGACACACTTCACCATGGAGCTGAGAGTCATGCCGGGTGCTTAGTGTCGGAGAGTCTTGGTATTCAAAAATGCTGCTCTGCACCCGGAGCTCCAAAGAGCAGTTCTCACGATTACCCAGAGGTTGCAGCCACCAAAGGTGACCCTGTCAGGCCTGGGCTCTTCTTGGTTGGTGTGGACTCGGCCACCCTGGTCAAACAACTCTGCTGGCATCCATCCCAATAACTTGGTTTTTGCCTATTTGAGACTATAGCTTAGCAGGGTCCCTGCAGGCCAGCATGACATCCTTTCCAGCCACACCCTGCAGCATGAGCATGTCCTTTTGGTACCTCGTGTGTCAGTCCTTGCTCCCCTCTTAGCAGTGTTCATTAGTGTGACCAGAACAGATGACATCTAATGTTTTTCCTGTCCAACACATTAGTCAGAAATACTAGCTTCTCACCGCCCCATTCCAGGCTCCTATAGCAGGCGTTTTGGACAGGCGTCCTGGAGGCCTGCCCCTCCTGGGCTGGGCATGGGCCTGGAAGTGGCTGCTGCCTCTTGCCTCAGTGCCCAAGGCAGCAGGGGGAGTATACCCACCTGCTTTCCTTTTTTAAAAAAAATAATTAATTTGCAAGAGAGAAAAAGAGGCTAATAGAGAATAGGTATGTCAGGGCCTCCATCTGCTGCAAATGAACTCCAAACACATGTACAATCTTGTGCATCTGGTTTTACATGGGTCCTTGGGAGTCAAACCTGGGTCCTTTGGCTTTGCAGGCAAGTGCCTTAACTGCTAAGCCATCTCTCCTGCTCTCTTTTAAAAAATATATATTTATTTATTTGAAAGAGCAAGAGAGAAAGAGGCCGATAGTGAGTGAGCCCACCTGCTTTCCTTACCACCATTGATGCTGGAGGCAGCAGTAGGAGGGTTCATCTGCGGCCTGACCCTGTTGAATGCAGAGAAAGCAAGAGTGCCTGCAGTCTGTTGGCTCACCTGCCCTGTGCAGTGCTCTGGGTGGGTGGGAGCCACAGACAGCTCCACCTGGGACTTGGCTAGAGTTCCCACTTCTGACATTTTGTTACTATCTTTGGAAACACTTCATCTTTACTACACTGTGAATTCACTGCCAAAAATAATCCCTATTAATGACCTTAATTAAGATTCCTGTGCCAGGAATTCCTTGGTCCCAGTTGCCAAGGTACCAGGGGATAGGACCCAGAGGAGCAGGGCCATCTGGGAATGCTCACTCACCTGGATCTTATAATAAGCACTGTGGTTACCAAAGAGTGGGAAGTATAAATAAGACTAAGCTACTATCATTTGCTTAATATAGGAGGCTGGCACCCACACTCCGTCAGTTGGGTTTAAATATAGAAATGGGGGCATCTCAGATCCCCACCCACAGAGCAGGCGGCGGCAGTGACTGAGCTCTGAGCTACTTGCTGCTGCTGCGGGTTTGTAGGCAGGCCTGACCCAGCCAGCAAGCCTCAGGAAAAGAAATTAAGCCTCTATTTTTAAGCCAGTCAGCATGTTGTCAATACTTTGAATGTTAGATTCCAAAATACCTCTGCCAGCCAATGTTTATCTGCATGTTAGTGGCCAAGCAAGTCTGATTTTTTTTTCCTTCCCATAATTCCTGAAATGAATTCAGTCTCCAAAAGACACCAAATCCTACAATTTTGTTGTCATCTTTTAAATTACAAATCTTGGGAAGTAAGGACAGCCCACGATGGATTGTAATTTTGCCAAAGTTATTTTCTGGCTGTTGGCACCAACTGAGCCTGAATGGGAAGACAGTGGTGAGGCTTCTCGTGGATACCTGGTAGCTGCAGTGTCGGAACTTGTCGCTTGACAGCTCTTTTTATTAGTGTGTGTTCTTTTAAGATGCAGGCTCTGTCTTTACCCCAGGCTGTCCTGAACTTGCTCTGTAGACCAGGGTGGCCTTTAACTCAAGGTAGTCCACCTGCCTCAGCCTGCAGTCAGGATGCTTGGCTGATAGTTCTATGTATGGATCGCAGGAAAGTGGACCTGGAATGACCTCTAACGTGCAAGAGGGGCAGTGGCTCCTCTGGGGAGACAGCATCTATGTGGCAGGCAGCGCTAGCCAGAAGGCAGCTTGGATTTCAGCACAGGGCTTTCTGTTTTGATATAATTTACCAAACTTAGCTTTCTCTGTTGACATGTTGATTCTCGTGTGTTGTGTGTGCAGTTGTAGGTGGTGGTGGTCTGTGCTAAAAACCTTTACAAGCATGTCATGGTAGGATGAGAGTGTGGGGTTGTAATCATCTCGTTTGTGCTCAGGCCACTCAACCTCCTCATTTTCTTGCTGGGAAGGTAAAAAGTGGTGCTTGAGAGGAATGACACCCATGGGTGTCCTCTAGATTACACACGCACACACACAAAGAAAAAAAAAACCACTGTAAGTCCTACCTGTCATGTGTGGCAGGATTAAGGTACCTGCAGGCAGCAGAAAGCAATGTGTGAAGGAGCAGTGAGGGGAAACTGAGGCTTTGTTGAAGATCCCGGGATGGGTGTGGTGCTATTGACATGGGCTGCTGAGGGGACCCCGGCCATGAGAGAGCCAGCTCTGCAGTGACCTCACAGGCTTCAGGCTTCAAGGGCCAGGCTGCCTAAAGCCTTGGCAACTTGCACCGTGAGACATATGCCCTGGATGCTGGGCATGGAGCTGTAGGATTTCACATTTGTTCCACTGGGTTTGGGTCTGGCTTTGGCTTGATTCTTTCTTTCTGTTCAGTTCCTCCTGTGTGAAATGGGAATGTTTACTCTGTGGTATTCATTGTATTGTAGAAGGGTATGACTTAATTTGAAGTGATATGGGGGGGAGCTGGAGGGATGGCTTAGCAGTTAAGGCGTTTTGTCTGAAAAGCCAAAGGACCTAGGTTCGATTCCCCAGGCCCTAAGTTAGCCAGATGCATAAGGTGGAGCATGCCTCTGGAGTTCATTTGCAGTGGCTGGAGGCCTTGGTCTGTCCATTCTCTCTCTCTTTCTCCCTCTTTCTCTGTCTGATAAATAAATAAATAAAAATAAAAATATTTTAAAAAATAATAAGTGATAATAGAAAGTAAAATAAAGAATAATAAGTGATGTCTCTCTGTCTGTCTCTGTCTGTCTCTATGTGTGTGTGTGCACACGCGTGCATGTGTATGTGAGGTAGAGGACAACCCCGGGTGTCATTTCTCTCTGGCATCATCCACTTTTTACCTTCCCAGCTCAGTGATGTTTTTGAGCGTTGACAAGGGTAGATTTATTTATTTAAATTTTTTTTGCGTGTGTTTTGGGGGGTGTGCATGCGTTCATGCATACACACTCTAAGGTCTCTTGCTGCTGTAAACAAATTCCAGTTGTGTGTACTATTTTTTTTTTTTTTTTTTTTTGCATCTGGCTTTTTATGGGCGGCTGGGGAATTGAACCCCAGGATGTCAGGCTTTGCAAATAAGTGCCTTTAACTGCTGAGACATCTGCCCAGCCTCAAGGGTAGATTTATAATAGTTGACTTTAATTGTCATCTTGATAGAATTGAGAAATGCCTAGGAGATCAGTAAAGCACAGCTCTGAGTGTGCTGTGAGGGTGTTTCCAGAGACAGTTGGACCCTGCGGACTCACTGAATAGATGAACGCCTTGATGAATTCGTAATAGGGCATTTGGGGGGTGGTAAGAGGGAGGAGGTGATGGGGCTTAGCTGAGGAAGTCGGGCACTGAGAGCATGTCTTTGGGGGTCGTCTCTGCCCTGAGCCCTTCTCTATGGCCCTTTCTCTGCTTCTTGGCCACCATGATATGAGCTGTTCTGCTCTGCCAGGCCCTCCATGCCAGATGGACTGTCAACTCTAAAGGCTTATATCAGGTATTTTGTCACAGTGACAGGAAAAGTAGCTAACACGGTTCCCTTCCTTGTAAATAGACTCCAGAGTTCAGTTCATACACTCCATCCCAGAGGCCTGCAAGTGTCCTTTTGTTCTCCGTGCACCATCACGTAGAAAGGAAGGCTGTGGTTGGTGGGAGCCTTGGGCTGTTTCAGTGAAATCTGTTGTCTTGGCCTGGAGTCTGCTTCCAGTTCCAATCTCGCTGCTTCTGACCCATTCTCTTTTTCTCTTTATCTGGCCTCCCCAAATAAATTTAGAAAAAAAAGTTGTGCTTATGATTGTGGGACTAATCTAGGTGTACTGTGAGTTCTGAGCGTTCGTTTCCACACAACCATTCCTTTCTGTTCTCGTCACCCTCCCCCAACTAAACCAGCCTGAATTGATGATAACATGTGGCGGCCAGCTGGATATTCTGGGCCATGACTCCCCTTTACACAATTATTTTCCTTTTTCTTCACCCCTCACCATGATCTTGAACTCACTGCCATACCGCCGTCAGACTTGAGAATCCACTTTCCATACAACCAGCCCAGGTGGAGAGGTAGCATAGTCCGGCCTCTGGTGTCCCCTAGACAAGGCTTAGACACAGTTCCCTCAGCCATATGCTTCCTGATTTGTGAAGTGGAGACAAAAGTGTACTTCCTCATCAAACTGTTTTCCAGTGAAGCTTAGTATTATTGGTCCATTTTTTTTGAGAGGCACCTATGGGTACCATGGACAAAACTGGACAGAGGCCTCAGCTTTCCCAGTGCTGACCTTCCACTGGTCACTGAGCCCTGCCTGGCACCAGCCCCTCGCCAGTGCAGCTGGTCCTCGGTGTCCAGGTGATGCCCAGTGTTGTCCACTTATTCACGTGCATCCACCTGGCCTCCTGTCTGCTGAGGCCTGGTTCGTCCTCTGTTTCTTTCTCACTTGGCTCTGGAAACACTGCTTGTTTACTACTGAACCCAGAAGAACCCTGGTCATGGCTAGCCTTGCTTGGACTCAGCTTGCCCCCAAAGATAAAAGCTACTTTGAGTTCACGTCGCCCGATCTTCTCAAGTACTCAGAATGCCAACAGACACAGTTCTCAGAGGCCCGTCTCTCTCTCTCATTCTCTGCTTGACCACACGCACTTAATCCAAACCTATGATCTAGAGTGTGAGTGGGCTTTTTCTTAGTGTATAGTGTTAGTGTTTTTAGGGAAACCAAGGGAGCTTCTGTCAGCTGCGGAGGTGCTTGCTCGTGTGACCTTCTAAGGTCTGCGGGAAAGCACTCCGGTGCACGCTTACAGCTCATGCTGACCCTGCGGGCCATCCCCTGGCTCTTGTCAGCCAAAAGCAACTCAGCCAGTGGGTGCTCTCCCCCAGTCCTCGCTCGGGTCCTGAATGTATGCATGTGAGCACACACAGGCACTTCCCGTGAAGTGGGTGCCAAATCAGGAGTGGCAGCGCGGCCTGGGCTGCTTTAGTGCCCTGTGTGGGATGCTCCTATGCCCGCTCCATATTGTGCTTTGTTCTCAAGTCCTGTCTTCACCTGTCTCCATGTTGGTTCATGAATGATCCCTGCTGTGTTTTGTGTTTTCCGTTCCTGGAAGTCCTGGGCTATGAACCTGACCCAACAGCCTCCCTGGGGCTCCTTGCCAGAGCGACAAGGACCAGGATTCTCTGGTGGATTTAGGCAAGGTTATATGTATCCATTTCTGTAATTATTTTCTCTTTGCAAAGGCCGAGCCATGCCAAGCATGACCACTGCTCAGACCGTGAGAGCCCAGCTGCAGTAGCAGCTCAGTGTGCCTGACTTTGCCTGCTGGACACCTACTCACATAAGGGAGGAAACATGGTGTCTGTGGATCTGTCCTGCAGAGAAACAAACAAAAAAAAAAACTTGGTGTTTCCAGCATTTCATTTGTGCTGCCTTTAGAATTGGGGCATTGTGTGATATTCTGCCCCTGTTGTTACTTTTAGAAATGGGGCTCCTGACCTCAGTTGGCCAAGCAGGACAGGCACCAGTCTGCAGGCACTCTGAAGATGGCACCCCTTTCTCCCCCTCCTCCTCCCTGGGAACCGGACCTTTGTTGCAGTTACTTTCTGTGGCTGGGACAAACACCCGACCAGGAGCAGCTTATAGGAGGGAAGGGTTTATTTCAGGCTTGCAGACTCCAGGGGAAGTTCTGTCATGGCCGAAGAAGCTGGTTCACTTCCATAGATCCGTAGCAGAGAGACATCACCAATAGCCAGCGACAAGCAGCCTGAGCTCAGACTGGCTCTGAACACACCTTAAAGCTGCACTTAAGATCAGATCCCAGTAACACCTCCTCCAGCAACTTGCTGGAGACTCAAGTTGCAAGCTTAATCAAAAATACCTTAGGCAAATAGCCGGGTGTGGTGGCACACGCCTTTAATCCCAGCACTTGGGAGGCAGAGGTAGGAGGATTGTCATGAGTTCGAGGCCACCCTGAGACGACATAGTGAATTCCAGGTCAGCCTGAACTAGAGTGAGACCCTACCTCGAAAAAAATAAATAAATAAAATAAAATAAATAGGCAGGTTGGAGAGATGGCTTAGTGCATAAGGTACTTGCCTGCAAAGCCTAAGGACTCATGTTGGACTCTCCAGGTCCCTCGTAAGTCACAGTGATGCAAGCATGCAAAGTTGAATATGTACACAAGGGTGTGCGTGCATTTGGAGTTCAATTGCAGTTGCTAGAGGCCCTGGTGTGCCAATTCTGTCTCTCTCTTGCATTAAAAAAAAAGAAAGAAAGAAAAAGAAAACAAGAAAGGCAGGCAGCCTGTTGAGCTCGCCTCAAAAAACAACAAACTTAGGAGGGCTGGAGAGATGGCTTAGCAGTTAAAGCACTTGCCTGTGAAGCCTAAGGACCCAGGTTCAATTCCTCAGAACCCATGTAAGCCAGGTGCACAAGGTGACACATGCACACAAGGTAGCACACACATCCGGACTTCTATTGCAGTGGCTAGAGGCGCTGGTGCTCTAATTCTCTCTCTCTCTTTCTCATAAAAAATAAAAATAATAAATATCTTAGGCTATGGGAGATGTACATTCACGTTCAAACCACCACAATCTTTTTAATTGTTTCCAGGTGTGGTGGTGCGTGCCTTTAATCGCAGCACTCCAGCAGATTTCAAGGCCACCCTGAAACTACCTAGTGAATTCCAGGTCAGCCTGGACTAGAGTAAAAAACCATACCTGGAAAAAACAAAAATAAACTTAATTGTTTAAAAGTCAAGAACACTGAAGTTTAGAACATAGTAGGGGTTGTGTCTACATATGTAGGAAGAAGAGAATATTAAACCTTCCAGCGTCCATCTGTACTCCAGCCTCAGTGACTGTCAAGACCTCGCCATTCCTGTTGGCCTCTTGCCCCCTGGGAGTGTCAAAATCACACCCAAATCTGAAGACAGTGTTTTATTTGTAACACTGCCATGCACGTTCATACTTACCCAGGTAGACTTAGAAGTCCTTAACATCAAGTAGCCCCTCTGTGTCCAGTGTCCCTAGCTGCTCGGACTTTTTATCAGTGGGCTGTGTTCAGAATGCAACCAGTACCGTTGAGGGATGGGAGGCAGCACGCGGGAACCAGGCAGCAGAAGGGTTCCAACAGCCTTGCGCCTGCAGTGTCACCTGCCAGCGCCAGGCACGTGACTGCGGCTTCTGCCCTTGAGTATGACTCCGCTGCAGTCTGCTTTTCTTCCCCTCTGGGTATTTCAAAGACATTGTGTACCTAGGATAACAAAAACATCCCTCCAAAGTTTCTGACAACTGTGGATCCATCAGTATCTCTTTAATATTTTGTAGGTTAAAAATGGCTAAACATGGACAATTTTACCTAGTTCAGTTTGATGAAAGAATGGATTAAATTTATAAAAATGAAGTAAGTGTAACATGTGTTATAGTTTGGAATAAGAATTAGGGGTGAGGGCTGGAAGGATAGCTCAGTGGTTAAGATGCTTACCTGTGAAGCCTAAGGACTTAAGTTTGATTCCCCAGTACCCACGTAAAAGCTAGATGCACAAGGTGGTGCATGTGTCTGGAATTTGTTTGCAGTGGCTAGAGGCCCTGGTGTGCCCATTCTCTATCTGCTTCTCCCTCCCTGTCTTTCTCTCTCTCATAAATAAATGAAGTGAAATATTTGAAAAAGTTGAAAAAAAAGAATTGGGTGAGCTAGAGAGATGACTCAGCAGTTAAGGGCACTTGTTTGCAAAGCATGATAGTCTGGGTTCTATTCCCCAGAACCTGTGTAAACCCCAGCCCACAAAGTGGCGCACACATATAGTTTGTTTGCAGCGGCTAGTGATCCTGCCATGCCCATCTCTCTGACTCTTCTCTGTCTCTCTCTGCTTGCAAATAAGTAAATATTTTAAAAAAGCAGTATACTTTTAGAAAAGAAAAAGAATTAGGGGTGAGGAACTAATGATGTAGAATGATTTAAACAAAGGGGCAGCAGCAGAAGCCTAGTGTCTGCAGCCTGAGGTTTAGTAACCTCAGACAACTAGGGAGTGCAGTTTCTCTGTGGTGTACTGATTTCCTTTCCTTTAGCCATATACTTGGTCATAAGATTGCTTGATCATAATCACACTGTAGTGTTTTCAGGTTTCCATAGCAGATGTACTAATTTTACATTTTTACCACATGATATTTTTAATAATTTTGTGCAGGAAACAGTTTCACGGTGTGAGACTTTCTATCTGTGGCATCATGTCAGTGCTCAAAGCGTTTTAGATCTCGGCCTGGAATGTCACCTGAGGCCATTTTCAGAAGCTCCTGAGGAAGCTAACTTTAAATTTTTATTTTTCCTTATTTATTAGAGAGAGAGAGAATGGGTGCACCAGGGCCTCCAGCCATTGCAAACGAACTCCAGACATATGCACCACTTTACACATCTGACTTATGTGGGTCCTGGGAATTGAACCTGTGCCCTTTGGCTTTACAGACAAGTACCTGAACCACTAAGCCATCTCTCGAGCCTGGAAGCTAAAATATGAAAGCCACAGCACAGCACTTTGGAGCCCACTCCTGGCTGAAACCCCTGCTGGCGGTGTGAGGACGGGTTTCCAGGACTTCCTCCAAGTTTCACTGCCACATGCCTCTTCCTCTGCAGGTGTCACCATGAAGCTCATGGACGAGGTGGCTGGGATCGTGGCTGCACGCCACTGCAAGACCAACATAGTCACAGCTTCCGTGGATGCCATCAATTTTCACGACAAGATACGGAAAGGTAACAGAGCTCTCTGCTGGTGGTGATAAGTGGGCATTGGTGCCTGGGTCCTGGTGCCACTGCTCCATACTCTCAGCTGGCGTCCACTCGCGCGCTATGAGGAGGAGGAGGCAGAGCTCTGGGCTTTGTCCTTGAGGTAGCATCTGTGAGGCTGCTGTTAGTGATTGATTTTCAGTCTGGGAAGATCTGGCACTCAGAGGTGATGGAGGCCTTTTTCCTTCTGAAGCCCAGAACCCATCCTGTTAAAACAAGCAGGACCCCGGGAAGATCCCACACGCACAGTTGCTACCACACTTTGCAGATTTCCTTTGGAGGAACAATACGTAACCTATGAATGCAGTGATGGCCAGTCAGTATACACAGGTGGTCCCAGGTGCTCCCTCCTCAGCCAGCCTTGCTGTTTGGGGTTTTTATCATCCCAGTGGCTTGGACCTCACTGTTCCACAGCCTGCAGGCTGCAAGTACTCTTGCTCATCAGAGAGGCTGGCCTGTTGTAGCCTGTAGAGTCCAGGTCACCGCAGTGCTTCAGGTGTAAAGTGAATGTTCCCTCCCAACACATGGTGATGGCTGTTAGTGAGACAATGGCCTCTGGAATCAGCCTGCCTTGTGAGTGGTGTGTGGAGGGTAAGTCCAGAGCTTCATGATGGCTCTAGAGACTCTTGCACCCTTGCAGCAGGGCGTTGGAGGAGCTGAAGAGAGAGGCCAGACCCTTGTTGTAGGAAGTGCCACAATAAGAGAGTGTGACCCCCTTCCCTGTGCATGTGCCTACCTGATACCATATTCAGAGCCATGATGTGCACAGCCCTGGAACTCTCCAGCCATAGCCCCCTCATGACACCTGGCACATGACCACTTCTAGGCAGAAGCACCCTGAGGTTCAGGGGGTGCAGGCCTGCCCCCCTTTGCAATAACCAAGATCATGGTAGGCTTTCTTGTGGTGGATTTGGGTTGTTGGGATAAGGAAGACCAGCTGTAATGTGGCCCCCCTCCACTATGTCAATCCCTAATTGAGTAACAGTGTTTGCCACGTAGGCTATGGTTTCACTTTAGAATTTGTTCAGAACAAGTGAGTCTTGTCTACTTTAGCTTGTCCTGGTGGTGTTGGGGGGCGGGGGTCTTATGTGTCCCAGGCTCTGAGTGCTGTCATTGTGTGGGTTGAACCTTTGGGAAGGGACATGATTCCGTGCCTCCCTTTTTCCAGAACTCCTGCCTGGGGAAAGTATTGATAGGGTCATGTTGTTAAATACAGACCCAAACCCACAGTGGAGAGCTCAGCTCACGTTCTCTGCTCAGCTTCTCTCACCGTCCTTGCCCCTCATCACCACACAAGCCCCTAAGGAGAATGTCACCCTAGCTGGAAAACAAGGACACCCATGAGAAGGCCCCCAGACTCTTCACCCTTCATTCCTGAGCATCCAGAAACTGCTTCGAAGGGACCATTGTGTGTGTGTGGAAGGGTTCGTTCTCTGTCAGGAGAAAGTGCTGTGTGAGGGCAGTCATGCGGGACTGGGAGTGAAGCAGGCTTCCTAGAATGACTTCAGCCACCTCGACGACATCAGGCCACTCACGCATGGCACTTGGAGGACAGACACCTCCTTGTAAGTTATATTTGTCTGGAACACAGATAGGCATCTTCCTTTCTGGAAGGCCCTGACTTATGGCCAGGAGCACCCTCTGCTTTGGATCCCCACAAGGAATGAGGGGAGCTGCTTGTGGTCTGGTGTGGGGTCTGGCCTGGTCTCGGCAGCTGAAGAGCTGCAATGTGGGAACTAATCTAGAGGCCACGTTCGTGGTGCTGCCACAGTCTTGGCCACTGGTCTTCGCCTATTCAGCCTCCTGGCTTAGGGACCCTTGAAAGAGATGTTTAGCTCCCTACCGGGAATAGCTGGATAGGGCTGTTTGCTGGAGTACCACCTTGCTTGGGATATGAAGGAATTCAGTCCATATTGAAATAGCACTTATGGAGTCAGGCCTAGTGTGCTGGTGTCCTCAGGCCATTACATGCTGTCACACCTTGTTTGTTGTTTCCAAAGGAATGTCACCTGTGTCCTTCTGCAAAGGAGCCCTCTAAGAGGTCTCAGGGAGCCGAGTCTCTCCAGATGGCACTGGCTAGGTCTGTGTTGCACACAGGGTTGTTACAGTTTGTCTTTGTTCTGCAGGACAGAGAGCACTGTCACTTCAGACCCCTGCATATTGCTTCTGTCTGGAAGGTGCAGGGAGAGGCTAGCAAGTCCCTGCTGGCTCTGGGTTCCAGGTGACACTGTCCTGCTGTGTCAACAGCTGTGAAGAGATAGGGGTTAACATTTGTTTTGGTTTTTGATGTGACTTTGCCAAGGTCACCTTAAACTCTCAAGGCACCTTTTGTGCCAGTGTCCCAGTGCCTTCCTCTTACCTCATGCCTCAGCTGCAACATAGGGGAGGCCACGAGGGACAGCTTTGTCACGTTCTCAGCAGAGGTGGCACACACACCTTACCTTGCATAAGGTGAAGTGGCCTCTGCCGAGCCTAGGAAACTTCTGGTGGCCACAAAAGCTTGCCTGGGAGATGGGCCTGGCACCCATGGGCTCTGTGCTGTGAAGAATGGCATTGTTCATTCCCTGGGACTGAGAATCAGATGCTCAGAAATATGTTCTCTTTTGATTCTGGAGGCTTGCTGTCTGAATGGCGGCAGCAGAGCCACGTTCCCTGCATATACCCTGCCTCTGGTGGCCCCAGGAGTTCCTTGACATTGTTGCCACATGTTCCAGTCCCTGCCTCCCCAGCCATAGCCTGTCTTCCCCCTGGGTTTCTTTCCAAAGGATGCTTATAGGAAAGCTCTGTGGTACCTCCATTCCACCACTTGTAAAACTGCGGAAGAGGAGCTGAGGAGATAGCTCGCTGGAGATAGTTGTTGTGCAAGCATGAGTGCCTGAGCTCATATCCCCAGCACCCACGTAAAAAGCAGGCCTGGTGGGGTGCATGTGTAATACTAGCACCGGGGAGGCCGAGACAGGAAGATCTCAGAGGTCTGCTGTCTACCTTGTATAGTTCAGTTAGTGGACTCTTTAAGTTCAGTGTGAGACTCTATCTCAAAAAGCAGGGTGGAACTGGGGGCTGGACAGATGGCTTAGTGGTTAAGTGCTTGCCTGTGAAGCCTAAGGACCCTGGTTTGAGGCTCGATTCCCCAGTGCTCACGTAAGCCAGATGCACAAGGTGGTGCATGCACCTGGAGTTCATTTGCAGTGGCTGGAGGCCCTGGCACGCCCATTCTCTCTCTCTCTCTCTGCCTCTTTCTCTGTTTATTGCTATCAAATAAATAAATAAACAAAAAAAAAAAAAGTAAGGTGGAACTGGGCATGGTGGCACATGCCTTTAATCCCAGCACTCAGGAGGCAGAGGTAGGATTGTGGTGAGTTCAAGGCCAGCCTGAGACTACAGAGTGTTCCAGGTCAACGTGGGATAGAGCGGGACCCTACCTTGCAAAAGGCCAGGTGTGGTGGTGCATGCCTTTAATCCCAGCACTTGGGAGGCCCAGGTAGGAGGATCATCATGAGACTACAGGGAGAATTTCAGGTCAGCCTGGGCTACAGCGAGATACTGCCTTGAAAAAATAAATTAATTAAAATTAAATTAAAAAGTAGAGAGCTGGGCGTGGTGGCACACACCTTCAATCCCAGTACTCAGGAGGCAGAGGTAGGCCATGAGTTCGAGGCCACCCTGAGACTATGAGACTATATAGTTAATTCCAGGTCAGCCTGGACCAGAGTGAGACACTACCTGGTGGGTGGGGGAGTGGAAGGTAGAGAGTGACTGAGGAAGGTACCCCACATCTACACATTTCCCTCTGCTCTCTACATGCACTCACATATGTGCGCAGGAAAAAATGAAGTTGCCGACAAGCCCACCCTTGCATGTCCTTGCTTTGGCATTGGTCTCGGGCTGGCCTCACTTGACTGTCACACCAGCGGGGTGTCACCCAGAAAGCTAGAAGGTTGGAAGAGAACTTTGAGTTTTAGCCAGAAGGAGTATTACTGAGGGACAATTGGCTACACACAGTCTTCGGAACATGGGGCCAGTTCTCAGGATCCAGAGGCCTCGTACGAGTCTGCAGGCTGTATAGCAGGGCAGCAGATGCGCTGTTCATGAACCTGGTTCTTTCAGGACTCGTCTCTCTCATGCCTTGAGCACAGAGGGTCCAGCTTCATGCCACTCTCACTCTGACTCCCTGTGGTGCCCCATTCAGCACAAGCCCCTCGGTCTGCTATGCCAAGTCCATGAGGGCAAGCTGCTACCTGTATGTGCTGACAGATGTGAGTGAAGTTAGTCTATAGGGATAAGAGAAGACATACTTCATCCATGGACTGGGCCTTGTGTACTGCAGTTACTGACCCTGTGGCCCAGCAAGGGTCCCTATGCCAGTGCCAGTGCCAGCACTGATGCTGGGGTCTGTGGGGACCATGATGGGCCAGGGCCTATGCTTAAGAGGACCTGCCACCTCCAGGCCTGGGTGTGGTAAGGATCCTAGGACAGTAAAAAAGCACAGAAAGCCTGCCAGTGGGCAGCAAAGCTTCGTTGGTAAGGCAGATGATGCCCAGCTATGTGACTGTGCTCACAGATCACTAGCTCCATCATTTCCTCTCCTCAGTTCACAAAAGGCAACTGTTAGGAAAAAGTTAGAGGAAAACCAGTTCCCTTGAAGAGATGCTTGGGAACTGCTAGGTAGGGAAACCTGAAGCTGCACTTTTCCCGTGGTTAACCCATGTCCCAGACTAGGAGTTGGGAGCAGAAGCCTTCTGAGAGACTGTAGGGGCGTCACGTACGAAGTGCCAACATTAGTTCACCATTCCCATGCTTTCTTGAGACGTTCTCTGCCCGGCTGTATGCACAAGCGCCAAGCTGTTCATAAACTTTGAAACACTTGGCCACCGCTTAAGCTTGGTAACAGCTATTTTTTATTATTTTGTTTTCTTTTCCACATCTCTGGCATATTGCTGCAATGTAGCTGCTGCCGCCTCAGCAGCGTCGCTGTCTGCGGGGGCATTGGCTGGGGCACTTGCCAGCCTCGCGGGCTGTGCCACCCCAGGCAGGCCGTGGCTTTTTTAAAGTGGGCGACTGCTATCGTTGGCAGGCCAGGTTCCCTCAATATGCTTTCCTCTAACCAGTGCTGCTCACGTCACAGTGCCAGGCTTGGTGCTGAGCACTAAACTGCAATGTCCCCGAGCCTGATGAGACAAGGGCACAACGAGGCCTGGTTTTCTGGTCCGGAAACTGCAGCTTGGGAGGTTAAGGAAGGTGCCCATGGCCACAAGGCTCTGGTGTTTCTGATGACCTGATGAGGCACTTCGGGGCATCCAGGGCAGGGAGCAGCAGCCGCACAGGTGGTGAAATGTCACCCCCACGGGTAAAATGCTGAGCTGTCCACCTTCGGTGCTTGCCCTGTGTGGCCACATGTTTGGGTAGGAACTTCTGCCCTCTAAAGCCTCATGCCTACCTAGGGCTGGGCTTCTGTAGTTAGCCGAATGAGTCCAAGGGAGATACTGCTCTGGTTGTGCCCTCAGCCTTCACCCAGCATCTTTCCTGCTGAATTGAGGGACTGTCAGAAGCGGGTACCGTGGTCTCCCAGTGGCTCCCCACACTCTGTGCTTTGCCTGCAGGAGCCACCAGTGCACTACCCTCCAAAACACCCCTGGGCACTCATGGGTGTTCAAACTATAACTGAAGAAAGTAAAATAAAGCTGGCACAGTGGCCTGTATTCACCCCCAGTGCCTCGGGAGGTGGAGCACCTAAACATAGGAGTCCTGGTGTAGCCTGCGCAACACAGTGAGAGCATAGGAGAAAAAAGGGGGGGAGACTGAGGCAAAAGGATTATGTGTTTGAGGCCAGCCTGGGTTACATACTGAAATCCTGTGTGTGAGAGAGATTTTTTTTTTTTTTTTTTTTGAGGTAGGGTCTCATTCTAGCCCAGGCTGACCTGGAACTCACTGTGTAGTCCCAAACTGTACTTGAACTCACAGTGATCCTCCTACCTCTTGCTGGAATTAAATGTGTGTACCACCATACCAGGAAAGAGATTTTTTTTTATTTTTTTATTTTTTTATTTTTTTTGAGATAGGGTTTCACTCTAGCTCAGCCTGACCTAGAATTCACTATGTAATCTCAGGGTGGCCTCAAACTCACAGCAATCCTCCTACCTCTTCCTCCCAAGTACTGGGATTAAAGGCGTGCACCACCACGCCCGCCTGAGAGAATTTTTTTTAATATATATTTTATTTATTTATTTGAGAGAGACAAAGAGGTGGAATGGGGAGAAGAGAATGGGTGTGCCAGGGCCTCCAGCCACTGCAAACAAACTCCAGATACATGCGCCACTTGTGCATCTGGCATTTGTGCATCCTGAAGAGTTGAACTGGGATCCTTTGGCTTTGCAGGCAAAACGCCTTAACTGCTAAGCCATCTCTCCAGCCCAAGAGAGATTTTTTTTTTTTTTTTTCCTGAGGTAGAGTCTTACTCTGGCTCAGGCTGACCTGGAATTCACTATGTAGTCTCAGGGTGGCCTCGAACTCACAGCGATCCTCCTACCTCTGCCTCCCAAGTGCTGGGATTAAAGATGTGCACCACCACACCAGGCTTGCAAGAGAGAATTTTTTAAATAAAAAAAAAAATTGGGGGGAGGAAGGTTATTACCATGGGATGTTTTTTATAATCATAGAAGATGTTAATAAAAATTGAGAAAAAAATTGTATTTATTTGTGAGAGAAAGGGAGAATGGATATTCCAGGGCCTCCTGCCACTGTAAATGAACTCCAGACATATGTGCAACTTTGTGCATCCGGCTTTACATGGATACTGGGAATTGAACCCCAGGCCAGCAGACTTTGCAAGCAAGTGCTTTTGACTCTCCAGCCCAAGAGAGAGAGTGAATTAAAAGTGTGATTGCTAGGTTGCACCAGCCCTGTCCTGTTTCAGGTGCTCAAAACTACATGTGGCTTGTGACTAAGTGGGGCAATGCAGATGTAGAATGTTTTATTGTCTAGAATATTCAGTCAGACAGCCGTCAGTCCCAGATACCTGTCACTTTGATCATGGCTGGCCCAGGTGCCATGTGATAGCATTGGCTATAGTGGTTCCCAGCCACCCTGAGGCCTTGATGTCCGTTCAAGCCAGTCTGGCATTCAGGGCTGGGTATGGAGCCCTCTCATGAGCTGCCTCTGCCCATCTGTCCTACCCAGGGGCATAGATTCCAGACCAAGGCATTTCTGCTCTTTGGGAACTCACAAGAGCGAATAAGAACCAGACAGTTGAGCCACCAAATAAGAGGCTGACAAACCTACAGGACAACAGAAATGTGTCCCTAGCAACAGGAATTGCCATGCCAGGTGGGAGATGGGACACATTTGGTGATTTCTCTACACATGTACCCAACCGCTTCTAGCAGGACCAGCAGCCTAGCCTCCCTCCTATAGCTGTATGGCTGCAGGACCTTACCACCTGTTGCCCTTGGAATCTCTTGCTTTTTCTGGGAATTTCGTTTAAGCTCTAGATAGTGTTTGGCGAGTATATATGTGTGTGATGTGTGTATGTTCATATTTGTGTGATCACACACTCGTGGGTATGCATGAAGGCCAGAGGTAGATGTCAGATGTCCTCCTTCATGTGTTCTTTATTTACTATTTATTTTTATTTTTATTTTTATTTGAGAGAGAGAGAGAGAATGGGTGCTCCAGAGCCTCTAGCCACTGCAAATGAACTCCAGATGCTTGTGTCATCTTGTGCATCTGGCTTACGTGGGTACTGGGGTATCAAACCTGGATTGAATCAGATCCCAGTCCTTTGGCTTTGTGGCAAATGCCTTAACCACTAAGCATCTCTCCAACAAGACAGGGCTGAAGAGATGATGGTTTAGCAGTTAAAGCACTTGCCTGCAAAGCCAAAGGGACCCAGGTTTGATTCCTCAGTACCCAAGTGAAGCCAGATGCACAAGGTAGTGCATATGTCTGGAGTTTGTTTGCAGTGGCTAGAGGCCCTGACGTGCCCATTCTCTCTCTCTCTCTCTCTCCATCTGCCTCTTTCTTTCAAATAAAAAATTTCTTACCTTGAGGAACCAAAAAAATTTTTTTTAATTAAATTAAAAAGCCAACCATGGTGGCACATGCCTTTAATCCCAGCACTAGGGAGGCAGAGGTAAGAGGATCGCTGTGAGTTCAAGACCACCCTGAGACTATATAGTGAATTCCAGGTCAGCCTGGGCTAGAAGTGAGAACCGACCTCGAAAAACCAAAAATAAAAATAAAAATAAATTTAAAAATAGGAACGAGACTTGAGGTGAGTATCCCCCCAGAAATATTGGTTTTTTTTGTGGTAGAGAGTACAGTAGACCAGCACTCAAGAAGCAGAACTCCCTCCCTCTTTCTCAAATAAGTAAATAAAGTATATTGGAAAATATATTTTATTTTCTTTTAAAAAATATTTAAAAAATGAAAATAGCCAGGCATGGTAGTGCATGCCTTTAATCCCAGAACTCTGGAGGCAAAGGTAGGAGGATCGCTCTGAGTTTGAGACCAACCTGAGACTACATAGTGAATTCCAGGTCAGCCTGGGCTAGAGTGAGACCTTACCTTGAAAAAATAAATAATAATAGTAGTAGTAGTAGTAAAGATAAAAATATACAACACTTGGGAGGCAGGTAGGAAAAGCACTCTGAGTTCCAGGTTAGCCTGGGCTAGGATGAGATTCTACCTTGAAAAACCAAAAAATAAAATAATAAAAATAAATTTTAAAATATTTTTCAAGTGCTGGGAAGGTTAAAGGCACTTGCTTGCAAAGCCTGATGATGTGGGTTCAATTCTCCAGTACCCGTGTAAAGCCAGATGCACAAAGTGATGCATTTGTCTGAAGTTCATTTGCATGGCAAGAGGCCCTGGAGTATCCATTCTGTTTTTCTCTTTCCCTCTCTTGTTCTCTCTCCCTAGTATTAAAAAAAAAAAAATTATTACTCAGTCTGGGCATGGTGGTACACACCTCTAATCTCAACTACTCAGAAAGCTGACAGTTGGATTGCTTGAGCCCAAGAGTTCAAGGTCAGCCTATGCAACATGATGAGACCCCTTTCAAAAAAAAAAAAAAAGTGGAGCCAGGCGTGGTGGCACACACCTTTAATCCCAGCACTCAGCAGAGGTAGGAGGATCACCTTGAGTTTGAGGCCACCTTGAGGCTACATAGTGAATTCCAGGTTAGCCTGGGCTAGAGCAAGACCCTACCTCGAAAACACAAACACACACAATAAATTAAGGAAGGGGGTCCGGGGGGGGGCGCAGCTGGAGAGATGGCTTAGCGGTTAAGCACTTGCCTGTGAAGCCTAAGGACCCTGGTTCAAGGCTCAATTCCCCCCATCCCATGTAAGCCAGATGCATAAGGGGGCACATGCATCTGGAGTTCGTTTGCAGTGGCTGGAGACCCTGGCACACCCATTCTCTATCTATCTGCCTCTGTCTCTCTGTCGCTCTCAAATAAATAAATAAACAAAAAATTAAAAAATAAATAAAGTACCAGGCATGGTCATGCACACCTTTAATCTCAGCACTTGGGAGGCCAAGATAGTAGGATAGCTTTGAGTTTGAGGCCAACCTTAGACTCTGTAGTGAATTCCTGGTCAGCCTGGCCTAGACAATAAATAAATAAAGTCTTAGAGCTTCATAAGATATTGTGAAGCTGGGCATAGTGGTGCATGCTTTTAGTCCCAGCACTCACGTGGGAGGCTGAGGTAGGAGGGTGACCATGAGTTTTAGGCCAGCCTGGGGCTACAGAGTGAGTTGCAGCTCAGCATGAGCTGGAGTGAGACCCTGCCTCAAAAAAATCAAAACAAAACCAAACAAACGGTAAGATTACTATGTTCCTGGTTTTATAGTTACTTATGACAGTTACAGTTAAGTAGCGGTAACAGCTATAAGCAGGTACATTAAAGTTATCCAGCGTAGCTTTCCCCGGGTGAACATTCCTGGCTCCTGTTAGAAATTAGCAAACTTCCTGGCTGAGGCCTTACAGTCTCATGGGGCTAAAATGAAGGTGTTCTGGGCCAGATCTTCCTGGGGGCTCAGGGACAACCCATCCCTCTGCCTTTTCCAGCTGCTTGAGGCTGCTGGCACCCTTTGCATGCCCTCCATCCCTGGAGCTGGGTGAGGCACCACTGCCCCTGTTCCCCAGCCGTCCTCTCTGCTTCCATCTTCACTTGCATGGTCCCTTCTGAGCACATCAGGCCCACAGGCAGAACCCAGGCCACTCTCCTTTCCCAGCCTCCTTTGCCTAGTAGCATCTGCAGAGCCCCTTTTGCTGGGGGAGACCACAGTTCTCTGGGTCAGGGACTGGGCTGTGGCTGGCCTTGGGGGCTGCTGTTCTTCTGAGCCCTCACTAGTTTGGGTGACAGCCCACTCATGAGCTCGGCCTTCTGCTGTCCTGTCAGTCCTTCTAAGCCTGGTGATTAGGCCTCCTGTGGGGACCTTGGAAGAGGGAAGAGCTGTCAGCCCTTAGCTGTTCCCTGTTTGGTCTCAGCTCTCTTCATCCGTGGCCATTGGGTGCTGAGGTTTGAAGGTCAGCTGAGAGCAGAAGCAGCAGCGAGTCTGGCTGGTGTGTCCCAGCCTTCCACCAGATGTTTGCCAGAACGTGGTCCAGAGAGTACTGCATGTCTTGTGGTTTTCCATGACTGTGGCTTCATCCCTACATCTTGGTCTTCTGTGAGCCCCAGTGAGCTGTGTCCCAGCTGGAGGCTTTCTAAAGGGTCCACTCTATGTAGTCTAGTCACAGCTGATAAAACTAATTCTCCAGATCCCAGGAAAAAAAGGGTTGGGGTTTTGTTTGTAGATGGGAACTCTGTTGCCCATCTTCCTCATTTGTTGCATGGTGGGGAGTGAAGAAAGGCCCTGTTCTGGGGGCTCTTTCCTCACTGCTAAGGAGAACTAGACAGGGAGACAAGTACAAGGTGAAGAGGCTCCAGGGCAGCCATTCGAAGGATGGCATCAGAACTGAGCCTGGAAGGAAGTCTTGGCCAGCAGAGCTTTGAAAGAGGCCACTGCCCATCCTCCCAAGTTGCCCATTCCAACCCTGCCTGTTGAGTGTGTACTCCAGGGGACTGGCTTCCTGGGCTCTGAGGGCTAGCAGAGTGCTGGGTCCCCATAGGCCAGTGTCCATGTTTGAACTCCCTCCACTGCCCTTGTGGGGCCGTAAGGAGGCTCAGCACATCACTGGGACCTTGGCCTTACCCTGTGGGTATTCCAGGATGGCAGGGATGTATGGACATCATTCAGATGGACAGACTAGCCAGCATGGGTGCAATAGGACATGAAGACAGTTACAGAAGGACTGCAGTGGAAGAACCTGGCTTAGAGTAAACAAACCAGTTCACAGTGGGGTGGAGCGATATCTGGGGTGAAGAGGCCATCGTGGAGTGTGGAGGTGAGGGTTAGGGCAGAGGCCTCCCAAGTTGGCTGCCTGTCCCCACTCATACACTCATACACTCATACTGCCAGTCCCCTGGAGGCTTTGCATTTCCCCCATTGCTAGAACTTAGGATTCGTCTTTGAACTTAAACTTTCAAATTAGTCTCAGACTTGTCAGTAACCAGTCAAGTGCCATCTCCACAGTGACCTCCTTTGTCTAACCTGTCAGACATGAGGCTCATGTAGCGCGGTGATGTGACTCTGGAAGGTAAAAAGGTCCGGGTTTGGGATGTGGCTAGAAAGTTGCCACTTCTGTGGGGTGATTGATCCCCATGTTGCATGCTTGTTAAGCCTCTTTGGGCTTAGGGTCATCTTTATGTTTACGGCCAGGCATTAAACCGAGCAGCCGGTGGTGGGGAGTGCCTTTCACGGTGGCAGTAGAAGCGTACACTTCCTGTTGTCATCTGGAATTCATGGCATGTTCAGAGAACCCTGGAATTTGTCCCATCAGTGTGCAAGGAGTGGCCTTTTATTCAGTGGCCCTTTGTAGTAGCCCTGGATCTTTGAGGACATTTTGCTGGCTTCCTCTCTGGGGAAGTGGTATCCCTGAATCTGGTCTCATGGCCTTGCTGCCATGTGGGCACTGGTAGGAAGGCTGTTGGCTAGGCATTTAGAGGTGGAGTCAGATGCTACGAGACTTGGGATGGCATGGGAACTTCTACCTAGCTGGGGAGTAGGCCCGGGGCACGTGTCCAGGTTGTGTGTTGGGTGACTGTTATCAGATGCTTGCATTTGACTGGACATTACAACTCACATCAGGCCACATGTCGTTGACCACCTGGCTCCTTCCTTCCCTCCCAGAAGTGGCCGTGCCCAGCACGAAACACCCTTTTGTAAGTATGAAGTTGAATGTGGCATGGAACTTTCTGGTACTCTTAACAGAATAGTCCTACTGCCCTCATTGTCTTGCTCTCTTTCTTTCTCTCTCTGGCATCTGAATGTGTCTCTCAGGGCCTGTCTTGAAGCTAGGACACTCGGGCCCAGGACTGATTCCTGCCAAGCAGCTCCCAAGGCCCCATGGGCAGGGCTTCCCAGCATTTGGCCCAGGAGACCATGCTAAGGATGGGGCTTGGGGGAATCTGGCCCCCCCATCTGAGAGAAGCAGTGGCAGCAGGTGCCAGCCCTTGCTTAAAGCCTCCATAGCCAACACAGCCATAGCCAGTTACATAGATAGTAATGACAACTGTGGCCAGGTGCCAGCCTCTGGGGCTGAGCACATTGCCTTTCCTCTCTGACCAGCTGAAGACAGGTTCCCTCTTGTCCATTCACAGGAGCAGAGCTCAGCACCCTGGGACCAGAAACTGCGGAGGGCAGGGAGGGCCAACCAGACGGTGGCGGGGCCTATGTGAGAGGACTGGTAGTTGTAGGAAGGAGGCACCAGATACAAAAGTAACACCCAGGCTACAGTGCCGTGTGCCCAGGGGTGAGGAAAGTACACGCTGGTTTAGGGTTGAGGTGGGGGTGCACACTCAGGACCATGTTACAGGTTATCTTTGAAACCATGCTGGCATGGAGGCACAGCGAGTCTGGGATGGTCCTCAGAGGACAAAGGTTCAGCAGGATTAGAAAGGAAGCCTGATGAACGGTCATGGAACCCCTACCCCCAGGCCAGGTCAGCGGCTGCTGGGGCTGCGTGGGCTGAGGTACAGAAGGTGGCTCTAGGCAGACCTAGGCCAACTTGGCATCATGGCTCCTATTGGTGCAACATGAAGAGCAAAAGGCTCCAGAATGTTCTTCTGTGGTGCTCAGAGCAGTGCAGTGGGCAGCTGTGTGGCCAGTGGGCACCACAGAGGACAAGGCAGGACTAAGCAAGCTCACCGTCTAATCTGTCCCTGGTACCTGTGTCAGCTGGGCTATACCCAGTAACCACCAGGATCCCTGAGGACAGCAGTGAATGTCAGCTCAGGGGACAATAGCTTACCTGGATCACTAATAGTTCTAATACTTTGTCATTGTAACCTCCCTGTAGTTACTGCCCTGTGTTACCTAACCCAGTGTCTTAACTGTCCTCAGTAACACGGGTTTCTCCCTGATGGCCCTGTGAGTAGAGGCCACACCAGCATCCACTTCCCTGATGCTCACGGCTCCCTGTGCTCCGCAGGCTGCGTCATCACCATCTCTGGACGCATGACCTTCACGAGCAACAAGTCCATGGAAATCGAGGTCCTGGTGGATGCTGACCCCGTGGTAGACAACTTGCAGAAGCGCTACCGGGCTGCCAGTGCCTTCTTCACCTACGTGTCCCTCAGCCAGGAGGGCAAGCCGCTGCCTGTGCCGCAGCTTGTGGTGAGTGTCCCCTCAGGTGCCATGCTGTCCTGGGTCAGAGCAGGGCCCAGGCCTGGCTGTTCCCCGGGCCTTTATCTCGAGCTGTGGCAGATCAGGTAAAGCCCCGAGAAGATGCACTGTGAGCTGCACTCTGTGCCGTAGGGAAGCCGCTTGGAGCTAATCACTGTCGCTGGCTCCTAGGGATACAAGTCACCCGTGAGAATGATGTCCGGGTGTCTGTGGCAATGTGTGCATGTGCTGCGGCGGGTTTTAGCAGCACCTCAAGCCTTGTGTCCTCCAACCCATCAGAGGGCCTAATGAGACTAGAGGACTGGGCTTTCCTGGTGGCTTGTATGTCTCTTAATGCAGAGCCAGCCAGATTCCTGGACTAAGGGCTGGGGCCTGAGCTCTGAGGCCTTGTCTGCTGGGCGTGGCCCTTCCCCGGGTGTGCAGAGACCATGACAGAGCGTGGACATGAGCCTCGCTGTCTACCCCCACACAGGTGCTGCAGCCCTGGGAGCCCAGGCCCTGGAAGGTCACAGATGTCACAGGGTTAGCACAGGCCAGAGAGGTCTGTATTGGCTGGCCCTCAAGCCCTGTGGCCCTCAAGACCTCTGGCCCTCAAGACCTCTGGCCATCAAGCCAGCCCTGATTCTTTGTGGGTCATGCCTTGTGCCTGTTACTGACTGGACACCTCCTCAGAACCCCAGTGGTAGTTGGCATTTCCTGCTTGCTACAGGGTCAGGTGCAGGAACCAGTGCCTTGGCATAGCAGGGCCCAGCAACAGTCCAGACCCTACCAGTCTGAGCTCTACCTGCCAAAGTCTGGGAAGGCCTCTGCACCCCACGTTTGTGCCCCACCATCTTGTGAACATCTACACTCCAAAATCCCAGGGGCTGGGGAACGGGTGGCACCAACTGGAAGCCCATTAACTGCGCTGTGACTGCAGTCTCCCAAGGCCACAGCAAGGCTGAGCAGGCCTCACTGGCAGCTCAGCTTTGGCTGAGGCTGAGGCTGAGGCTCCCATCACCCACCCCTTCCCTCTCCTGGACTCTCTGGCCATCATGGCCACAGTGCCCACCTGCAGAGCCCTCTCCTCCCCACCCTTGCCTCCCGGTCTTCCTCCTCTTTCTCCTGGTTAGGTTAAGCCGTGAAGGCTCTGGCAAGTCAGGCCAATTGTGTGTCCCCTCCAGGCAGTGTGGCTTCTGTAGGCTATGGGGTAGGTCAGTGGTACCTGCTGGGGCGCGGGTCAGTGGTACTGCTATGGAGTCGGTTGTGGGTAGCAGCCCTCAGCATTTCCTCCAACCACCGCTCTAGACCGAGCTTGCCCCAGCTCTTGAGTCTACATTCTGTGTGTGTGCAGGCTCTGCCCTGCTCATTTAAGCACAGCTCACTTCAACAGTCAGGCCAGTGGTTGGACAGCCTGAGTGGTGACTGCAGGTCCCTAAAGACGCCAAAGCCTCCACCCATCCCCTGTAACTGCTTCAAATGATGTGCGCTGTTGGGGAGTCCCACGGATGGGTCTTGCTGTTTGGTGCTAATCTCTCGTATGACTTTCGGCATTTACTTGCTGTGCCTCTGTTTCCTCATCTGTACAGCGTTGATGGGATAGTATGTGCCATGGGGGCTGGGTTAGGACCTGCTGCTGCTGTTCACAGAGCCCTCCTTCAGAGGGAGACAGGAGTGACCAGCCTGTGAACATGGGCCTGGCAGAGGGCATATGGGGCAGAGAGCAGGGAGACTGGAGGATACTGACCAGCAACTAGTCAGTTCCCTCTTGAGGAAGGGCTTGAAGAGAGGCCCAGGCAGGGCTTGAGGCAGGGAGAAGCCATCTCCAGGGACTGTGCAGGTGAGGCTGGGGGCAGAGGAGGGATGCAAGTCAGGGCCACAACAGGTCCAGCCCCTTCCTCTTCCATACAGCTGAGAGGCTGGAGCTCTCCAGGACTACCCGCATGGGCAAAAGGCCAGGGTGGGCCCTGGTACTGGGCTGGTCTGCATCTTGACCAGGCTGTCTGGCAAAGTCCAACAGCAGGCCTTGTCATGGGCTCTAGACGTAGAGGAGGCTGGGGCTGCTAAGGGCACAGTCACTGCCTATCCAACTGCCCTGGGCATCCAGGCAGCCCCTCCTTGGATTCCAGCAGTGGGAAGCCCAGCACCATGGCCAGAAGGAGCCTTGGGAGTAGGGGCTTTGTACCCCATGTGTCCTGCCCTTTGGAGTCCAACATGGGGGTGCAGGGCACTAGTCTCACATGGAGAATGGCTGTAGTCGAGGCCCGGGGGTGCTGGCGCTGTGAGCTTCATGGACCTAGCCAAGAGTAGTCCTGGGTCCCTTTCTAGTAATGTGCATCTTGTCTGAGTGTAGGGGGACACTAACCCCAAGAGAGTGGGTGCAAGGGCAGGTAGGGGCTGCCAAGGGCAGGGGGAGGATGCCTGCCTCCATGAAGGGAATCGTGGCTTTGTCCCTGAGTTCAGGAATCCACATATGACGGCGCCCTGGGGGCCCAGGCTGCTGTTTGATGTTCATTGAAGACTGTTTGCTTCCTCACTGAGGTGTGCTGGGCACTGATGTTGAATAGAATACTCTGCCAGGGAGGGCAAAGCAGACTTCCTCAAGACAGATTTAGTCAGGCCCCGTAGGGCTCTCCTGGGGCCTGGCAAGGCGAGCACGAGTCCCAGGCCTCAGCGCACACGTGTGCTGCACACAGCTACATGTGTGTGCGTGCTTTCCCTCCCTCTCCCGCCGGTCTCCCCACCCCCATTGCCAGCCGTCTTCAACCTCTCATCTATTTTTAGCTCCTTCCCCAGGGCCCAGCTGACATGGAATGCAGCCTTGCTCCTCAGTGGAGGTGTTTCCTGATGAATTCTTGCTACAGGGAGGGCTTGTGCATTGGGGTCTCTACAACTATCACCGTGTCTTGGTCAACTATTAGCACTGGCCAGCCTGTGAGGAAGCTGGGTGCAGACCTCCTACACCCCAGCTTCCCTGTGGCAGTACTCTCTGACCTTGACCAGGGCTGGGAAAGTGGCTCATGGGAGAGGACAACAGGGGAGCCACCTTCGGTGGTTCAGGATTGTGCCTCCGTGGGCCCTTCATACCTCTGCTGGGTAGGTGTTTTTTTTTTTAATTTTTTTAATTTTCTCAATTTTTATTAATATTTTCCATGATTATAAAAAATATCCCATGGGGCTGGAGAGAGATGGCTTAGCGGTTAAGCGCTTGCCTATGAAGCCTAAGGACCCCGGTTCGAGGCTCAACTCCCCAGGACCCACGTAAGCCAGATGCACAAGAGGGTGCATGCGTCTGGAGTTCGTTTGCAGTGGCTGGAGGCCCTAGCGCACCCATTCTCTCTCTCTCTCTCTCTCTCTCTCTCTCTGCCTCTTTCTCTCTCTGTCACTCTCAAATAAATAAATAAAAATAACAAAAATTAAAAAAATATATATATATCCCATGGTAGTACCCTCCCCCCCACTTTCCCCTATGAAATTCCATTCTCCATCATATCCCCTCCCCATCTCAATCTTTCTACTTACATATATACAATACCAACCTAATGCTGGGTAGTTTTTAATAGTCAGATTATATGTGAGGTGCCTTCAGTTCTCAGGAGAGTGAGAACATAGTGTTGGGCCAAGGACATCTGTGGCCCTTCGTGTGGACAGCACTTGCCCCAGTCCTCACAGACAATGCTGCCAAAGCCTGAGCACCCCGGAAGATGTGAAGTATTGACCAGAAAGCACGGAGAGCCCTGGCCTGGTCTGAAGAGGCGGGGCCTGCAAAGCAGGGTTACTTCGCGTGCTTTCAGAATACATGGAGCAGAGGAGCTGGCCCTGGTGCCAGCTGCCCTGTCACAGAGGGTCCCAGCCCATGCTGATGACCCTCACCTCTGACCATGTACACCTGCACCTGCCTCAGTCATTATCCCTAAAGTGACAAGAACATGTTTTCTAGGTAAAATACGGACACTGAGGAAGTCTGGGCTGTAGCCATCTTCCCTCTCTTTCCAGAGTGAGGGTCACTTGCAGCCAGTGAACCTTCACCAAGGATACAATAAAACGAGCACTTTCGCTGGGTGTGGTGACGCATGCACTAGAAGTAGGAGGATCACTGTGAGTTTGAGGCCAGCCTGAGACTATGTAGTGAAATGAGGTCAGCCTGGGTTAGAGTGAGACCCTACCTCTGGAAAAAAAATAAAGTGTACTTTCATATTGTCTCAAGTGTAAAGTGCTGCCTTGGCAGATCCCCAGGGCAGCAGTGAGGGCCAGGTCTGCCCAGTAACCACTGCAAGACCTACATGTTAGCCACCTCATTGCTATGACAAAATACCAGAGGGAAACAACTTAAAGAAGAAAAGAGGTTTTGGCTCACAGTTCCAGAGGCTTCAGTCCATGGTGGCTTGGCCCTATTGCTCTGGGCCTGTGGTGAGGCAGAGCCTCACGGCAGAGGGGGTGTGGTGGAGCAGAGCTGCTCACTTCATAGAGATTAGAAAGTAGAGCGAGTAAGGGAGGGAGGGACCAGGGACAAGACAGACTCAAGGGGACCAAGCACTGTGCACATCAATGGTCTTCGGAGGCCATCCTCAGCAAGGCTGCTGTCTGCTTGGGAAGGTGGTAACTGCGGAGGGCAGCATGATGCCGCTGGGGAAAGCAGCAGTGGAGAGGTCTGAAATGGAGGTAGTGTGTGTGCGTCCTTGGTGCCGCCGTGGACAGCTGGAGCTGTCACCACGCACCCTCCCCTTGTGTGTGGCTGCATCCCAAGTGTGTGGTGAATCTGGAGTTGGGAGGGGTCATCCTCATCCTGACAAGATGATTGGCAGGACAGGGCAGCGACCTGATGTGACCTTGAGGTGGGACCTCAGCTAGAACCTGTGAGGTAACAAGAGCCTGTCAGCTCTCTGCCATCTGCTGTGCCAGCTGTGTCATGCTTGCTCAGTGCAGGGAACTTTATGTCACCCTGAGATGATCCCAGAACCCACCTTGGGATCCACTACACATTACCTTTCCAATGTGGTCGTCTTCCTACTGGTACTGACCTGGGCATGTGCTTAGCTCTGTGGGCCTCCAGGAATCTCCACAGAGGCTGGGGCACGTTTCAGCTGTACAGTGTTCCTCTCTAGTTGAGTCTGCCCTCCTGGGCTCAATACAGACCGCCATAGCATTGGGAAGGCTCCGGAAATGCCACTGCTCCTTAAGACCCCTTTGTGAGTGTGGTCACTGATACTCACTAGAGGCCCCTGGGGCCCTTGTGCTCAGGAACAGATGGGGCCGAGTTTTTGAAGACAGTCAGCTCCCTTCTCTGGGCCCCATGCCTGACCCCAGACACACCCCACAAGGAGGCAGAGGTGGCTGCTGTCTCTCTTGACCACAGCTCTCCCCAGGATTGAGAGGAAGGCTGCCATCCCTGGCCCAGTATGGCAAGAGGGACAATACATCCTGCTCACAGATGTAGGAAGGAAAGGTTCCCATACAGGATCCTTGTCTTGTGGCAGTGGAATGGGGAGTCAGGGCTTCAAACTTGGGGAAGTACTCTGTGTCAGGGCCACCCAAGTGCCACAGGCTCCTATAGGCTTTGAGGGACCACCCCCGGGGCTAGATAATTCCTGTCTAAAAGAGCCATTGTGAGCACTTTCGTGAGTGGGACGCTGCTGCACTTGGCCGTCCTTCCAGCACTGTGTGTCTTGCCTGTTGGTTCAGCCAGGGTGACGTTCTGGGGTAATTTTTCATGGATGGCTGGTGGGTTCCTGGGGGCTGGGCACTCCTTAGCCTCAGGAGGGAAGCCTGGCCCTTAATCTTGCTGCTGGCTCACAAGAGTAGGTCACAGACGAGACCTTCATGATATCTCTGACCAGTGTCAGTCTGTCTGTTGTCCCTTTGGATGTACAGGAAAAGTGATAACATCCTAAAGCTACTACCCCTGCTACCTTCCAGTGTTTGGGAACTTGGAGGGTCTTATGAGCTCCAGGGCCTCTAGAACTAGGGGTTGGTACCACACAGGCGGTCAGCACAGGTAGGTGGGAGGACACATCTTTCCTGCCTCCTCCACCTCCAACCCAGCCTTTTCTCCACCTGCCTCTCGCCCCTCCACACTACAGATGTCTCTTAAAGACCCACCAGTACAGACATGCCTCACCTCATGCCTGCTTCCTGCAAGCAGCTCTTGACACTGCCTCAGTCTGGCTTGGCTGCTGGGTTCTGCCAAGCTACTCCTGTCTCTCCCCATGGATGTTTAAGAAGGGTCCTCTCAGGCCGAGTCCAGAGACACACAGCAAACAAGGTGGGGTCGGGGCCTGCCTGTTTCCTCCACGCAGGAGCTCTAGGAGACTCTGAGCCCAGAGCAGTGAATGCCAGCACAGTAGCTGGGAGGACAGTCACAGGAGAAGAGGCCTGTGGTCAGGCTTCCAAGGGTGCCGGGGAGGAGCGTGTCCATGGGCCACTGCCTCAGAAGGTGACTGCTAGATGGCGGCTGGCCCCTCGTCTGTCGTGCGGCAGAATGCAGCCCCCACCCCTCAGCCTGTAGACCTCACTGTTGTACGTACTCAGCTTTGTCCCCAAGAGGGAGTGAGTGTCCTGGCAAAAGCCCTCTGAACCCCAGATGCAAATGTTCAAGGAAGAGGTGGAGCCTGGGATCCTGCTCGGGAGGGATGCAGGAGGCCTGTGCGCACACATGAGCAGAGTACATCAGCGCTGCTGGCAGGAGAGGAGAGTCAGAGCTCTTGGATACATAGTTGGAGCCTAGGTGTAATGCACATGCCGCCTCATGCCTGTGTCTCCATGAAGGCTCTTCTGAGCCCTCAGAAGTTGATTGAGAGATTGGTATCAGTGTGTGTTATATGCAATCACTGGTTTTGAAACTTAACGTGAAGGCCACACACCAGTGTAGATTGAGGCTTTCTTATTTTTGATCATTTATTCATTCAACAAATGAGTCCTTTGTGTCCAGGCCCGGTTCTGGCCACCGCCAGCTTGAGAAGGACCCCAGGGCAGAGCCTGGGGTGAGGACATAGCCCTGGCTGGGGCCTAGCAAGCTGAGCACTCCACAGTTAAGATCTTTATTGTTGTTGACAGGTAGGGACAACTGTCCACAAACCCAGCTCTGGAGCTGGGAGCAGGGCTCCAGGGACTGACAAGGTGCTGCCATGGGAGAGGCCTCCACGGGGGCTGACACTTTCCTTCTATGCAGCTGATCCCTGCCTCTGCCAACAGCCCTTGTTAGCCTTTGCATGGGGGAATCTCTCAACCACAGTTATGTCAGGTGTGACCAGTGCCTCCAGGTGAGAGGCATGCCTGGTGAGGGTGTGGATGACTGTCCATGGTGGGACTTCTGCCAGGACACCTGGGTAAGCATGTTGAAGTCAACTAAGCCTGGTGTTCAGGCAGCCATGGCCCCACCCTGCTGTAACTGGGTCTCAGGTGGGGCTGGATGGATCCCAGAGACTCAGCAGTTCCCACGCCGAGCTTCTCTGCGTACACAGTACCTCCCATCAGACTGTGCTAATAACCAGAAGACCTTTCAGTTGTTTTCATGATTGTCCCAAGACCCTTCTTGTCTCCCATTAGAACATGGTGAAGGGTGTGCTACGTGGCTTCTTAATTAAGAAACCTTGTATCCCTTGGGCTTGGAGGAAGTTGTTCTGTCGCCACCCGAGGCCTCATTGTACCAGACACTCACTAATTACAAAAAGGACAACCTATTGATTTTACTGAGGGCAGAATGTAGTCACTCACCCTCTGTGTCATGTTCCAAACATGTGTTCTCGAAGCTCAGAAAACCCAAAATGGAAAACATTTGGTTTGCAGTTGAGGCTCTGGGAGCCACGGGCTTCCCTCCGGTGGAAGCAAGCCCAGAAGACGGCACTTGGCAGGATGCGCCAAGGAGGGAGGAAGAGATACAGATTGAGGCTGGGATCCACTGGGCAAGGGGAGGGGCTTGGCACTCAGTGCGGATGGGGGGGGGCTGAGCATCCAGGAGGCGGCATGCTTTTAACTTGCAGTTGTGGGCCCTGTCCTTGGATGTGTCCCTATGGGTGGGCATGCTGCCCTCAAGGCCCAGCTGCCTCAGGTGACTCCCCAGGGCCATCTGGCTGTCTTCTCAAACTGGTGTCTTGGGGGAGCAGATACACCGCAGCGGGCTGCGCCCTTATAGCAGGAGTGCATTTGGCCTCTGAGGTCATTTGGGAGGACAACGGGATCACCCTGCACACCCTTGTACACGTGAGTATAGGGACATAATGCATGTGTCAGGCTCCACAGGAAACACTTCACACATCACCCACTGGGGCTTCCAACCAGGTCCATGGGACCCAGAGTTGAGCCCCTTGGCCTCTGCATCTCTTCCACCAGGCAAGCACCCTCCACTCAGAGTCACCACTCCCTAATGTGCCGCAGTCTCCTTTGCCTCACCCGTCCCCTCTGGCGTGTGCATGATGAGCCTGCCCACAGCCCCAGGTGGGTGGGTACTCTAGTAGCCAAGAGCTACCCATCCTCCCAATGCCACCAGCCCCCTCTCCCTACGGATAGCCTCAGGCTGGTGAAGAAACATTTGATTTCTGTGGAAGCTTTTTCCTTCTCCTCACTACCGTGCCTTCCATGAGAAATAGCAGCCACTAGTGCCGTATGTGTTTATTTACTTTGCTCATGGAGGAGGTCGGGCTGTCAGGAAGCAGCAGCTGTGTCGTGGTGGGGGCCCTGTACCAGGAGCCATCTGTCTCATTCTGCCAGCTCCACACCTAGCAGGGGCACGACAGCCCTCTTTAAAAATATATATATAGGCAAGTGCTTAACCACTAAGCCATCTCTCCTAATATATATATTTAAGAGAAAGAAGACAAGAGAATGAGAATGGGCACACCAGGACCTCTAGCCACTGTAGACAAATCCCAGACACATGCGCCACTTTGTACATCTGGCTTTACATGGGTACTAGGGTATCGAACCCAGGTCCTTAGCCTTTGCAGGCAAGCACTTTAACTGCTGAGTCATCTTTCCAGCCCATGGCAGCCCTCTTAGTCACTTGGGTGGGACAGTCCACCAGCATGGGGACTCTGCCCCCACATGGAGCAGACTGTTATCTACCTCCCTTGGTGGCTCTGTTTTCTGTGGCTGGTGAATGAGGTCCTTGACTGCTTTTGTCCTGGTGGGACCCACAAGGGAGGGGCAGGCCGGCATTGTCTTCGACTGGAGTGCTCTGTGTTCTGAGGTTGAGGCTAATGAGGCAGGCTGTGACTCCTAGGCCTGCTTGAACTCTGTCTGGGAGCCCAGGACATTCAGTGCATGCCACAGTCCCCAGAGACAGAAGAGTGATGAGGCTATCACCTGGCACCTCCCTCCCTGGCTGCAGAATCTTTGTGGTGCTCTCCTGGCTAACCTCCTACACATCCGTCACCGGGCTGCATTCATTTTGGTTAAGGGCAGATCCTGGTGATGCATTCACTGCAGATTCAGAGAGACGGTGGAGCAGCCTCAAGGCCCGGGGCCAAGCACCAGCCTTGCCCTCTGCCCTGAGCTGACTCCTACAATTTCCTGCTCTTTGGCCTATGCCCTCTTGAGGTTGTGCAGTCACTGCCCACTGAGACCTTTGATGCATGCATCCTGGACTGCCTAATGGCCTACTGTCTGCTGAGACTGAGCAGCCGCCATCATTTTGGAATTAGATGGTGGAGGGTATACCTTGCAGAGGCCATCCAACTCTGCCCCTAACCCTCTGCTGCTCATTGTGCATGCACCCCACCAATTTTGGCGTATTCAGACCTGTATCCATCACCACAATCAATTTTAGAAGTCACCCCAAGAACAAGCACCAGACCCCTTAGCCATCTCTGGTTCCCCAACCCCTCACGCCCTTGGCTCTTGGCATCAACCAATCCACACTCTTTCTCGGCATTTGCCTGGTCTGGAAGTCTCGGGCAATGATATCTGACAATAGGTGACCATTTGTGACCAGTCACTTCACTGTTTCCAATAAATGATGATGAGTACGGGCTACTAGAACAGGTGGCTCCCTTCATAGCTGGTTGTGGATACTGGTCCATTCCACAGGAGAGTGGTGTAGGCAATCCATGTGGGCCACAGGGCTAGTAACTTGGTTCACGCTATTGTTCACCCTCCTGCTTTGGTTTCTGGGAAGAATGAAGAAGCCTCTAGAGGAAGGGCATGCAACAAGGTGGAGGTGCTTAGAGGCACCACCTGGACACAGGTTCTGTCCCAGCATCCCTGCAGTCAAGTCCAAGGATGAAGGCATACGGGGCAAACTGATGGTGCAGAGCATGGGCATCAGTACCAGTTGGCCAGCTCCAGGATAGCAGGGTTCTGCACAGGGTTTCCTGGTCAAACCAGCTGGGGAAGCCTGAGCTAAACAAAATTACACAAATTGATTTTGCTCGGAGATTTTAGACCTTTGGTGCCACCATGCTTTGCATACTGTAGGAGGCCCCTTAGTGTATAGGTTCCCAAACCTGCCCAGCCCCAGGCCACCCAAAAAGGAGCACCTAGCATGGGGGTTAGAGAGCCAGAGGAAGCTGAAGTCGGCTGACATACTCCTCCCCACCCTCCTGCTGTGGGATCCCAAGCAGCAGTGATATACATAGGGCACGAGTGGATGTCAGAGGAAGGGATCGAAGTGCCCACAGGGACCACAGAAGAGCATCTCCTGGCCCACAGCAGCTTTCCTCAGCCCCTCCCAGGAGCTCCCCAACTTTCAGGTTACTAGGGAGTCCCAGTGATTTTTCTCATCTCTACTCCCCTTAATGCTGGGGCTACAAACATGCCCAGCCACACCCAACAACTTATGTGGGTTCTGGGAATTAAATTCAGGTCCTTGTGTGTGTGTGGAAGGGAGCTTTTTAGGAATGAGCTTTGACCCTTATCCTAGGCTCTGAGGATGAGACCCCGTATCAACAAGATCTCCATCCCCTGTGATTTATACACTCATGGAAGTGTGAGCCACCCTGACCTAGTGCCCTGACCCAGTACATTTTGCCTAGCTGAGCCTGGATGCCTTCAGCTGTGCCTGGCAGGAGCTAGTGCCATGTGGCCCAGCAGCAGTAGGCTTGGGCCTCCAGGACCCAGAAGCCCAGGGGTCTAACCCCTTACAGCTACTTCTGAAGCTAAGAAAGGCTTTTCACTCTCCCTGGGCCAAATCATGTCAAATTGCATAGCCTCAAGTTTTATTTTTAAAAAGCCAGCCAGAGATCAAACCAGAACGGCAGGAAGACCTCAATAGCACATTTTGGAAAAGACTCTCATTTTCGGGTCTCCGAACAGGGACCAGAACCCCCGTGGGAAGCATGGTCCCGTGCCTTTAAATACCCATGCGTCCCATTGGCTGCAAGCTGGCAGGGCCAGGACAGTTTACACCTGGTGACATTTAGGGATTGTGGAGAAGGCTGGAGGGAGGAAATATTTGGTGTAACTTGACATTAAGTCCTCCAGCTGATGGTCCTTTGCCAATGTACCACACGTCTAAAACGTAGGCTTAAAAATAGCTGCTGGCCACTTGGTGTCACTGTGGATGAAGGGCAAGTGCCCCATTTCCATGGCTTTCAGACACCCTCAAAATGTCGCAATGAAATGGCATCTCATGGGGAATTAACATACCTCATTAAACCTGAGTCTCAGCCAGGGCACTGCCAGATGAAACTTTGGGATTGATGGGGCCTAAGAAGTGACCACCTAATGCTGCTACCATGACATCTACCCAAGGCCAAACCCAGCCCCTTCTGAAATGAAGTCTCAGCAGGCCAATAGGCATATACCCCAGGGCCAACCCCAGCAAAACCTAGCCTCTGGCCAAATTTCAGTCATCATCTGGCTCTGCCCACCAAATGTTTGGACCCAGCTTCCTAAGGTGCTCAGAGGAAGGAGTATCTCCAGGTCAAGGTTCACTTCCTAGAATCTACATGGCTCAGAACAGTGTAACGAGGGCCCCTCCCCACTAAGTGGACAGTATTGCAGGTGCAGGACAGGCCTTCTCAGGGTCACAGCTAGCATAGTGTTCCTGCATGTCTTTGCTCTGAGCTGGAATTCCCAGGGGCAGAGCAGATACAAGGGTCACTCTTCTCCACTCACACTTGACTCAGTTTATAAGCCTTTCCTCCCACATTTCATTCTCAAGTGTGCTTTTAATCCAAGTTTATCACCAAAGGAACCCCTGGGCTTTGCATTTCACCCACTGTGGGAGTTATAAGGTACTTTCTCATTGCTAGGACAGAATGTCACACCAGAATCAGATTAAGAAAAAATAAGGGGGGGATTTGTTTTGGGCTTATGGTCTCAAGGAGATGGTAGGAAGACGTGGCAGGAGCAGACAGCTGGCATCACATTAGCAGAGAGGAAGTAGACAGATTTGTATGCTCCTGCTCATCTAGGTTGTTTTGTTTTGTTTTGTTTTGTTTTTCAAGTTAGGGTCTTACTCTAGCCCAGGCTAACGTGGAATTTACTTTGTAGTCTCAGGGTGGCCTCAAACTCACAGTGATCCTCCTACCTCTGCCTCTTGAGTGCTTGGATTAAAGGCATGCACCACCACACCTGGTGCTTTCTCCTTTTAATTCAGTCCAGGATTCCAGCCCTTGAAGGGCCACTGCCTACAGTTAGAGTGAGTTCTAATCTAGAATATCCCTAACAGACATGCCAGGGGATTGGTTTCCACGGTGAATCTAAATCCTGTCAAGTTCACAGCCAGAAATTAGCCATTGCAGAAGATGATGAGGGGTGTCCACATAGCCCAGCAGACAAGACTGTCAGTAGGATGTCAGGATGTGGCAGGAGGGCAAGGGTCTGCCCTGTGGGCTCTACAGCATCTGTAAATTGCTCTCTTCTGTGTGTTCTCCACAGCCCGAGACTGAGGACGAGAAGAGGCGCTTTGAAGAAGGCAAAGGGCGGTACCTGCAGATGAAGGCGAAGCGACAGGGCCATGCAGAGCCTCAGGCTTAGCATCCTCCCTCCACCCTGGGGCCAGCACATCTGCGGCAACAGCCCCACGTCCAGTCACTTAAAAGTTACCCTCTTGGCCAAAACCCCAATTCCACTGAGAGCTGGTGTTGTGTGAAGTATTGTGTGGCAGTGTTACTCATGCCCTGTCCTGAAAACCCATGCACCAAAGCTTTATTTATATCTCTCCAGTGCAAATGCTACCCAGTGTTGTCCCAAAGCCCGGGTACCCCATGACGCCCGCGCCCACCGTACGGTCTGTGTAAGGAACCCAGAACCACTAATAAAGCTGCTATCTGGCTGAGCCCATGAATCCTTGGTGGTCATTCGCCGGGGTGGGGTCGGGTAGAGGAGTCTCCCTTGTGCGGCCCCAGCCTTCGATTCCTGTGAGCTTGCTGCCATCCTGGACCCCCCATTCCTCTTGGTACCTGTGACCTTGGGAGGAGTGGACTTGTGGCCATGCTGCCTAGTGGCAACCCCAGGACCCTGCTTCCCTGGAGTCTGACTTGCACAGGATGCTAGCTCGGAGCCTTGCACGCATTCGTAATGCTCAAGGGCTCCTCCTCCTCTCCATGCACGAGACCAGGCAGGTGGGGAGAGCCCACACCTCCTATCCCAGCTCCTGGAAAGAAGCTGCTATGTTTGCTGCAAGGAGTCTCCACTGGTGCCCAGGAACCCTATGCGGGCCAGTAGGCTTCCCAGCCACTCAGGCAGAGGTTACTGGAGTGGCATGTGTGGGGTGAGGGTGTGAGAGACAGTGTTTCAGTGGAGTCAGAGTGAGACCGAATCACTATACATATGTCAGGGGGCGGGGATCACTGCACATATGCATGGTGTGGAGTTATATGTGTGGCATGGAGCCATATGCACATGCATGTGTTGTATGTTGTGCACATATGTAGTGAGGGCATCAGTGTGCATCAGGGTTTGTGTGTATAAGTGGTCCAGCTCCCTTGATTGGAGGAAAGGGGACAAATAAGCTACCAAGGCCTCTGGCAGGGGACAGGATCCCATTCACCACCACCAGACACAGCCAGAGATGTTGCCCGGGTTTGTCCCTGAAGCCCCAACATCTGTCCCACCACAAGGAGAAGGTGAATGGCCTGCCAACAGCTGCCAACACAAGGCTCCCTCAGGCCTCTGGAGGGAGAACTCCAGATGTGCTCAAACACCCGCCAAGAGCTTTGGATTCTGTCTAGGCAGGGTCCCAGCAGACAGGGTTATTTCCTGTCTGGGAGCAGGGGAGGGAATGAGCACTGACACTGAAGCCACTTCAGCCCTCCCAGCCCCCAGCTGTATCCCAAACCATGCCACGTGGGTGCCCTGCACAGTGATGAGCCTGCTCTTCAGGACCAGCAGAAAGCACAACCCCAGGCCAGCTACCAATGTCTGTGATCCCAGAGCCAGTTAAACCATCCCAAGCAGGGCCTGGGTCCTGGGCTAGCTATAGGGAGCAGGTCCCCAATGCATCTATGTCCTTCATAGGTGATAAAATACCATGATTGATTACAGCACCCTCTGCTGGGTGGGGGCTGTCCTGTCCATGTAGGGCTGGGGATAGGGGGGCTGATCACTCCAGAAGTTCTGGAAAATGTGAGGGCACACTTGGACCTGTTCCCAGCCATGCATGTGCTTATGAAGCCCTTCTCTAGAAATGCATTTGTGTTAGGACTGACCTTAAGGCTCAGGGAACTGGAGTGGGCAGAAAGTAGGCTGGACAGCTTGCAGAGCCCAGACAAGCACCAGGTAGTTGGGGGCTCATCCTGGCCAGGCACCCATGTCCCTGCAGGCACACGACTGCCTGCCTAGGGAGGCTTCCTGGTGCCCACAAAGGACAGTGCTGGGCCACACAAGCTCAGAATGGCGCAGGAAGCCTTCTGCCATTGTGTCCAGCCCACCCTCCTCTGAATGGAAGACTCAAGATAGCCAGCTCCACTCTCTTGGGCTGGAGGAGTCTGATGGGACCATTTCTCTCTGAATAGGATCAGTGGACTCTGTTAGTCATGGGTGCTTATGGCCCACTAGGACTGCTAATGGGATGACTCCGGAGAGAGAGGGAGGAGGGGAGAGGGCAGAGGGTCAGGCTGCAGACCCCAACTCATCCCAGCTGCATAGAGGGGGTCAGAACTTAGGAGAAGGCCCAGCCACCCTGCAGCCCCGTATGCACCGATGCACCAGCAGCATCCAAAGCACGGGGATTAGTTGGGATCTTCACCCGGCCCAACCTGCGTCCTGCGCCTGACCCAGCAACTCTTGATTCCTAGAAGCCTCCAGTCCTTAGGCGCGCGCGTCCTGTCCTGCTAGGATCGCTCATGTTAGACGTGCCTCCTCCGAGAAGGCTCTCTCTCCCCGCTCCCCACTCCCAGTCCTAGGTTCTGTCCATCCCCGTCCAAGCTTCCCTCCCTCCCCGCGCAAGCCCCCCAGCTTTCGACTCCTAAGGTCTTCCCTGGCCGCTCGGAGGCGGGCGTCGTGAGTGACCTAGGACCCGAGAGAGGGTGGCGGCGCGGGCAGGGCCCACGGCCTGCTCCAGGGGCTTCTGCGCCGCGGCGCTGTGATGCGTTTGGGGGTGGGGGGCGGCGCGGACAGACCGACGCTGCTGGGGGCAGCGCCTCGGAGCGGGCGGGCGGGGCCGAGGGGCGGCGCGGAGGGCCCGGCGGAGGCATGCGCCCTGGTCCGCCCCCCGCCCCCGGCCGCCGGAGCTCAGCCAGCCGAGCGGCGGGAGCGGAGCGCGGCCGCCGCGGAGGCGGCGCCCAAAGGAGGGAGGGAGGAGGGCTGCCGGGCCGAGCGCAGCGCAACGCTCTGGTCATCGGTAGCCGCCGCCAGGATGCCCCGGCCCGCGGGCCGCTCCGCCGCCGGTCACCCTCGCGGCCCCGGGAGGAGGGCGCTGGGTCGGTGGAGGCTGGAGCCGCAACCGGAGCCCGAGCCAGAAGCGGGAACGGCGGGCCGGAGCCCCGGGTGCCGGAATGCAGGGTGAGCGCCGCCGCCCTGGCCGGGGGCGGCCAGACGGGAGGATTCGGCGGGGAGAGGCTGTCTGTAGGCGTCCGGTGGATCTGAGGGGCGACGGGCACTGCTTAGGCGTGGAACCTCCTCCCAACTTGGGGAGCTTCGGGGTAACTTCCCCGAGCCAGCCCTTCCCTCGATTACCTCGGTCCCAGCCAGCCGCCGCGTTGGCTCACAGGGTGGTGGGGTAGGCCACTTTGGGGGTCCCGGGCTCGCCCCTGCCCTGCGCAATCCTGAGGGTGAAGGGGGTGGGGCACAGTCCTGCCACCATCTGGCTCTCCAGGCCGTCGCTCGGACGCGCCCTCGGAGTTGGGTAGACCTGGAGGGGCTGCCTGAGGCCTGGCAGGCGGGGGGGGGGGGGGGAGCATCTGTCGGAGGAGGGTAGAGGGGAGCCAGGACTGTAGAGTGGGAAGATGGGCGTGCGCTGCGCTCTCCACCCTGGGAGGCAGTCGGGACCAGACCGGGCCCTACGGAATCCACTGGCAGAGAAACCAGCTTGGGGGATGAAATCCTGGGGCGCAAGCTCTTTCGAGCCGGCGGGCACAGCCCGAGCCCGGGGAATCCTTTCAAGTTCTGGGTTCTCTTTGTTGCGCAATAGAGCCTCGGGGCCGCGGGGCCTCATTGGCCTGGGGTCGTGACGTCACAGCCCGGCCCCGCCCGCGGACCGTGCGGGGAAGGCGGGGGGTAGTCTTCAAGACTTGGGTGGGTCTCTGGACTGTCGCACCTGCAGTGTGTCCAGCGTTGGGGAGGGCGAGTTGTTGGGTTCCTGGCAGCGAGATGAGCCTCATCCTGGAAATAAATACTTTGGGATACTCTGAATGCGGTGTGGGCGGAACTTGCTAGCAGGGGCAGCCATGCACGCGGTGGGACCTGGGGTCTGGCCACCAAGTGGCTGCTGCTCCCTGTGGAACAACGGGGACGGGGAGGCTGTGGGATCAGTGGCTCTGTGGATATCTACATGGAGGCAGAGGGACTCGCTCTCCCCACAGGCAGCTTGTATCTCTGCTCCTCATCTCCATGGCAGGACACTCTCCCCTCCCAGGGCGCAGCCTCAACGAGCGCTAGGCCCTTGCACAGCTCTGGCAGGGTCCTCTCTGCTGCCCTCAGCTTGAACGAGCTGGATCCCCAGAATGGTGTCCCCTTCCCTGTAAGGGACAGGTGGGTCAGACAGATTTCACCTCTAGGAGTAATAAAGTACCTTTCAGGGCTTGGGAAGCCAAGGCTGTTCTGCAAGTGGAGTTTGGACCCTGGCTCTGGCATACAAAAATGTTGGCAAATTTTTACTTCCCTCTGCCTCCCCTGGGTCATCCTTGAAATAGGATACCGATCACACGATTGCTGGGAACGCTAGCTAGGAGCTGTGTGCCTCCCTCCGTTACAGACCTGGAGTCTGCTGTTCTGGGTCCCAATCCTGGTGAATTCACAGCTGTGTGAGGGTCCCAAGGTTCAGCCACACTCCATGCTCAGTGTCATGGCCTGGGAAAGCACTGTGTCTGGTTCCACTTTCCTTGGCAAAGCTCATTAACTACCTTTGACTCTTTTCAAAGTAGGCACTGTCATGTTTGATTTATGGATGAAAAAACTGAGGCTCAGAGGTGTCAAGTAACAAGCTCAGCTGGGAGCTTGGAGCTAGACTCCAGTGGCCTGAGTGGAGTCCACTTTCTTTCTTCCTCGTCTTGTGACCTGGAGGCTTTGGTCAGGAAAGTTGGCTAGACACAGGAGAGGCTGGTGGAGAGTACGATGGGACCACCCTTCCTCCCACACTAGGTCAGGGTGGCAAAGGGAGGCTGTTCTGTAAGCAGCAACCTAATGTTTGGGCAGAAATTTCCCTTGCTGCAGCAGCCTTCCAAGCTTTAACCCAGGAGGCTGTTGGAGATGACTGGTGTCCACACTAGACCCCAGCCCTGGTCCAAGGGTCTGGACAGGCCTAGAGCAGGTACATGAATGAAAGCTGGGCATAGTGACACAGGCCTTTAATCCCAGCACTCAGGAGGCAGAGTTAGAGGGATCACCATGAAACTACATAGCGAATTCCAGGTCAGCCTGAGCTAGAGTGAGACCCTACCTACCTTGAAACCCCCTTCCCCACAAAAAAAAAAAAAGTGAATAAGATATCCACAGCAGACTAAGAGAACTATAGATAAGACCAGTAGAGGGGCCTACCAGCTGATTGGAATAGCATTTCTTTCCCGTGCTTGAGAACTGGAGTTCTTGGCAAAGGCCTCAGTGGCCACTGCATCCCCAGCTAGAAACACCTTGTAAGGGATCCAGTTGCTGGGTCTGTCTTAGGGACCCTGTGTTCATGAGTTCATGATCAGAGCAGCAAACTGGGACTCAGCACGCTGTCCAGTGAGGACCCCAGGCTGACAGTCACAGAACACACATAGCTTTCACATGGCTCCTTCCCATGACGCCTGCTCCGGGCTGCAACTGGGTTAGCCAGTGCCTGGCATGGGGAGCTGCTGAAGGCTACCAGGCCGGAAAGGGGGAAGGAGAGACTTGCCACTGGGCCCCCTGGCAAGATGGGGTGCCTTCCCAACACACACCTCCTGCCCAGTATCCTATGTCTCTGGCTCATATCCAAAGGCAATTGGCAGTTCCTCTGAGGTGAAGGTTGGGGCTCTGGGTTGTCTCCAGGCCCATACCATCCAAGCCGTTCAGAACCATCCCATTGCACCCACTGTGTGCAAGACCAGGTCCAGACATTGTGCTGAACACCACCCTACACCACCCACTGTGAGCAAGACCTGGGCCCAGGCATGGGGCTAACTGCCACCCCACAGCACGCACCGGGTGTGAGACCTGGGCCTGGGGCATGGTGCTGATCACCACCCTTTAATACCCACTGATACGTAGACCCCAGACTTTAGACATATGGCGTATCTACTCAGCCTCCCCACAGAAGCAGCATGACATGCCCCACTATAGAGGAGGACACAGCATGGGTACCTTGCCTCCTCACAGCCAGCGGGGCTGCAGCCCTGACCCCAGCCTGTGGTTGTACGGGGGCCTGCTATAGAAGGCAGTCCAGCCCCTCCCAGGGTAGGCATGAGAGCAGGTCATCACAGGTCAGAGTGGGGATCAGGAAAAGGAAAAGGACGTTTGGGGCTTTTAATCCTCCCAGGCATTCCTCATTTGGTAAAATGAGGTAGGATGAATTAAGGTCAGGTCCTTGAGATGCACAAGGGGAGGCCTAGCATGGGCTGTGTGGAGATTTTGGAACGATGCTGGAAGGGGACAGGGCTAGGGAATACATGGGATAAGCTCATCTGAACTAGGTGTGGTGATGTGTGCTTGTAATCCTAGCACTTGGCAGACTGATATGGGGAGGATTGCCACAAAATGAAGTCTAACCTGGTCTATGTAGCAGGTTCCAAGTTGGCCAAGGTTACATAGCAAGACTCTGTCTCAAGATAAAACAGAAAAAAGTATCCACTTGAGTCTAGCCCGGCCTGAGAGTACAGGTGACATTTAAGAAAGCTTGATCAGGAATGAGTGGAAACATGTACTTACTTGGCACTCTGCATACAGTCTCCTGGGCCTCCCTGGATTCTGAGATACCGGCATACCAGCTTGGTATAAGGCAGAACCAGCCAGGTAATGGTGCAAGACTCCCCATCTCCCACACTAGTGGCCCAGAGTCAGAGGTAGTCACTGACTGCTCATTGTGTCGTCCTCCCTCCCAGCTGCTCGTGGTCCCTGGCATCCCCAAGACCCCACCTGTGAGGGCTGCTGCTCTGCGACCAGGCCTCACTCCTAGGAGGATGCCCCAGCCACCCACCAGCTCCTGTCTGCACCATGAGTGATGAGCGACGACTGCCTGGCAGTGCAGTGGGCTGGTTGGCATGTGGGGGTCTGTCCCTGCTGGCCAATGCCTGGGGTATCCTCAGCGTGGGTGCCAAGCAGAAGAAGTGGAAGCCTCTGGAATTCCTGCTGTGCACGCTTGCGGCCACCCACATGCTCAACGTGGCCGTACCCATTGCCACCTACGCTGTGGTGCAACTGCGGCGGCAGCGCCCGGACTACGAGTGGAACGAGGGCCTCTGCAAGGTCTTCGTGTCCACCTTCTACACCCTCACTCTGGCCACCTGCTTCTCTGTGACCTCCCTCTCTTACCACCGCATGTGGATGGTCCGCTGGCCTGTCAACTACAGGTGAGCACAAGAGAGGCTGTGGTGTCCTTACTGGCTATACAGGCACGACGTTGAGACACATTTGTGTGCCTGTGCACACATGTGAGGGCCTCTTTGTGGTTGTGCCAACCTGTGCTAAACTGGGACTGATGAGAGGGCTAGGGTTGGGTATAGCCCTGGGCTGCTGGGGGCATGCACCTAGAGGTGTTCATGAGTATATGCAAGAGTCAGTCTGGAAATGCCTGATGAATGGAATGAATGACAGTGGGTCAGAATAGTTCTTGTGTGCCGGGTGTGATGGCGCACGATTTTAATCCCAGCGCTCAAGAGGCAGAGGTAGAGAATCACCATGAGTTCGAGGCCAGTTACAACAAAGTACCAGGTCAGCCTGGGCTAGAGTGAGACCCTACCTTCATAAAACAGAATACCCAGGCTGGCATGGTGGCGCACGCCTTTAATCCCAGCACTCAGGAGGCAGAGGTAAGAGGATCGCTGAGAGTTTGAGGCCACCCTGAGACTACATAGTGAATTCCTGGTCAGCCTGAGCTACTGTGAGATCCTACCTCAGAAAACAAAACAAAACAAAACAAAACAAAAAACAGCGCCCCGGGCGTGGTGGCACATGCCTTTAATCCCAGCACTTGGGAGGCAGAGGTAGGAGGATGGCCCACCCTGAGACTCCATAGTAAATTCCAGGTCAGCCTGGGCTAGTGTGAGACTCTACCTCAAAAAAAAAAAATAGCACCCAGGAGGCAGAGTTGGAGGATCACTGTGAGTTCAAAACCACCCTGAGACTACATAGTGTGTTCCAGGTCAGCCTGGGCTAGAGTGAGACACTACCTTGAAAAACAGAACTAGCTCTCCAGTGAGGAACAAGTTCTCACCATTCTGGTTGGCCATGACTATAACGTACAGGGGATGGGCGGTCAGAATCCTGTCTAGGCTCTCAGAGGTCTGTGAGTGACACCAGGTTCCTCTGTCCTGCCCTACCCAATACCAGGTTGAGCAATGCCAAGAAGCAGGCCGTGCACACAGTCATGGGCATCTGGATGGTGTCCTTCATCCTGTCGGCCCTGCCTGCTGTCGGCTGGCATGACACGAGCGAACGTTTCTACACCCATGGCTGCCGTTTCATTGTGGCCGAGATAGGCCTGGGCTTTGGCGTCTGCTTCTTGCTGCTGGTGGGTGGCAGCGTGACCATGGGTGTGGTCTGTACAGCCATCGCCCTCTTCCAGACGCTGGCGGCGCAGGTGGGACGCAGGGCCGACCACCACGCCTTCACTGTGCCCACCATCGTGGTGGAGGATGCACAAGGGAAGCGCCGCTCCTCCATCGACGGCTCAGAGCCTGCCAAAACCTCGCTGCAGATCACCGGCCTGGTGGCCACCATTGTGGTCATCTATGACTGCCTCATGGGCTTCCCTGTGCTGGTGGGTGAGACTGTCGTACGGGGAGCATGTCGGGGTATGGACTCTGGGGCATTCCAGGGCATGGGCATCAGGTGACTGACTCCTCAGACTTTGAATTCTGAGACCTGCATTGTCGTCCCCATTTTACAGACTTGGAAAGTGAGGTTCATGAGAGGTAAATGACTTGTTAAAAGTCAGGGACACCACGGTGGGACTGGAATCCACATCAGGTGACTAGGCTCTTTCTGCTGCGTTGTAGAGGAACTCCCTCCCCTCAACCCAGGGCCCCTTTGATGCAGTGGGTGGCAAGGTAGAGAAACATGCCCTTGACCTTCCAGTGCCCGGGTCTCAGGATGTGGCAGGCAGGTTAGGGGCAGTGGATTGGGACAGGGCTGGCCCCAAATGTCTTCTGAGAAGTTAAACTTAATGCTAAGGGCTGGGGTAGGTCAAGATGAGGGATGACCCTAACAAGAGTCCAAGGTCTACTGGGACTGGGGGTCCTCTGTGTAGCTGGAACCAGGCTAGTGCAAGAACAGTCTGTACTCAGTAAGGAACGCCCCCTACATAGCGCTTCAGTCAGAGTGGTTGGAGTGAGACAGGGAGGGAGCCTAGGCCAGAATCAGCTTTAAAAAAAAAAAAAAAGATTTATTTATTTTTATTTATATATTTAAGACAGAGAGAGGAAGAGAGAAAGAGAAGGAGAGAAAATGGGCACACCAGGGCCTCTAGCCATTGCAAATGAACTCCAGATGCATGTACCACCATGTGCATCTGGCTTATGTGGGACCTGGAGAATTGAGCCTGGGTCCTTAGGCTTCGCAGGCATACGCCTTAACTGCTAAGCCATCTCTCCAGCCCCAGAACCAGCTTTTCACAAAGGACCAGATACCCCTGGAGTCACTGCAGAACATAGCTCCAGAGAGGTGGCAGGGTTGGGGGGTGTAAGCTGCATTCAGGATGCCTAGCTGACCTACGTCCCTTTCCCAGCACCCCTTTGCTTTCAGGGACTCATGGATAGTGAGACCTGGAAGCTTCAGGCCCTGTACAGATAGAAAGAGCAATGAATCTATCCTGTGAATCAAAAAGCACTGTGGGTGCTAGAGAGATCCTGTGAAGCCTAAGGACCCAGGTTCGATTCCCCAAGACACACGTAAGCCAGATGCACAAGGTGGTGCATGCGTCTGGAGTTCATTTGTCATTTGCAGTGACTGGATGCCCTGGTGCTCCCATTCTCTATCTGTTCTTACATGCTCGCTCTCAAAGTAAATAAATAAAATATATTTTTTAATCTTTTTAAGCCGAGCGTTGTGGCTCACGCTTTTAATCCCAGCACTTGGGAGGCAGAGGTAGGAGGATAGCTGTGAGTTCAAGGCCAGACTGAGCTAGAGTGAGACCCTAGCTCGAAAAACCAAGAAAAGAAAAAATATTTTTTAAAAAGCACTGTGAGAGCCGGGTGTGGTGGCGCATGCCTTTAATCCCAGCACTTCGGAGGCATAGGTAGGAGAATTGCCCTGAGTTTAAGGCCACCCTGAGACTACATAGTGAATTCCAGGTCAGCCTGAGCTAGAGTGAGACCGTACCTTGAAAAACCAAAAAAATAAAATAAAATAAAATAAAAACCACTGTCAGAACAGAGTGGGTGCTGGGAGTAGGAAAAATGGCCCATTTCAGCTTATCCTCAGAGCAGGAAAGAGTTTGATGGAGCCACTTATGTTTCTAGCTAGCTATAAACAACATCTAGAATATTTACACCATCCTGTATAGTCTGAGGTATGTTTAGATCATTTCACAGATGAAGAAACCGAACCCCAGAGAGGTTGAGAAGCTTCCAAGGGCCACACAGCTTACCAATGGCAGAGCCAACCTAATGTCTGCAGCATGCATTCTTCACTCTTGTGAGAATCATTAAACACGCCAAGCAAATGAGGGGACCCTCGGAAATGATCCACAGGGTACCTACCTGGATGAACGTTCTGTTCTTTGGGTCTCCTGTGGGGTCTGAGTTTTCAGGTAGGGGCGGGGCTGAGGAAGCCACTGGCTCAGAGGGAGCTGGCAGTAGGCAGAAAAGTGTAGGTTTATGAAATGGCTCTGCTAGCCTCTTACTTCCTTTGGAAGGAGTGATAGCCCATTCATTTTCTCCCCTTGGATATCCATAGGGGTGATGTGGGGGTGGGGAGAATGCCCACTATGCTGGAAGGGTGATGCACACCCAGGGGGAGCTGGGTGTTCATTGGGCAGGGACTCCACACCAGCCCTTTCTTCCCCACAAGCCCTGAGCTCTGTCCACGGTGACATCCACAGACAGAACGGGCTAGGGGTGCTATTTGGGGATCTTGCCCGCTGAGCAGAGCCCTGTGCCCACAGGTGGTAAGCTTCAGCAGCCTGCGGGCAGATGCCTCAGCGCCGTGGATGGTGCTCTGTGTGCTGTGGTGCTCTGTGACCCAAGCCCTGCTGCTGCCCGTGTTCCTGTGGACTTGTGACCGCTACCGCGCCGACCTCAAAGCTGTCTGGGAGAAATGCGTGGCTCTTATGGCCAATGATGAAGACTCTGATGATGGTAAGGATGGCCTGGGGTGTGCCTAGATGAGGTCGCGGATCATCCAGAAAACAGTTGTCTAGAGTGCCCCTCACCAGCATGGTACTTAGGTGACCCAGTTCTCAACCCTCCAGCCACGTCCTACAGGACCTTCTCTTCTGGCTGCTCTAGGGTTTTATTTAACCCAACAGCCTGGCTAACAAGGAAGGTGTGGTCATGGAACCCAGACTGGATATGTTACTCTGAGCCCCAGACTGTCCCTCTGTCCTTAGGGTTCCCCAGTGAACTACCACCGGGTTTCTGTGACAAAACCAGTATTGCTGTAGGCTGAATTCTTGCTGTGGACCAAGCACTGTGTGTGTGTGTGTGTGTGTGTGTGTGTGTGTGTGTGTGTGTCCCACAGAACTCTTACCTCTCATCTCCTGAACAAAAGTAGATCAATATGCCAAGTACCAGACTCACGTCTAAAGGGTGCCATAAACTGGGATCTGAACCCAGGATCCTGGCCTACACTTTTCAGCTAATCAGCCCCTGCTTTGAGGGAGATTCGTAGGACTCCCTCCCAGATGGGCCCAAGTTTCCATGGTTCCTTTGCCTCTGTCCCACTACGCAGAGACCAGCCTGGATGGTGGCATCTCCCCTGATTTGGTGTTGGATCGCTCCCTGGACTACAGCTATGGAGGTGACTTTGTGGCTCTGGACAGGATGGCCAAGTATGAGCTCTCTGCTCTGGAGGGGGGTCTGCCCCAGCTCTACCCACTTCGGCCACTGCAGGAGGACAGGATGCAGTATCTTCAGGTAGGCGGAGGCGCCTCCTCTGTGGGTGGTGGGCTATTCTGACGCACGGATCTCTCTCCTTTGAGCTCGGCCTCAGGGGACGGCAGTCACACTCTAGCTTGGTCCAAAGTCAGTGTGCGTGACTGGGCCCCAGGAGGGGCACCTCGACCCGTGTGCCCATGTTCCCAAGCTACCGTGGCTGAGAGATTGTCACTTGCCCCACGACAGGCTGCCCTAGCCCGTGACCCGCTCGGGATGCAGGGAAGCATCGGTGCGGGTGTCTGGAGGGCAGCTCCCTCTTACAGCCCAGCGGGTCCTCACAGGTCCCGCCCACGCGGCGATTCTCCCACGACGACGCCGACGTGTGGGCTGCCGTCCCGCTGCCCGCCTTGCTGCCTCGCTGGGGCTCCGGGGAGGACCTGGCGGCCCTGGCACACCTGATGCTGCCGGCCGGCACCGACCGGCGCCGCCGTGGCAGCTTGTTGGCCTTGGCCGAGGACGCGCCCCCGTTCCGTCCCCGCCGCCGCTCGGCCGAGAGCCTGCTGTCCTTACGACCCTCCCGGGCTCTGGACGGCGGCCCGCGCCGCGCGCACGACTCGCCCCCGGGCAGCCCGCGCCGCCGCCCCGGCCCCGGGTTCCGCTCCGCCTCCGCCTCGCTGCTGCCGGACGCCTTCGCCCTGACGGCCTTCGAGCGCGAGCCGCAGGCCCTGCGCCGCCCGCCAGCCCCGGCGCGGCCCTTCCCCAGCGGCCCCGACCGCGGCGCCGTACCGGGAGAGGCCCCGACGCCCCCTGGCGGCCGCGCGCAGCCGAGTCCCGGGCGCCGGGCCGCACGTGCGCACGCAGGCACCCTGCACGCAGGCCTGAGCGTGTCGTGGGGCGAGCCGGGCGGATTGCACGTGGCGGGGGGCGGCGGCGGCGGCGGCGGCAGCACCAGCAGCTTCCTGAGCTCGCCCTCCGAGTCGTCGGGCTACGTTACGCTGCACTCGGACTCGCTTGGCTCCGCTTCCTAGGGGCCTACCCGCCGCGCCTCCCCAAGGACGCCGGGCAGACGGGGGTCGCCCCTGCGGGGACCACAGCACCAAAGATGCCACCTGTGTTAGGCGCGCAGACAAGCGTCACCCATCCCAGGAATGTGGGAGCGGCGGCCCCGGTTTTCGGCTTCCTTCCTTCTGCTGTTGCCTGGAGGAATAACGGCTACCCTGGACGACTGTGCAGGGCATGGACCTGCTGCTGGCCATGGCATCCCCCAGAGAGACACTGTCTTTGGGCAATGAGTTTGCACAACTGTTACACCTCCTCTAGGCCTCTGGCTGGACCGGGATGCAAAGAACCATGGGACAGGGCCACCCGTTAGTGAGAACAGAGTCCCCGCCAGGAGAAGCTGGAGCCAGAAGCCACCACTGCATGCAGCTTTCTACTCTGCAGTGCACCTGCCACGCTCCCGGACTGTGATGCGCAGAGGGTCTCTTTAAGCACGGGGGTCTTCAGAGCCCACACAAGCTCTCTGAGCAGGTCTCCCTGTGATCTGCTTCAGTTGCCCTATCTGTGATGATCATGTTATCTCTCAGGGCTGTTTGAAGAAGTCTTCTGGTCCAGGTATTCTGGCCACTGAGTGGAACAGACATGAGAGTTAGTCTAGGGAAATTTGTGGGGGGTCAGCCTTCAGCATGTGACTCCCTGGTCTAAGGCCTCCCAGTGTCTCCCTTGCCACTTTGAGGACTCACTCCGTCTCAGCTAAGCACAACACTTACACCATCACCATGGCACCGTAGCCACCTTGGCCCCCATTAGTGTCCACGTGGCCACTACTCCACCATCATTACCTGTCTCACACCACGTTGGCCGTCCTTGTGACTCTCCACCATGAAGGTTATGGGTATCTGGTACAGGGAGCTAAAGCAAAGAGGAAGTGGGCTTCCTTATACCGGTGCCCATCTGCAGCCTTGCCCCACACCCATGCTGGCAGAGTACCTGGCAAGGGTGTAGTTCTGTGCTCCACTGCCACCACAGAAAAGGGCTTATCTTTGCTCTCCCTCCTGGGCAGACCCCATCCAGGTCTGGACTCTGCCGTTGGCGCAGGTCTTCCTAGGAGAGACCCAGAACTAGCTGTGATTACAAGCGAGGGCAGCAGCTTTGCCACCCTTAGTGTGAAGACCTGGAGCTGGATTCAAGGCCAAGACAAAGCCAGCCTGTGTCCTCTACCCTCTGCTCCTGTAGTGGCCAGACCCATCTCCTCTCCCCACACGTAGGTTACTGGGGTGGGGGCAGGCATCTGCCCAACTTGGCTCCAGAGGCCCTTAGCTTCAGGAGCAAGGGCAGAGGACTACAGACCAACCACAAAGGGGCCAGCCTCTGGCCGATGCTGTGCCTTCAGGGTCTGACATGTCTTGCAGGGGCAGAGGTCACCAGATAGCCGCTGTCCTTCTTCACCCTCCCCCCAGGTGGCCAGTTTATCACCTCGGGTTTTCACACTCTGTATTTTGTATCCAATGGCAATACCCACAGTGGGGACACGATCTCCCCAAATCACTCCCAATTTTTACAGAACTTAAAAGGTGTACCCCAAGTAGAGGACCGTGGGGCCTGGGGTTCTCTCCCACACTTTGTTCAGTCTCCAGGCCTGTTTGCTGCCATGCATAAGGAGCTTAACTCTGGACTTGCTGGGGAGGGGGCTCCGTCTATATACCACCATCCAGTCCAGAGCCAGGGACCTATTTGTAGTTTTTTTGAAAACAATATTTCTCTTCTGTACAGGACCCAATAAAAATTTCCATACGATTTGCACATGACATTTTGAGACTGCTTTCATGAAAGCACCTTTCTAGCAGGGATGGCCACCTGCTCCTAAATGTCTCTTCCTCCGCGAGTAGTAAACCTGAATGCCAAGGCTGAAGCACCATTCCTTGGACTTGCCATTTTCTCGGGTGAAAAATATCGGAAGTAGCAACAGTAGAAGGCAGTGTACAGGCCCCCAAACCCACAAGGCAGACAAAAGGTCCTCTTGGCAAAGGTAACGATCCCTCCACCTGTGGATGGAGCTGGGGACTGCTGACCACCTTGATCTTAACTCAGCGTAGCAAGGACAGGGCTCTTGTGGGATCCCTTTTGCCTCCAGTCCTTGACACAGCCGACCCCATGGGAATTCACAGGCATCTTTGGGTCCTCGGTGCGAGCCCACCACCTGGTGGCAGCAAAGGGAATCGTCTTGGCTTTCCACCCACACCAGTGCCTTGAGAAATTGACCAGAGGTCACCCTGAGATGGCCACAACCGTCACCTCTGCCCTCATCCAGAGAGCCTGCTGGGTGGGGTGAAGTAAGGTTAGGGGTGCCAGGTCGCCGAAGCGTTCTGAGTTCTCTGCGCGACCAGACCAAAGCCGATTTAGCTTCTGGACAGGGTGGGGCTGGAGCAGCCCCAAACACTCCTGTTAGAAAGTTATGTGTGGCCCTAAAAAGGTGTACGCAAATGGGCCTCGTGGAAGAAATCAGAATTTCTGCGGCATCTATATGTCCACGTCACAGGTTCTCCCTGCCTTTATTCATAATTACAACTGGAGGCAGGAGGTGGCCAGGATTTCGGACTCCACCCCCAGGCTGCCCCACCCCAGAAACTTCGGGGCCGAAAAACTGACTTCACAGTCTCTCTCCACCGAAGTCAGAACGCAGGAATGATTCCACTTGTGGGACAATAGACAAGTGCAGAGCTTTCGAGGGCCGTCCACCTTTGTGGCCTCCAGGTGGCCCTAAGGGACATGGGGCACTAGCTCTGGGCAGTCTGGGCCAGGGGTAAAGTGTGCACCTCTTCCAACCAATAGTGTCGGGGTTCTAGCTGGCGCCTTGCAGCCAATCAACGGGTGGAATTTAAGACTTTAGAGCGGGGCGGGGGTGGGGCATCCGGGTGGGCAGTCCACCTGAGGGGCGGAGCCTGTGCTCAGCTCTTGCGGCTGCACGGAGCAGCTGGGGTCTTGCAGAGCGCGCACGCCGGGTGGGGCGGGCCGTGCAGCCTGCGGAGGGGGTGGGTTGCGATGGTAGCCGAGGGTCTTGGGTGGGGTGAGTTGGAAGCCCCTGGCTGGTGGGGCGGGACCCGGCGTGCTTTGTGCCGGTGGGAACCTGGCGCTAGCTGCCGATTGAATGGGCCAGGGCGGGGCAGCGATTCTCCTCGCTGCGAGGGGTCCGCTCTGCGCCGCGGCCGACCGCGACCTTCCCACCGCGACGCCGCCGTGGGGCGGGGGCTGGGGCGGGCTGCCAGCCCCGGGTTCCTGGGAAAGAGGCCCAGCCCAGACACCCCCTCCCAGCTGCACTGCACGGTGGGAGGGAGAGTGAGCGGCTCTGGCCTGAGCAGCTGGGGAGGGAGTGGGATTGGATTCGCGTAGACGCGCAGACCCCGGTGGGCCCGTGTATTTCCCTGAGCCCATAAACCTCCTCCCCCTATGGCCAGAACAGGCGACCAGGCGTAGGGGCATAATCATCATAGGTACACCCAAAATAGTTTCTGCGTCCCTAGAGCAGACGAGGTGGCCCCCTTGAGTCCAAAGCCTTGCCTGCGCCTCACCAGGGCCGCCACAAGCGCGGCCCCGACTCTGGGCTCTCCGCTCGGTGGTGCGACGCTAGGGGCGGCGGTGCGACATTGGTGGAGGATCCAGGGAGATCACCAGAGAGGAGGAACCGAGGTGGCGGGGAGCGGGAGGCGCTGGTAGCTGGAGCCTGAGCCCAGACAACGGGGATGCTGGCCCCAGGCAGGGCGGATGCCTGCGGGCTCGGGCTGGCGCTGTCCGTGGTCCTGCCACGGGCGCGCTCTGGCACCAGGGGGCAGCGCAGTCCACCACCACCCTCCTCTCCGAACCCGAGCAACTGGCTCACGCCCGGTAGGCAGCCGGGAAAGCTGAATGGGTAGTCGGATCCACTGGGTACCGGCCAGAGCCCTGAAGGGAAGCAAAAAATAAGAGAACAGAAGCGAGGCTTGGAGGAAAAAAGGAAGGGAGAGGTGTGATAAGCAGGAGAGAAGAGAGAGGAAGCCGGGTGTGGTGACTCACGCCTCTAATCCCAACACTCGGGAAGCAGAGGTAGGAGGATCACTGTGAATTCGAGGCCACCCTGAGACTACATAGAGAATTCCAGATCAGCCTGGGCTAAAGTGAGACCCTACCTCAGAATAAAAAAAGAAATGGGAGAGGAAGTGAGGACAGACTTACCCTCATTCAGATTACAACCCCAACGCCGGGCAGTCCTTCCTGCCCCTCCCCAACTCCATCCCAGCCACTTGGTGGCCCCTCTTCACCCAGAAGTTCTGTCTGGAGTTCTCTACCCTTTCTTCCTTCACCCCTTGAGACAGGGTCCCCCTATATAGTCCAGCCTGGCCTCTGATGTATGATCCTCCTACCTCAACCTTCCAGGTACAAGGACTTTGGACCTGCATCACCATGCCTAGCCCTATCACTTCTCTGTCTGGCTTTGTCATACCCAGGGGCTTCCGTGCCACAGTTTCCCTCCCCCCCACACACATACACCAGCTTCCCACTCCAGCCCCTCCAAGCCCTCTTATTTTCTACCTTGCATGGAGTTCTGAAGGCTTTTCATGTACTTGACGCTCAACTCCAAGATGTCAGCCTTTTCCAATTTGCGTTTCCGGATCTGCCAATCCATAGAAAGGACTCTTAGCTGGATAGACTGAAGTGTAAGGATCAACTGTTACTCTCATCCTCCTCCCCATGTCTCACCTGATGCGAGTAGTGTTTCTCTAACAGCGACTTGAGCTGCTCCAGGGACAGGTTGATACGTGCACGGCGCTTCTTCTCCATCAGTGGCTTAGAGATCTGTGGGCCAAGAGCCATCAGAGGACAAGATCTGGCTTTCCATCCCCCAGCCCCCCTCCAGCTCACAGAAAGCACCCCCCACCCCGTTTTCCTCAGGACCCTGCACCTTGCGGAAGCTGCTGGTTGAGTTACTGGAACTAGCCCGTGCGGTGGGCTCCATGCCCACGTTGCAGTGTCTGCGCAGGCAATGGGCAGCTCCGCCTTTATAGGGGGTCCCTCGTTTACATGTCAATGAGGCCCTAAGAACTCAAAACTCTGAAAGGGAGGGGACAGAAAGAGAATGCAAAAAGGAAGGTCCCCATGTCCTTTCTCTGGGGCCCCTTTCTATAACCCAGGTTGCCTCTGGCCTTCCAGACCCCTCCTTCCTCCTTCCCCAGGGACTTCTTTGCTTCTCTTCTTTACATCACCTCCATCACTTCTCCAGTCTAGGAATCTCTCCGGAGCCCATCTCCTCCTGGTGCTGTTGGTCGCAGTTACTGTTGGGTCTGGACCTCACCACTGGCTACACATGCAAGGTCCTGGCTACCCCATATCTCTCAGTATTCTGATGTTCACCCACTGTGGAAGGGAGGTCTTCGATGGCCCTCAGGCCACTCCGATGACTGAGACAGACCTCTGGGTGTCCTGGGGCCTGATGAAGATGCTGAGGCTAGGAGTTCAGGCTAGTGTTGCCTTTCTGCTCACTTCATGCTCTGGCCACGCTGCGACGCTGAATTAGTCGCCCTAATGTCAGGACAATGTAGCGATTTTCTGCCTGTGGTTGCTCAAAGCCAGGCACAGGCAGGCCTGGCAGGGACCACACGGTAACATATGTCCCATTAAAGCGTGCAGGCCGCCTGCAGGGCCACCTAGGGCCTACGACTTGTTGAGACTTGGATGTTGAAGCCCTGATAGGAACAGGTTCTAACTTAGATGCTCCCAGTTGGGAGGGTGGAGGGGAGCCAGACCATCCCACCTTCAGCCTTGGGCTTCTAGCTAGTGACTGAGGAGGACCACTGCTCTAACAAGGAATAAGTGTGTTTCACCTCCTGGACTTTTTCTGAGTCCCATGAGTGGGTAGCTGGGATGGAGATGGGGAGAACCACTCAAACTTGCAATGTAGGAGGTCTGGGGCCTGCATACCTTCCTTTAGTTAGGTTGTGGGGATCCAGGGAGCCCAGAGAAAGATGTGCTGGGACACCTGCCCTAGGGCAGGCTGGGCCCTACAGCAGAATTGTGGGAGTAACCTTTTCCCAGCTTGCCCAGGGGAGTTAAGCTCTAGTAGCTATGACTGATGGGAAAGTTAACCTCCAATTCCTACATTCAAATCTAGACACTTCCCTTTATTAGGTCTTAGGGTGTTTTTTTTGTGTGTCTTGCTTTTCTTTTCTTTTCTTTTTTTTTTCTCTTTGAGGTAAGGTCTCACTCTAGTCCAGGCTGACTTGGAATTCACTATGTAGTCTCAGGATAGTCTCGAACTCATAGCGATCCTCCTACCTCTGCCTCCCAAGTGCTGGAATTAAAGGGTGTGCGCCACCACGCTGGGCCTTTATTTTGCTTTTGAGACAGCTTCTCATCCCAGTTCAGGGCAACCTGAAACTTACTCTGTAGCCCAGCAGGCTGGCCTCAGACTCATACGGAACCTCTTACCCCATCCTCCCAAGTGCTGAGATGATAGACATGAGCCATCATGTTAGGCTCTGGCCTTACTTTTGGGGTCAGGAGGATAAAATTGGGTTCTGACCATGCTTGTGAGGCCACATGAAGTCGCACAAGTTAGACCATGAGCTCTGTGGCAGAGCAATGAACAAATTGGCCTCTGCTGGGTGTCGGTGTGGGAAAAGGGGAAATGGATGGGTCGCTGTGCGCCTCGGCAGGGCCATCTTTCTACCATGCACCTCCTCGCTCTCGGGGTACTGACGGCCCTCTCCCACTGTGCTCCCAAGGGCCCGGCAGCGTGGAGAATCGCGTCCCGCCTTCCCCCTTTCAGGCCCAGGCCGAGGTGACCGAAGCCCTGGAACGTCTTCACGCCACAGTCATAGGGTTTCCGGACCAGATTCGGGCGGATCTGGGCTCGGGGCGGGGGTGGGCGGCGGGGCCGAGACCCAGTGGCAAGCGCTGGCACGCGCCGGGCAGCTTTGAAGAGCCAGGGCCAGCCAGGTCGAGGCGGCCTCCGGGTGGCTGGTTAGGGCCTTGGAGCGGTGGCGGCGCGGTACAAAGGCGCGGCGGGGCGGGCGCGCGGGCATAAAGGGGGCAGCCGAGTGTTAAAGGTATTGTGCTGGCCCCACAAAGCGGCGCCCGCCTCCGCCCCCGCCCCCGCGGTGCCAAACTCCGGGCGCCCTGCCGCGCGCGGGCTTCCAGCTGTTGCACATCTGCACCGCGGCCTGGCGCGCGCCTCGCCCCGGCAGGTCCCCTCCACCTTCCCCGATCTCAAACCGCTAGCAGCGGGGCAATTTGTCTTCCGATTACAATACTTCCCCATAAACCTCAGCCCGCGCCTTTCAACTGGGTGTATTAGCAAACCAATGGTCCTGCGAACAGCTCTCGAGGCTCCCAGTGGGGCGTCGGGCCCGCCCCCAACCCCGGAGTTAGGCACCTCAGCAGCCGCTGCTCCCAGGGCCATCACCCCTTCCAAACCCGTGCCCCCCACCCCCCGGTCCCCGCAGCTCAGGGTGGGGCCGCTCACGTGGGTGGTTTAGTGTTTCTTAGGCAGTGGAAAATTGATTACAAAATGCGCTAATTCGCAATGTTCTGCTTTAGCTGGGGCGAAACGAGGCCTTGCCACGAGGCCTGGGCCGGATTCTCCCCGGTCGCGTTCACCAGAGTCCGTTTCATAGTCTTCCAGCACGGGCCCAGCCCGCTGCAACTTTACCAAGAGGCCAGTCCTTGGGCAGGGTCTCTGCACCTGTGTTGAGGCCCTTTACTGTCTTCTTCATTCCCTCCACTCGCAATACAGCCCCATTGGCTAACTCCTGAGGCTGAAGGTCTTCCAGGATCACTAAGTGAAGGGACAGCCATGAAGTTTCCATTCTCCCTTTTCTGGAATCCCTGACACAGCTTCCTTCCCTCCACCTTCACTTTAGCCCCCACTCCAGCTCCTTCCTCCAGACAGCCTCTTCCTGTACCGAATAAAAGCCAGCTCTGCATCCAGCAAGGTCAGAACAAATGACAGGTACGTCTACCAGTCCCTCTCCCAGAGCCCCGGGCTCAGCACTGCACAAGAGACACCCTACCAGCCCCCTCAGGCAGACCAGGCTCAAGAGTGCAGAGAGAAGCATCTGTAGAGATGGGGCCACTCACCATGTCCTCTCTGAGAGTGAACAGGACACAGTGCTCTCTGGCTGCTAGGAAGGCCGTGGACCAACTTAGAAACCCGGCTTATGAAAACGGGGGTGTAGACCACCAATACCCTTTCCATCTTTAGCACTTGGGGTCCCCAAGGCATCTGGAAAGGAGTACAGGTCCCGGCGGACCACTGGGGAAACCCAGACTCCTTTTGCTCACTCAAGGAAGGATATTCCTTCTAGAACTCCTGAGGATTCACAGTGGCTTCTCTACCCCAAATCCACTCACTGGGCAATTTAAGAAAAAGAAAAAAAGAAAAAAAAGCCCGTGCCATGTTTTCTTGACTTTGGCAAAGGAAGATAGAGTCAGGTCTGGAAATGAAATGAGGAAGGGGGTTTGAAGCCCAAGGGTAGGGACTCTACTAGATGCCCCACTTCCCCATCCCAGGTGACAGCCTCCAGTCCTGGGTGGGGCCTCTTCATTCTTAGTTTCCAGCATATAAACCAACGCTAACTGGTGAGCCTGGCACAGACTACTGTGGGTCAGGTAACTGGAGGGAGAAATATGTTGCAGATGCATTTCAAAGTGGGATGCAATGATCTCTCTGTGTAATTAACTATTGAGACACAGTAAAAGCCCTGGAATGACTCAGCCAATTGTCTCCAGATGGGGTTGGAGAGGCTGCAATTGTTTAACTCTCTTTAGCTGAGTTGTGACTCTAAATAGCCTGGCAGGCAAAGACCCTTCAGGGAACAATAGCTGGGACTCCAGTGAGTGCATCAACGTTGACCGGGCTGGCCTGGCTCGGAGGGTGAATTCAGAGAGACCTCCATTGTCCCAGCATTTTATGTATCCCCCCCCCCAAGCTGGCTCTAATCTTTAAATATTTACCCGGCCTCTTTGTGCACCTATAACTTGCGCACTTCAGGCTGATGTGCTCATAAATTCTGCATCATTTACCCAGTTCCAGACTTGAGAAAAGGGCTTTCATTCTTCCAGCCTGGAATGACCAGCGGCAGTGGGGGGAGGAGGGGCTTTTGGAAGACCATACTGTTTCCAGGGGAGAGTTATAAGCACACTAGAAGAGCCCTTCCCTATAGCCCTCCCATCCTCCATGAGCATACTGAGTAGGCCAGAGTCTTGAATGACCAGGAGCTGTAGGAGACTCGCCCTCTGAAAATGACTGACTTGGCACCCATCATCCAGGAGGAGGGTGAGCTTCCTGGTTTCCCTGCTTAGTTTCAGCCTTGGATAACCCTTAGGAGTCAACTTTCATCATGGGAAGCTTGTGTGTTGGTTGAGATGCCTGGTTATCTACCGGTGAGAGGCAAGAATGCCTGTCCCATCCATGCCTCTTTCTTTTGCTCTCTATCTCCCCTCTCTAACATTCTCTCTTGCTTAATAAAGCATTCCTGCTTAAGAAACAAAAACCTGATTTCCTTCTCTTTTAAAAGAATTCAATTTATTTGTATGTGTGCACTCACTTGGGAACACCAGGGTCTTTTGCTGCTGCAAACCAATATGATGCTTGTGCCACTTTTTGCATCCAGTTTACTTGAGGAATTGAACCTGAGTCTGCAGGCTTTGCAAACAAGCACATTTAACCACTGAGCAATCTTTCCAGCCCACATAGTTTTTTGCTTTTTTTTTTTTTTTTTTTGAGGCAGGGTCTTACTCTAGCCCAGGCTGGCCTTGAACTCATGATGATCTTCCTACCTCAGCCTCCAAAACCAATGGGATTATACACATGAGTCACCATGCCAGGCTGAAACCTGATTTCTTTCATCTCAACCTGCAGTTTAACTTGAAAATACCGAGACGGTGGGCTGTCTAAAATAACAGATCCTTAAATGTACCCAGGAAGGAAAGTCACTTTAAAGCAGGATGGGGGAGGAGATGGAGCTATGGACTGGACAGCATGAGAAAGAGTGCCCTTTGTGCCTGCCTGGAAGCTCCTAGAACAAAACACATTCAAATGCTTATTTACAAGAAACAGCAAGCAAAGCATTTCAGAGCCCGTACTTTCCTTTCTTTCTTACACTTTTGCAGGTTTGTCATTCCCAGCGACTGGATGAAGAGCGCACTGAATTGCTTGATTAGATGGCTTTCCTCTGTGTTTCCTGCACATGTGTGTATGTGTCTGGGTACATGTGCGCCCATGGGCACAGATTTTCTTTCTCTCTTTCACCACTGCTGTTAGCCCCAGGCCCTGACAGATTCAGCAACTCCAGCAATTTCTTTCTTTTTATTTTTATTTATTTATGAGAGAGAGAAAGAAAGAAGGAGAGAATGGGTGCACCAGGGCTTCTAGCCACTGCAAAGGAACTCCAGATGCATGCGCCACCTTGTGCAGCTGGCTTACGTGGGTCCTGGGGAATCGAACCGAGGTCCTTTGGCTTTGCAGGCAAGCACCTTAACTGCTAAGCCATCTCTCCAGCCGAGCTCCAGCAATTTCTAAAAGTTCCCCTTCCCTAGTGTCTGGCTGCATCTGGGAGTGGAACTCTTTCCCATCTACAAGATAAGGGTAAAGACCCAGGGCTTCCGGAGATGTGATAAGCAGACTGACTCTCCAGTCAGTTACATGTTGCTGTGTGCTCTCCAGACACAACAGACCTGGGAGGTTAAGTGGAGTCCTTAAGACAGATGGAACTCAGGGCCTGAGGAGCAAAAAAGGGTTTTCTGCTGGGCGTGGTGGCGCACACCTTTAATCCCAGCACTCGGGAGGCAGAGGTAGGAAGATGACCGTGAGTTCGAGGCCAGCCTGAGAATACAGAGTGAATTCCAGGTCAACCTGTGCTAGAGTGAGACCCTACCTCAAAAAAATTTTGTCCCAGATCAGGCACCCTAAACCAGCGTGGTGGTGCATGCCTTTAATCCCAGCACTACTGGGGAGGGAGAGGTAGGAGTATTGCTGTGAGTTCAAGGCCACCCTGAGAATACAGAGTGAATTCCAGGTCAGCCTGGACCACAGTAAATCCCTACCTCGAAAAAAAAAAAAAAAAAAAAAGTACCAGATCAGGCACCCTCCCAGGTGTAAGGTGCAGTGAGCACCCTCTAGTGGCCTTGAGATGTACTGGCCCATAGGGGAAGTTCTGAGTGAGGCCCTGAGAAACAGGAACAGCAAGAGCTACTGCTCTCAGCCCCTAAGTCACCTAGGCCTTCTTCCCATGTGACACTTAAATTCAAGGGACTTTTGTTGTGGGTATGTGCGATGTTGAGGTTAAAACCCAGGACCTTGCAGATCCTAGGCAAGTGCCTATGGAACCTCATGTTTTGGTTTTTTTGTTTGTTTTTTGTTTTTTTCGAGATCGGGTCTTGCTCTAGCCCAGGTTTACCTGGAACTCACTATGTATCTCAGGGTGGCCTCAAACTCATGGTCATCTTCCTACCTCTGCCTCCTGAGTGCTGGGATTAAAAGTGTGCACCACCACGCCTAGTTTATTCCTCCCTCCCTCCCTCCCTCCCTCTCTTCCTTCCTCCCTTCCTTCCTTCCTTCCTTTCCTTTCCTTTCCCTCCTTCCTTCCTTCCTTCTTTCTTTTTTTAACATTTCTATTTATTTGAGAGAGAGGAAGAGAGACAGAGACACAGATAGAGAAAGAAAGAGTATGAGTGTGCCAGGGCCTCTTGATGCTGCAAACAAACTCCAGATTACATAGGTACCAGGGAATCAAACCTGGATCAACAGGCATTTTGCAAGCAAGCACATCTAACTGACTGCTGAGCCATTGCCCCAATCAGGAACCTTGGTTTAAAAAAAAAAAAAATTAGCCAGACGTGGTGGCGCACGCCTTTAATTCCAGCACTTGGGAGGCAGAAGTAGGAGAATTGCCATGAGTTTGAGGCTACCCTCAGACTACATAGTGAATTACAGGTCAGCCTGGGCTAGAGCAAGACCCTACCTTGAAAAACCTAAATAAATAAATAAATAAATAAATAAATAAATGTTAAAATATCTTCCTTTTTTTTTTTTTTTTTTTTTTGAGATAGGGTCTAACTTTAGCCCAGGCTGATCTGGAATTCACTATGTAGTCTCAGGGTGGCCTTGAACTCAGTGGTCCTCCTATCTCTGACTCCCAAATGCTGGGATTAAAGACGTGTGCCACCATGCCCACCTTCCTTTTTTATTAAAAAAAAAAGACAAATTGTATACATGTACATAATGTATCTTGAACACAATCCCATTACTGTCTCTGCTTCTTGTGGCCATGGCCCCCTTCCACAGAATACCTTCATCTTCCCAACTAGTCCCTCCCCTACTTTGGTGTCTTGTGTGTGTGACCCACTGAGTTTAATTAGGCTTGCTTGCATGAGCATGGGAGAGGGGATCATTTACCAGAGCATGTGCAGTTTTCCAGTGGCTACACCACTGAAGAAAATGTCTCCTGCACCACCCCCAGCAACTAGTATCTGCCAGTAATTCCTCAGGAAAGGATGGGACCTCATGACCTCCTCCACCATCCATGATGAAATGTTATTGGGCCCAATATTGTGCAGGCAAAAAGAGACTGTGAGGACTGGATGATGGCTTAGCAGTTAAGGCACTTGCCTGCAAAGCCTAAGGACCCAGGTTTGACTCCTCAGTGCCCATATCACACCAGATGTACAAGGTGGTGTATGCATCTGGAGTTCGTTTGCAATGGTTAGAGGCCCTGACATGCCCATTCTTTCTGTGTCTCTCTATCTCTTTCATAAATAAATAAAAATAAAAATAATGTAAAAAAAAAAGAGACTGTGAAGTCATGAAAAACATGAAATCTTGGGCTGGAGAGATTGCTTAGTGGTTAAGGCGTTTGCATGTGAAGTCAAAGGAACTAGGTTCCCCAGGACCCACATAAGCCAGATACACAAGGTGGCACATGTGTATGGAGTTTGTTTACAGTGGCTGGAGGCTCTGAAAGCTCTGGTGTACCCATTCTCTCTCTCTCTATCATCTACCATTTTCCCTCTTTCTCTGTGCCTTAAATAAATAAAATATTTTTTAGAAAAACATGAAATCTTGGGCTGGGGAAATGGCTTAGTGGGCAAGGCGCTTGCCTGCAAAGCCAAAGAACACAGGTTCAATTCCCCAGGATCCATGGAAGGCAGATGCACAAGGTGGCACATGCATCTGGAGTTCATTTGCAGTGGCTGGAGGCCCTGACATGCCCATTCTCTCTTTATCTGCCTCTTTCTCTCTCTCTCTCAAATAAAAAATATATTTTTATTATATTATTATATTATATACTATATACATAATACATATATATTATATTATTTATTATATTTTTGTTATATATCTTTTATTTATTTATTTTTTTTGAGGTAGGGTCTCACTCTAGCCCAGGCTGACCTGGAATTCACTATGTAGTCTCAGGGTGGCCTTGAACTCATGGCAATCCTCCTACCTCTGCCTCCCAAGTGCTGGGATTAAAGGCATGTGCCACCACGCCCGGCTTAAAAATATTTTTAAAAAAACATTGCATCTCTAATTTCCATCACCTGATTTCAGCAAATGTCACTTAAGCACCAACTCAATGTGGTGCTGGGCTTTACGGAATGGTAATCAATCCATGGAAATCAGGATCCTATTTTACATTGATTTTCATAATTGATGTGCCCAAGATCATCAAGCTAGAGTGTAGATTGGGGTCTATGATGTCCCCACAGGCTCTCCATCTCTATGCCCAGACACCAGGGCTCCTGTCAGGACCTGCAGGCAAGGGACTCACAAGCAGGGCTCACCACAGTGGCTGCAGGGTTTCTGCCTACCACCCTGGACTCGTTTTCCCTGGGGCCAGTCTCCCTCCGCCTCTGGCTTTCAAGTCCAGTGCCAGCTTTTACTGCTCCGATGATACTCTCCTTTCCAGGTATGGCAGATGCTGCAGGTCCCTGGGGGCCCCAAAGTCCAGCCCTGGTGTCTCACATGCACCCTCCCACCCCAGGGCGGCTCCAGGACTGCTCTCTCACTCCACCCTTACTCTGCTTCCATCACACCCACTCCCGCACTGTGCTTAGCCATTTGCTTACTTGCTTTTCCCTTCTGCTGTGGTTCTCTGAGGTCCCCGGCCTAGAGCACTGAGCCCTTTAAAAAAAGGAAGAACAGAGAGTGGAAGAGGATGATGTCACGGTGTCACTGTTTGGGAGGAGGAATAATAAGTTCTGGTGTTTTGTGGCACAACAGGGTGACTGTAATTAACAATAGTGCATTATACATCTCAAAGTACTTGGAAGACAGTACTTAGAATGTAGATGTCAAAAAGAATTAGACCAATGTAAAGCGATGGATATGTGCATTGCCCTGAATTCATCACTGTCCTCTGTAGACATAAATCAAAACACTACCATGAGCTGGGCTGGTGGCACACACCTGTAATCTCATCACTGACGAGACAGGTGGGAAGACTCACATAAGTCCAAGGCCAATGGGGCTAAACAGTGAGAGACTGTCTCAAAACAAAAACAAACTGAAACAAATGGGGCTGGAGAGATGGCTCAGAGGTTAAAAGCACTGGCTTGCAGACCTTGTTGGCCCAGTTTGAATTCTGCAGTACTTATATAAAGCCAAAGGCACAAAGTGGCATATGCATCTCGAATTCATTTGTAGAGGCAGGATGCCCTGGCATGACCACTCTCTCTCTCTTCAACTAAACACATAAATAAATTTAAAAAAATATTTTATTATAGTTTATTTATTAACGAGAGAGAGAGAGAGAGAGAGAGAGAGAATGGGCACGCCAGGGCCTCCAGCCACTGCAAATGAACTCCAGACGCATGTGTCCCCTTGTGTATCTGGAAAATGCCTTACCTGCTAAGCCATACCCCAGCCCATAAATTTTTTAAAAATGGGATGGAGAGATGGCTTAGTGGTTAAGGTGCTTGCCTGCAAAGCCAAAGGACCCAGGTTAAATTCCTCAGGACCTACATAAGTCAGATGCACAAGGGGTCACATGCATCTGGAGTTTGCAGCGGCTGAAGGCCCTGAAGCGCCCATTCTCTCTCAAATAAATAAATTAAACAAACAAATAAGGCTGGAGAGGTGGTTTAGCAGTTAAGGCACTTGCCTACGAAGCCTAAGGACCTAGGTTTGATTCCCTAGTACACGAGTAAGCCAAATGTGCATGGCAGCACATGCATCTGGAGCTCATTTGCAGTGGCTAGTGGCCCTGGTGCATCCATTCTCTCCCTCTCTCTCTCAAATAAATAAATAAATAATGGGAAAAAGGGGCTAGGTAGATGGCTCAGCAGTTAAAGGCAGTTGCTTGCAAAGCCTGATGGCCCTTGATTCCCAAGTGCCCATGTAAAGCCATGTATCTGGAGTTAATTTGCAGTGGCAAGAGGCCCTAGCACACCCATAATCTCTGCTCACAGATAAATTAAAAAAAAAGAAAAAAAACTATTTTTAGCCGGGCGTGGTGGCGCACGCCTTTAATCCCAGCACTCGGGAGGCAGAGGTAGGTGGATCACCATGAGTTTGAGGCCACTCTGAGACTACATAGTGAGTTCTAGGTCAGCTTGGGCTAGAGTGAGACCCTACCTCAAAAAAACAAACAAACAAAAAAACTATTTTTTTAATTAAAAAAACAAGGCCTTGGGAGATGGCTCAGTGTATAAAGTGCAGCACAACGCTGAGTTCTTGAGTTCGGATCCTCATACCCTCCCCTACAAAAGCCAGAAGCTGTTATGGGTTTCTTTAATCCTTGTGCATTTACAGAGAGAAGGGAGTTGGGGACAAGAGAATTTCCAAGAAGATCTAGACTACAGTGGTGAGTAATAAGACCTTGTGTTAGCATAAAGTGTAAGATAAAGACCGACCAGAAAGTTGTGTGTGTGTGTGCCCATACATATCAAATAAACAAATGAGTTAAAAACTACATACTTTGGGCATGGTGTATGCCTTTAGTTACAGCACTCGGGGGGCTGATGTAGGAGGATCACTATGAGTTCAAGGCCAGCCTACGGCTAAAGTGAGACTGTCTGGAAAAAACAAAAACAACAAAACACATTATATTGCACCTCATAAAAATGTACAAGTTGGTGATGCACGCGTTAAATCCCAGCACTCTGGGAGGGCTAGGTAGGAGGATCTCTGTGAGTTTGAGGCCACCCTGAGATTACATAGTGAATTCCAGGTCAGCCTGGGCTACAGTGAGACCCTACCTTGAAAAAAAGAAAAGAAAAAAAAAAGTACAAGTATTGTGTCAATTAAAATAAATTCACCAGGTATAGTGGCACTTGGTAGGTAGAGGTACAAGGATCACCTTGAGCTTGAAACCAGTCTGAGACTATATAGTGAATTCCAGGTCAGCCTGTGCTAGAGAAGAGACCCTACCTCGAAAAAACAAAAATAAATAAATAAAATAAATAAATATAATAAGGAGAACAATTTCTTATTATAACAGTAACATACTCATTGTAGGCAATATGGAAAACAGAAGGAAAAAAAAGCCCTATAAAGACAAAAAAAACGCCCAGTTTGGCCACCTAAAGGCATCTGCTGCCAAACAATTGCAGCTTACATTGCAATCATTTCCCTAGGTTTATATGCATGCCTCTCCTTCACCCGAGTGAAGGGAAGATTACACTATTTTTGTCATTCTGCATTTTTGATTTTTTGAGGTAGGGTATCACTCTAGCCCAGGCTGACCTGAAGTCACTCTGTAGCCGAGGCTGGCCTCAAACTCACTGCGATCCTCCTACCTCAGCTTCCCGAGCAAAGGCATGGTTTACAGTCTTTTTTAAAAATCTCATTTCCACCGCCTTCCAATGTCCTTCCGCACAGTGACTTGGAGGGGCAGTGATCCCGAATGTGGGGCTTGGAGATGCCTGGGGGAACCGGCGACCGGGCAGAGATCCCGACGCACCCTGCTCTACCCAGTCGCCGACGGTCACTTCCCGGTGGCTCAGCCCTACTTCAGGATGTCCCCATAGAAATCACGGGGCGGGGGCTGGAGAGATGGCTTAGCGGTTAAGGACTCAGGTTCGATTCCCCAGGACCCACGTAAGACAGATGCACAAGGTGGCGCATGTGTCTGGAGTTTGTTTACAGTGGCTGAAGGCCCTGGCGCCCATCTCTCTCCCTCTCTCTCTATCTGCCTCTTAATCTCTCTCTCTCTCTCAAAAAAATAAAATAAATATTAAAAAAATGTTCACAGTTTTATTTTTTAAAAAATTAGAAAGAAATCACGGGGCGGGGCCGGGCCGGCGGGGCGGGGCGGGGTGGGGCGGGGCGGAGCGCTCCCGCCAAATTCAGGCCACCAGCTGCAGTGTGTGCGTGTGTGTGCGTGTGGACGGGGGTACGGTATTCTCGCGAGAACTTCTAGACAGCTCCCAGCTCGGGGCAGCAGTTCTTCCGGAGTCGGCGTCTGCGGCGGTGTGCGCAGGCGCGGCCGGCGGGTTTCCCCGGCTACAGTCGGCGCCTCTTAGGCAGCTAGTCCGCCGCCGGCTCTTCCGCCGCCGCCCTGCGCCAGCATGGCGGGCTGCGCGGCGCGGGTTCCGCCCGGCTCCGAGGCGCGTCTCAGCCTCGCCACCTTCCTGCTGGGCGCCTCGGTGCTCGCACTGCCGCTGCTCACGCGCGCGGGCCTGCAGGGCCGCACCGGGCTGGCGCTGTACGTGGCCGGGCTTAACGCGCTGCTCCTGCTCCTCTACCGGCCGCCGCGTTACCAGGTGCCGGGCCGGGCAGGGGTGGAGCCGGGCAGGACTCGGGCTTTGCGTCACCTCTGTCCTCGCGAGTCAGGGGCTGCCTCCCACGGGCACGAGTTCAGGTCACGGCAGAGGACCCACCTCTGCGGGCTGTGGGTGTAAAATTGCAGTTCGTGCCAATCAGCAGCTGGCGGCGGATGCGTGTGGGGTGGGAGTGAACGAGCCCACGAGGTTCCTTTTCGTTTTAAATATAATGCAAGGTGTGGGACTTACCTGCTGCCTTGAAGTCAAAGGTCCCGGTATATGGAAGAGCCTGGGAGCAGAGTTCCGCCTCTTCGGACCAGAGTCGTTGACTTGCTTGCATCGGCCAATAAACTAGGTTTAAGTAGTTTGCCCATAACTCCATGAGCAATAGTAATTATAGCAGCTAAAATGAATCAGTTATTAGGTCCTTTACCTCTACCCTGAAAAACATCGTTAGTTCCATGCTGTAGCTAGGTAAACCGAGACCACAGAGTTTAAGTAACTTGCTTGCCCAAGGCTACAGAGAGTGTGTGTGTTGGAGGGTGGTGAGAACAGGCAATCTTGCTTCACCTTCTTGACCACTGAGCAAATGGACAGATAGACTTTCTGCTCATTGCTGACCTACTTATCCCAGAAAGGTCTGCAGCCCAGGCTTGGCCTCTGAGGATAGCAGGTGACTGAGCTTTTGGGTGTGTTTCAGATAGCCATCCGAGCTTGTTTCCTCGGCTTTGTGTTTGGCTGCGGCATGCTGCTCAGTTTTAGCCAGTCTTCTTGGAATCACTTTGGCTGGTAAGAAGCATTTTGGGGATGATGGTGTTGGGGTGAGGGTGGACTGAGTAAGTGATCTGGTCAGAGGGGCCGTTGCCTCATCCCTGTCTCTTCTGTGAGGCACAAAGCTGTTTGGGGCTCTAGGAAGCAAAGCTGACTTCTGTCCCTAAATCCCTACATTTCAGATCTTGGTAAATTTTGTGCTTGTGGTTTGATTCTGCGGTAGAGAGAAACAGGTCTCCCAGGCTTCCAACCCAGTGGTGCCCACCTCCATATAAGCTTTGACATTAGGTAAAGTGACAAGCCCTTCCAAGAAAGGGTGCATGTCCCTGGTGATGACAAGGGGTAAGGCTTCATCAGCTAGTCCTCCCTAGCCTTTTCCACCTATGATTTTTAGTGCACCCCCAAGGCAAGGTAGGGATTTTTCCCTGCACTGTAATTTCAGTCTTGTGAGCCTTCTGATGAACCTGAACCGTGGCTTCAAGGCAAAAAGCTTTATCTTCTTTTATCAGCCAAGCCATCTAATCCTTTGCTGGAATTGTTTTAGCTTCTGTTGAATTTTTGTTTCCAACATATGTCACTACTTCATTGCTATTTCCCTCTTTCATTTAAAAATAATTAATCACCATTGTAAACATGAAGGGACCATAAGGCCTCCTTTACTTAATAATGAAGATTTAAAAATTTTGTTTATCACATTCAAAAACAATCTCCACTAGTTTCTATAAACTAGAAGGAGTAAATGCTATGTGGGGATGCTTGGTGTCCACTCATGCAGGGGATACAGGACCCCACCCCAGAATTAGGGGCAGTTCAGCAGACCCAGATCTGTTCTTTTTCCTAACTTGGTTCTCTTGCCCAGTTAATGTTCTCTTTTTGTTTTTGAATAGGTACGTGTGTTCGTTGTCATTGTTCCACTATTCTGAGTACCTAGTGACAGCTGTCAATAATCCCAAAAGTCTGTCCTTGGATTCCTTCCTCCTGAACCACAGTCTGGAGTACACAGTGGCTGCTCTTTCCTCTTGGATAGAGTTCACACTTGAAAACATCTTTTGGCCAGGTTAGTGTGCCCTACTTTTCCCTCTGCAAAGGAGAAGGGTGCCTTCCTTGCGGGCTGAGCAGAGTGACATTGGTTCACCTTTCAGGTTTAATCTCCCCTGAGCAATTCTCCCCAGCCCTCTGTCCTCACTAAGCTATTTATAAAGGACAAGCTCTGCTCACTCGAGAATTCCACTTCTGGATTTTGAATCCAGGACGTGCTGACCTTTTGCTTTATACCTTGCATAATGCAGGGCACCACCAATGAACCCCCCCCCCACACACACACCCTACCTTCCTGGTTGTAATCCTAACTTTGCCATCAGTCTAGACAAGATTTGGATCTGAACATTTTCTGTAATATGAGAAACGTCATAAGAAGCATGGAGCTCAGCATCTGGAGCCCACACTGAAATTAGACTTCTCATAGCCAGTGGGGGCAAATGTCTGTGGTTCCCAGGACTAAGGCTAGAAACCTGGCACCTTCTCTGCTTCTCTCAGTGATACTTGTTTCCTAGAGAAGGATGTGAATGAGTGTGGTTGGGAACAAGAGCCCCAGAGCCCATCAGTCTGTAAGGAAAGGACTGCTTCACAATTGACTTGTTGGCACTTGAGACAGAAAATGTCAGCTGAGGTGGGGAAGGATATTTTATCATTCAATTTTAATGTGTTGATAGATGCTAATTGCCCATGAGATGCTTTCTCATGTTTCTGTCTTTGGAGAAATAAGTTTGTTTTAAACAGGGAAGTGGGAGATGAGCAGTCCAGCATCCTCATTCCCTGTTTGTCCCCAATGTCTCTCTGTAGAACTGAAGCAGATTACCTGGCTCAGTGCCACTGGACTACTGATGGTGGTCTTTGGAGAATGTCTCAGGAAAGCTGCCATGTTTACAGCTGGCTCTAACTTCAACCACGTGGTGCAGAATGAAAAGTCAGATACCCACACACTGGTGACAAATGGAGTGTACGCTTGGTTCCGGCATCCTTCCTACGTGGGGTGGTTTTATTGGAGTATTGGCACCCAGGTATAGTATCAGATAAGATACTGCTTTCCAGGAATTTACTACATTTCTTTCTTTTTGGTGTTTTTTTTTTTTTTTTTTTTTTTTTTGGTAGTGGTTTGTCTGTATTTTTTTTATTTATAGTTTTTTTTTTAATTTATAGTTTCTATTGACAACTTCCATAATTATAGACAATAACCCATGGTAATTCCCCCTCTCCCCCGCTTTCCCCTTTGAAACTCCACTCTCCATCATATCCCCTCCCCCTCAATCAGTCTCTCTTTTATTTTGATGTCATGATTTTTCACTACTGTTATCATGGTCTTGTGTAGGTAGTGTCAGGCACTGTGAGGTCATGGATATCAGACCATTTTGTGTCTGGAGGAGCACATTGTAAGGAGTCCTACCCTTCCTTTGGCTCTTACATGCTTTCTGCCACCTCTTCCTCAATGGACCCTGAGCCTTGGAAGATGTGCTGAGTACTTCTCTGTTACTTCTCAGCACCATAGTGCCTTCTGAATCATCCCAAGGTCACTGCCATCTGAAAAGAGAAGCTTCTCTAACCAAAAGTGAGAGTAGCATTAATACAGGGGTATGAACATTAAGAGAAGTGCTTACTGGGCAGTTTGGTGAGCATAGTACATTTAGCCAGACACCAGTTACACCTCTAGAGCTCCTGACTACCCTGTTGTATGTTTTCAGCATAAGGGATGTATTCCTTCCCATGGAGTAGGCCTCCAGTCCAATTAGAGAGCGGTTGGTTTCCCCCATAACAGACATGCCACATGCCGGTATCTTTTTTGGTGTTTTTTGTTTGTTTGTTTTGAGTTTTGGCTTCCAACTCAGTCAATTCTCTTTGCTTTCTTTTTGTTTTTTTGAAGTAGGGTCTCACTCTAGCACAGGCTGACCTGGAATTCACTATATAGTCTTAGGGTGGTCTCGAACTGACAGTGATCCTCCTACCTCTGCCTCCCGAGTGCTGGGATTAAAGGCATATGCCACCATGCCCAGCTTGTTTTGTTTTTTGAAGTAGGGTCTCACTCTAGCCCTGGGCATTCACAATGTATGTCTCAGGGTGGCCTCAAACTCATGGCAGTCCTCCTACCTCTGCCTCCAGAGTGCTGGGATTAAAGGCATGCACCACCACATCCAACCTTTTTGTTGTTTTGAGACAGTGTCTTATGTAGCCCAGGTTGGTGTCAAACTTGTGATTTTCCTTTCTCTGCCTTCTGACGTCTTTACATTTCTACTGACCTGGAACTTACTATTTAGTCTCAGGGTGGCCTTGAACTCAAGGCATTCCTCCTACCCCTGCCTCCCAAGTGCTGGGGTTAAAGGCGTATGCCACCACACCCAGCTCACATTTCTTAAAGTATTGTTAACATACCTTACAACTTGCCCTATGTGAGCATACACTAAAATAAGTAAGTTACACTATGCCCATATCCATTCTCTCTCTGCCTCTGTCTGTCTCCCTCTCTTTCTCAATGTTTTTGTTTTTGTTTTTTTGAGGTAGAGTCTCACTCTAGTCCAGGTTGACCTATGTAATCTCAAGGTGGCCTAGAACTCATGGCAATCTACCTACTTCTGCTCCCCAAGTGTTGGGATTAAAGGTGTATGCCACCACACCCAGGATATAATTTTTTTTTATATATTTTATTTACTTATTTATTTGAGAGAGGGGGAGAGAGAGAAAGGCACATGTATAGAAATTGGGTACATCAGGGCCTGTAGCCACTACAAACGAACTCCACATAGTACATTTGGCTTTATTTACATGGGTACTGGGGAATCAAATCTGGCTCCTTAGGCTTTGCAGGCAAGTGCCTTAATCACTGAGCCATCTCTCCAGTCCTCAAATAAATCTTTTAAAAATAAAAAATAAAAGTAAAAGCATTTTTATAGCCATGTGTGGTGGTGCACGCCTTTATTTAGTCTCAGCATTCTGGGAGCTTGAGGTAGGAGGATTGTTGTAAGTTTAAGGCTAGCCTAGGCTAGAGTGAGTTCCAAGTCAGCATGGGTCCAGCCTGCTTTTTAAGCAAACACATGCACACACGCATGCACACACATGCAAAGAGAATGGGCGCTCCAGGGCCTCCCACCACTGCAGTTGAACTCCAGATGCATGCACCACCATGCCTGGCCTTTTAAAAAAATATATTTTATTTATTTGAGAGAGAGAGAGAGGAAGAGGCAGAGAGAAAGAGAGAATGGGTGCACCAGGACCTCCAGCCACTGCAAACGAACTCCAGACGCATGCGCCCCCTTGTGCAGCTGGCTTACATGGGTCTTGCGGAATTGAACTGGGGTCCTTAGACTTCACAGGCAGATGCCGTAACCACTAAGCCATTTCCCCAGCCTGGCATTTTTTTTAAAAAGATTTATTTTTTGTTTACTTATTAGAGACAGAGCGAGGGAGAGAGAGAGAGTGAGGATGGGCACGCCAGGGCCTCTAGCCACTGCAGACGAATTCCAGATACGAGCGCCACCATGTGCATCTGGCTTACCTGGGACTTCACGAATCAAACCTGGGTCCTTAGGCATTGCAGGCAAGTGCCTTAACTGCTAAGCCATCTCTCCAGCCTGTATGGGTGGTTTTCTGTTTTGATTGCCAGGCTTGGGTTGTGTAGCCCTTTGTTCACTGTACATAACCTTTCCCATGACACATCTGATTTTAATCATAGGCATGCTCAATCATGTATAGGATGGTAAACAGGGAATTTTCCTTATAATTCATTTTGAGGACAATTGCCGTACTGCATATGTACCTAAAACCAGTTCGGTCTGGATTTTCTCAGTTTCTGGTTCCAGCATGTGTTTCAGAATGTATTTGAGCAGAAAACTAACCATAAAAGGGGAAGTTAGTGAGTAGAGTTGGTACTGCTTTGTTTGGAAAGGGGTGTGTGGCTTGATGCAGGTGGGATTCCAGGTTGCTTAAGCTTCCTGGACCTCAGGAACACAGCAGGCCCTAAAACAGTGGTGAGTGTCAGACTCATGTGCCTGACTGGGTCTTGATTCCTGCAGTGGAAGAGTGTGGGTTCTTGGGTTCCTCAGCAGCACAGGAAGCTTCTGAGGAGCTGGGGACACTTTCTTCTTTGAGAGACTGATGGTGTGTGTGTGGGTGGGGAGGGGGATCAGTATGGAAGACCTAAGAGGAGGAAGAACCCACAAGTAGAAGGCTGGAGAGAAGTGGAAAGAGTCTGAGGGAGTCGAGTAGGGAGGTCGAAGAAGCTGTCAGGTAACAGCTTTTCTGAGTTTTGGGCACTGGAGCTTTGGATCTGTGGAGAAAAGTATTCTTGGGGCTGTAGAGATGGCTTAGCAGTTAAGGAATTTACCAGCAAAGCCAAAGGATCTAGGCTCAATTCCCTGGTACCCATGTAATGCCGGAAACACAAGGTGGCCCATGCGTCTGGAGTTTGTTTGCAATGGCTAGAAGCCCTGAAACTTCCATTCTCTGTGTGCCTCTTTCTGTCTCTCAAATAAACAACCAATTTTAATTCAGAAAAAGAAAAAACAAGTCTTCTTGGCAGCTCTCTTGGTAATCATGTGGCTCGTATTGAGAAAGGGCATGGGGGCCAGGAGGCAATGGCCCAAAGGAGAGGTGACCAGGTATAGGGGTGCAGGAATGAGCTCCTACATTGGGGACTATATACATTTGAGTATGGGAGACGCTATCTGTCACCTCTACCTGAAGGTTGCAATCCAAGAGATTAATCTTTCTTTGTAACTTTGAGATCTCTTACCTAAGAAGAGTTATTAAAAAAAGTGCAGCCGGGCATGGTGGCACACGCTTTTAATCCCAGCACTTGGGAGGCAGATGTAGGTGGATGGCTGTGAGTTCAAGTCCACCCTGAGACTACATAGTGAATTCCAGGTCAGCTTGGACCAGAGTGAGACCCTACCTTGAAAAACAAACAACAACAACATCAAAAAAAAAAAAAAAAAAAAAAAAAAAAAACCCACTGTGGCAATGGGGGTCAGTTCCAAAGGGAATGTAATGGCTTAGCCTGGATTCCAGAAAGTCATATAGTTTTTTAAGAGTCCCCTGGGCCCCTGACATCTCATGTGCATTAGGAGACAGGTGTTCAGACATTGGGCCATCTGACCCTGATCATCTTGGTCATTCCTCTGCCAGGTGATGCTGTGTAACCCCATCTGCGGTGTGGTCTATGCCCTGACAGTGTGGCGCTTCTTCCGTGATAGAACAGAAGAAGAAGAGATCTCACTGATTCACTTTTTTGGAGAGGAGTACTTGGAATATAAGAAGCGGGTGCCCACAGGCCTGCCTTTCATAAAAGGAGTTAAGGTGGAACTATGATGGGTGGGGACCTTGTGGGACCAAAGGGCCTCCGACCTAGCACAATCTGGGACAAAATTGCTTCCAGTTAGCTACTACAGAATGACTTTTCTTAATCATTTTATATGTCACTAATTACTCTGGAATGTCACCCAAGACCAAATGGTCAGAAGGCCTTAGGACCAAAGGACCCACTGCAGCAATCTGTTCTCGTGCTCTATCCAGGTAGGACATAGATTAACAGTGAACATGGAGCAAACCACAGCAATATTCTTCAGCTCTCCTTCCCAAGTGACCTGTTGAGAGCCTGTCCCCACCCACTGCTCCTCTGCCCAGCACTGAGCAGGACTCCTCAGGAGAGGTGCACACTGCTCTGCAGAACTTCTGCCACAGAAAGCTTGGTTGGGGTTGCTGTGTATCCACATTAAAGTTGCGTCAAAAGAACTTTCACTTAACTGAAACAGCACCCTCTCACCTCTGTCATCCTGTCCTGATGCACGCACGCCTATAGCTTTGAAGCCTTTCCTCTACCACACTTTGTCATGGTGCCACATCTGCTTCTCAACACCAGTATGAATTCAGAGAGCGCCTGGTGTTTCTAGGTCCAGCATGTGAGCACAGCTGCCTCGGGGTTTGGCTGTGTGACTTCCTAATGATGTGGCTCTTGTTCTGTTACCCAGGATGAGCTCACTGAGCACCTGCACTGACTGAGAAATACTGCCTTCCATATTCTCATTTTGCAATAGCTTGTATTTTGTGTTTTAGTGAACATCTTTCAAATACTGTTTTCTACATCCCCCAAATCATATTACTCCTGGTGTTGTTTTAAGCTATCTTTTCCAGTAGGGTTCTACCATTATCACTTACAGTTGCAAATTCAGGCAAATAGACTCTTGAAAACAGTCTTCATTGAAGCATACCATCCCAACCAAGGTCCTGTTGGCATTTTTATCCTGCAGGTTTGGGGCAAGCATTTGGCTTTGTGTATACAACACAGAAGCTTTAAGAGGTGAGACTCTTTAATCCTGGATGGACAGGAACTTGGTCTTGGTGTGAGATCCTTCCAGTGTCACTATAATGAAGCATGAATGTGAAGGTGGTGGTGATGTGTGGCCAGAGCTCTGCGTGGTCTCCGTCGAGCCACTAAAAACCCTTCTGTGTTTAGACGTCCCCATTGGGGCCAGTCTTACCTACCTCACAGGGGTGTTGTGAGGGCATCAAACAATGTCAGATGTTTTTTTTTTTTTTTTTTTGTTTTGTTTTTGTTTTTTCCGAGGTAGGATCTCACTAGCCCAGGCTGACCTGGAACTCACTCTATAGTTCCAGGCTGGTCTTGAACTCACAGTGATTCTCCTTCCTCTGCCTCCTGAGTGATGGGACTAATGGTGTGTACCAGCACACCTAGCTGTCAGATGTTTTTAATACTTAGATAAGGTTGGCATAATGAAATTATACAGTATAAAATCTATACAGAAATGGGCTTATATTTGGTTAGTTGCAAATAACTATATTCAGAAAAGCATTTTGCTAACCCAGGAATACTACTTATTTCTAGATTTCCTGGATTAACTTTTTGTTATATATACCAAAGAGGCTTACGGGTTTGCTGATTACCACTGTGGGGCTGGCTGGTATGGGAGCTCACCACACCTCATGAGGGCTCACAGGGCACTGACGAGGCCATGGGTAATGCTGGCAGAAACAAGCTGTTCAAGAGTAAACCATGATGAGACATCACGCACTTGTTCATTTTGGGACTGTGAGTTGAATCAGTCTCAGTCTGTCCAGATCACGCTACTGAAGCATTCCACTTGCCAGGACTTTAGGCAGACGGAGAGAATGGGTTTTGGCAGCCACACCCAGCTCTTTGAAGGAAAGTTCTTTCTCACAGCATCTTAGCAGGGCTGGCTCTACCTCTGTTTCCCTGGAGGGCCATAAAATTGTCTTATTAATGGATGAAGAGCAGCTAATGACAGCACTTGGCACTGTGGGTGTTAAGGCTAGTTGTTGGTATTTGATATCATTGTTCATTTACCAGAGACCAGAAAACTTAGCCCAGTGGCTGGCTATGTATGGAGTTCAGGCCTTGGGGTCTTAGTGAGCTGCTGCCTTACGTCCTGGAAGGCTTGAAATTGTGTTCTAGGAATCATGCTGGGGGTGCAGGTGGCGAAAACAGGCCTGTTCCCTTCCTGCTCCCAGGGCAAGAGTCAGTAGTACACAGGGGTAACACATGAACTACTTAAGAAGTGGGCAGGACTCAGCATGCTGCTGTGATCATGAGATTATCCTTAACTTTATATGTGTAGCCATGAATTAGGCTAATGAGCTGAAGTCTTTTCAGCTACTTACCATAAAGGCCACTGTGTCCCCAGATTTCTTTTAATTAAGAAACTGTCAGCAGACTTAATTCTAAAGTGGAGATTCTTCAGTGGAAGATGGGTACAGCACAGAAAAAAAGCTACTTTGGAAAGGTGGGAAAGGAAGTTTCCCAACAGCTACTTTGAGCATGTGGCTGTTTGCAGGGAGCCTCCTAGTGGGCAGTCCCAAATGTCATTGTTCTCAGTGGCCCTTCATCCCCTTCATCTGTGGAAGCTGCTGCTTGAGCCTAGAATGTATACTTTTAACAATCCCTCCCACTTAGTTACCTACATGCTGGGGTGGGGGGGTAGTGTGTTGGGGAACTCTTCTTAGCAGCCAGGCTCCATGAGGTCCCAGCCATAGCTCCTGGTCACATCCTTGTAACCACCATGGTGGGTGGTCTCTTCTCACAGCAGCCATGGTAAGCCCCCCTGTTCCTCCGCACCTTCTCACTGCCTTAGGTAGCTCGCTTTCTTTCCAAGTGGCGGCAAGGTTAAAGCCCTCAGCCTTCCTGATGGGGTGGGTAGCGCCTTCGGTGCCGCTCTCAGAAAGAATTGGCGCTCACCCATGCTGGGCTCGGCTGGCCTCCATCCTGAGTGGAGGCAGCCTGTCCATCCCATCGCAAGGAGAGGGAGTTACAGAGTAATTCTACTCTTCTTTTTACATACAGAAATGTTTATTTAAATATATTAAATTGGATTTTCTTTCACAGATATGGATTATTCTTTCTAATTCTTAAATAAAACTACTTGATTTCACTATGCACAAGTGTGGCAGTGGCATTTAAAAACTTCAGTGATGGGGCACTTCTGGGTAAGGAGAGTCCAGAACTACCCATGTGAGAGCACGTGTTTAGCTTCCTTGACTCCCTTCTGAACCCTTTCCTCTAATGTTTTGGAATCATAAATTCCCTCTGTCCTCTAAGACAGCTGTGCAGGGGTGCAGTGTCAGTGTGGTTGAGAACATCTGTTGATGTGCTGGCCACCCTCTTACCTCTGCTTCCCCAGTGCTAGGATTAAAGGCATGTGTTACCATGCCCTGCCTCAGTGTTGTCTTAAAATGTGACTGGTCTCCTTTCAGGTCTTGTCACTTTTCCTTTAAAGCATGAAGTTCCTCCCAATAAGAAGGCTACAAGATAGGAATAAGAAATTCCTAGGAAGAAAACTTCTTGGAAGAAGATAGTTGCCGTACTATACTTTGCTACCAACCAACTGCTGGGGAACATGGGAGTAATGGTGATTTGGGGAGACAGGCTGTAGTGTGATCCTCTGCTACAGGGCTGCCCAGTGGCCTTCCTTGGGCTTTGGGAATTCTGCCCTTGCTGTGACAGAAGCCACACCCTTTACCCTTTTTCTGAGCCACTACTCACTTTACTGGGTGGAGCTCTGGGGTGGCACCAGATCTATAGTGGGGCGGCGGTTCAGGAGACTGCATTCCTTCAACATAGGGCAGGAACTTCACAGTGCTAACATCTTGTTACTTAACACCTGGCCAGGTAGGACCTCAAGCCACCTGAGCACACGGCCCAGCCCACAGAGACCTGCCATACAGGTGCTGAGCAAGTTGGCTGTGGTCTGCATGCCTCTCTTTGCTCAAGTGCTATGAGGGTGAGGAAGTGTCCCATCCGCACTGTGAGAAGGGCTGGGACTTCGAGCCATGGGAGCACAGGGATGGTGAAAGCTGGGTCATCAGTTTCTGGGATTTGCTGTTGATCGGTTTTTACCTTTTAAAGAAATAACCATAGTTTGAACAGTCTTTGCTTGTGTGCCAGCCTCACTGCTTGTGGAAGCCCAACCACCTGCGTCCCACTTGTTAAATGAGCTGCTCTCCCTATGGGCAGAGGCCATCCCCGTTTTTCTACATGAGTCTGAGATGGTCTTGGTTTTTCAGAGGAAGTTCTTCTGGGAGGCCGCTCAGGGCCCGGCTGTTTGCTTTGGGCTCAGATGTCTTCTCTCTCTCTCTCTCTGCGATGCTCCCTGGATCATTCCTAAAGGGACAGTTTCACATCAGCTCGTCTACTCTGCTCCGCTTCTTTCACTAGGTCCACTCTGGCCAAAGCTTTCACAATGGAAAGCTTTCTGGAATGCACTGGTGGTGACCACATCTTCAGGAAAAGAAACTCCTGTGTCTCATGAGAGATTTCTTGCTACATTACCCAGTGAGAGGCATTGAGCTGCTCAAGCTCCAACATCAACAGCTCAGGATCACAAGGGCTTTTAACCCGAGGCTCCCCTAAGCACCTCAGCCTTGTACAGAAGGGTGGGACCCAGCTGTACTGCCTTCAACCATGCTAATGCTGGACAGTTCAGCAACCTTCTAGATTCTCCCAGCTAACTAACAAGGCCTTTCCCACCTATGACTAACATTTTGTTTATTTTGGTCTGGCTTGATTTGTGTGTGTGTGTGTGTGTGTGTGTGCGCGCGCGCGTGTGTGCACATGCGTGCATAAATGCATGTGTACATGCCATGCATGTGCATCTAGAGGCTAGAGGAGAACTTTGGGTGCCCTCTTATTGTTCAACTTTTTCCTTGATAGAGGGTCTTCTCCAACCCAGAGATGCCATTAGTCAGTGAGGCCCTGTGATTCTCTGGTCTTGCTGCCCCCCTTGTGAACTCTTGTTACAGAGATGTGTGGCCATGCTCAGCTTTTTTTGAGGTAGGGTCTCACTCTAGCCCAGGCTGACCTGGAATTCACTATGTAATCTCAATATGGCCTCTAACTCACAGTGATTCTCCTACCTCTGTCTTCCCATGTGCTTTTAAGTAGGTTCTCAGGAAGTTTAACTTAGGGGTCTCCAGCCTGAGAGGTCATCATGCTTAAGTGGCAAGCACTTGACTGCTGAACCATCTACCCAGCCCCTCGATTTTTATTTATTTATTTTTTTTGACGGTCTTGCTATGTAACTCAAGCTAGCCTTGAATTTACTATGTAGTCCAGACTGGCCTTAAATTGGCAATCTGCCTCCACTTCCCTAGAGCTGGGATTACAGGTGTGTGCCATTAACACATTTATTGTTGTTTAGAGACAGCCACACTACGTAGCCCATGTTGGCCTCAAACTTGCGGCAATCCCAAAGGGGTCACAAAACCCACAAGCTTTCTTTGTTGTATTTGTCTCTGAGATCAGGTCACTCACACACTCTCAGGCTGGAAAGACTTGCTTTACCTGGCTGGGGTCTCACCATTCCTGCTGTCAGCATACAAGCTTGGTAGATTCTCTGCTTGTTCATCCACAGGTGCCTGAAGCCTGGGTGAGAGAAAGCAGGTACCAGATGCTCAAGGAAGCATAGCCACTGTTGGTGCCTTAAGTTCACAGGGCACCAAACCCACATGGGAGCCAACACTCCAGATGCCACCAGACACTTCTCCCTTGGCTCTGGACTGTTTAGTAAGGTCCAGTGGTGTGTCAGGGCCAATAAACACTTGCTGAGATAGAACACAGGGCACTCAGGCCTGGCTCTTACAAACCACAGGCTGCTCAGGGGAGACACCTCAGGGTGGAATACACAGTAGGGCCAGACAGGGTGGAGTGACAGTGCATGAGTTCTACTTTCATCAAGGTGGTTAGAGGAGGCCTGTGCTGACCTGACTGAGCAGGGTCCATGAAACAGTCTGAAGCAAGAACCTTCCAGGCAGAAGCCCAAATTGTGAGTTATCCTAGCTTCTTTGGGAACTGAAAAGCCATTGTGACCAGGTTGTGAGGGACAGTAAGGGACTCCAGAGAGCTGCTGGCCCTGTTATGGTGGGAATTACAGGCTTTGAAAAGATCGTATGTGTAGCATGCTGAGGGGCACAGAAGGGTTGGCTCTGCTAGTTTGGATTTGGGGGTAACAAAAGGGTTCACAACAAGTAGACTGAAATGAGTTCAGTCCATGGATATGGGATAGGTTGGAAGTGAAAGTGATTAAAGGCACTTGCTTTGCAAACCTGCCAGCCCGAGTTTAGTTCCCTAGTAGCCATAAAGTTGCACAAACTGGTACATGTGTCTAGAGTTCATTTGCAGAAGCAAAACTCACTGGTGTGTCCATACATTCTCAAATAGGATTTTTTTTTGGGGGGGGGGCTTTTTGAGGTAGGGTCTTACTCTAGCTCAGGCTGACCTGGAATTCACTATGGTGTCTCAGGGTGGCCTCGAACTCGCGATCCTCCTACCTCTGCCTCCCGAGTGCTGGGATTAAAGATGTGTGCCACCATGCCTGGCTAAGAAGATTTTTTTTAATCATGTTTTTTAAAAGATTTATTTACTTATTTATTAGAGACAGTGAGAGTGAGAATGGGTGCGCCAGGGCCTCCAGACACTACAAACAAACTTCAGACGCATGCACCATCGTGTGCATCTGGCTTACATGGGACCTGGGGAATCAAACCTAGGTCCTTAGGCTTCGCAGGCATGCACCTTAACTGCTGAGCCATCTCTCCAGCCCTAAGAAGATTTAAAAAAAAGAAAGAAAGAGGCTGGTTGTGGTGGCACACACCTTTAGTCCAAGCCCTCAGGAGGCTGAGGCAGGAGGCTCACCAACATTCAAAAATAAATGAATACATAAATGGGGAAATGAATGAATACACTTAGGGTGTCTGGGCATGAGGCAAAGGGCCTGGAACCCTTGGTTGTGCTGATGGAGCTCCTCCTCTTTCTTTGTCCTGCTGCTGGGGCCTCAACGGACCCGTATGACATTCCCAAGTTTCTCCTGAGTCAGCCTCCTGAGGGATAGAGTGTGCTATCATGTGCCTAGAAGCATTCTCAGAGCAGACCACTCACTCACTGACACCATGCAGCTTTTTGTTTTGTTGCTGAGACAGGTGTGTAGCCCAGGCTAGCTCCAGCCACATTATCAGTCTTCCTGCCTCAAAGTCGTGCTAAGATTACAGACGTCCACTACCACTCACAGCCTGTCACGATTTTTTTTTGTTTTGGTTTGTGTGATGTACATGTATGTATGTATTCGTATGTGGTTGCATTTTGTGTGCACACATGTGGAGGCCAGAGATCAGGGTGAGGTGTCTCCTCGGCCACTTGCTACCTTGTGTGTGTGTGCCCATGCATGCATTCAGTGCATGTGTGGAGTTCAGAGGACAACATTCAGGTCAGTACCACTGTAGGTACACTGGAATTACAGAAGCCTACCACAGCTTCTGGCTTTTATTTGGGGCCTGGGGATCTGAGCTCAGACTCTCAGACTTGCATGGCAAGCACTTTAGCCACTAGTCCATCTCTCCATCCCTCTCCACCTTTTTGTTTTGTTTTGAGGTAGGGTCTCACTCTCACCCAGGCTGATCTGGAATTCACTAGTAGTTTCAGGCTGGCCTCGAACTCACAGCCATCCTCCTACCTCTGCCTCCCAAGTGTGCCACCAGGCCCAGCACACCTTATTCTGCTGAGACGGTCTCTTTCTGAACCTAGAGCTCACCTGTTCAGCTAGACTAGCCAACAAACTCCAGGGATATCCTGTCTCTACCTCGCCAGTGCTGGGAAATGGCAGGTGTATGCCACAACACCAGGCCTTTTATGTAGACCCTGGGGACTTGAATTCAGGTCCTTATGCTTGCACTGTGCATCCACTGAGATTTCTCCCCAACCCTTGTAACCATGTTGTAGATGTCTGACACCTGGCCTATCTGCCCAGAATGCTCAAGACTAGGCCTACTGGCTTCATGAAAGGGGGCCTTCTACATATATGGCACCTTTCCCACACATTCTGAAGAGTCTTGAGGCTCTGAGACCACCCTTAGCCTCACCTGGGCTCCAGCCGCTCCTTCACCTTGGCAATGGAGCGGATATAGGGTGTGATCTGCTTAGTGAGGGTGGTCAGGTAGGCATTCTCTTGCTTCAGCTGGAGAAGGTCATGGAGCTGAGCTGTGGGAGGCAAGGCTGACGTGTTGGGCCTGGGTGTCAGACTCTTATTCTCAAGGGCCTGGCCCCATGTAGAGATCCCAATTGTTTAATGACTGACTGTGACCAAAGGGTATGGTCTGCAGTGTGGACATTCCCCTCCCTGAACATCATTTAGGCCAGTTATCAGGTGTAAGGCCAAGCCAAACTTGGGGTAGAGCATGGGGCTGTGTGCCCAGTTAGTGGCTGATGAGCTCTCTCCCTCGCACATGGGTTAGTACTGAGCAGCCATTCCCTGGGACCTTCGTAAATCTCCTGCTCAGTAGCTACTCGCTGGTAGGATTCCTCCCAAATCTGCAAGAGAACAGAGGCACACTGAATGTGGTAGTGACTAGGAAATTGCACGGATGGCATATCTGCTCTAGTCCCACCAGCCAGCTGGGCCCATGTGGTTTCTGGCAGCAAAGCCTCCAGGTATCAGAATCTGCCATGCGGGGGTTTGGGTGGGGTATTGGCTCAGGCTCTTTCTCCCCTGCCTGTTTTGAGGTAGCCATATGACTCTGCAGCAAGGGCTAGAGTAGGGCTACCTCCTGGAAGACTGTTCTCATGCCCTCCACGGAGGTATACACCGAGGCGATCTGCGCGTCCAGCTGCAGGGACCTGTGCACGATGTCCCCCATGATCTCAGCCTTGATGAGTGAGTGATGCTTGGTGAGGTCCCGGTGCAACTCCTGGACCTGGTCCTTTAAGTTCTGCACTCCCACCTGCAGATCCTGATCGAAGAGGCCAAATGAGGGGTGAGGTACTGCCGGGAGCTTTGGGGGAGGGGTGACTTCCAAACAGGGCTGGACAACTGAATCTTCATGAGGAAGGGGTAGGGCCTCTTTCACTCCAGAAGTCCCCAGCCTCCTCACCCTGTAGGAGTCTTCATAATGGCGACAGTGCTCTGTGAAGGGTGTGTCCTCCCCCTCTGCCAGCAACACTTTGGCGCTGATGGGCCGGTGCAGCAAAGGTTTTTGGACAGGTGACCCTGACATCTTTCCCACTGGGGAAGGGCAGCTGGATGGCTTCTGCACCTTAGGGCCTGAGCCCCCTGCCAGCCTAGGAAGAAAACTAGTGTGGGTGGAAGAGGGGGCTGGTCTTTGTCTCCCAGCCTTCAGGACACCCCTTTGGCTGGTTAGAGTTCCACAGTCCCTTCAACCTAGCTGTAGGGATGAATCCCTAGGATCGCTGGGGCCGTGCAAGACGACACCTACATGAAGTGGGTTAAAGGTCCTTCCCTCAAGGATCCAGTGTGGGTGGGGCCCAAATACCCATGGATTCTCAGGATGGGTTGGGTACATGGTGTACTCTGTCTCATGCTGCACAAAGAAGGTTTGGACTGACAAGTGGTTTCAGGAGTTTTCAGGTGCACACGTGACAGTTTTGCCATTTCTACCTGTTCTGGACCTCTGGCTTTCAACTGGGTCAGAGACTTCAGATTGCCCAGCTGCTTTAAGGCACCCCAGACAGTGCCAAGCTCAGCCTGGTTGAGGGGGCTGCAGAGGAGGTGGGGGCAGCTCCAAAATATTCCTCTGCTGCCCATGGCAAAGCTCCTTGCACAGTCTGCCAGCCACAGGCTTTCTGAGCTAACATCCCCAAGAACTGCTGCGCAGGCTTATACAGTCTTGCCCTCCAGAAAAGCTGTCACCCCACCTCCAGCCCCATGCCTTCCTGCCCAGACACCAGTGGAGAGTGGGAAGAGCTGGCGACCAAGCAGGGAAAGACAGTGTTCTGCTTTTCTAAGGAGGATTTGTCCCCTGGGCACCGGTGTGGGCCTGCCCTCCCTCAGTCACCGCTCACATGTTGATGCCATCCACAGTGGCCACTGCCCTACGAGGCCCTAGCTGCAGCAGTGGCTCCAGGCAGTGCGCAAACTCTGCACGGTAGTCACTGGAAATCTAGGAGACAGTATAGTGTCATTGAAGCAATCTCCTCAGCCTAGTTGTCTCTGCCCCCGTCTCCGGCCCCCACTGTCCACGCCTGGGTACCTTGCTGCTCTGAGCCGGCCTTAGGCGGTGTGGCCGCATGACGATGCCCTGCAGCCTCTCCATCAGCTCCTGCCATGGGGGCGGGGCTCAGGACCAGGAATTGGGGAGATGAAGATCCGAAGACATTGGGGAAAGTCTATCTTTGGCATTTTACCTATGTCCCTTAGGGACTCCTACTCTGCCCTGGGACTGGTCCAGACACAGTCACCACCCTTGTTCTCTGAAAGCAGGTGGCTCTTCAGCAGACACTGACTGCACCGTGGGGGCCCATGCTCACTGCCCTTTCACCTTGTGCACTTGGCTTACATGGATACTGAACTGAATTGAACCTGGGTCCTTAGGCTTCACAGGCAAACTCCTTAACCAATAAGCCATCTCTCCAGCCCTCTCACTGCCTTTTCAAAAGGCATGATGGTGCACCTCTTTAATCCCAGCACTTGGGAGGCAGAGGTAGGAGAACCTCTGTGAGTTCAAGACCAGTCTGGGACTACAAACTGAGTTCCGGACAGCCTGGGCCAGAGTGAGACTCTACCTCAAAAAAAAAAAAAAAAAAAAAAAAAAAAAGTAGGATTCATCTGACCTCAAAAGAGTTTGTAGTGGGAGGGAAGGCAAGCCCAGAGCCCCCTGACCCTGCCTGGAGGTGGTAGGCTGCTAACTCCTGAGGTGGCAGCCTCTTTGCAGGGAGATGGGCCTCTAGGTGGAGGAAGAACCTGTGTAAGCTGGGGAGACTCACGTAGCCAAGATCCAGGAACTCAGCTTTGCTGGCCAAGCTGAGGAAGGAAGAGCAGATGACCAGGTGAACCTGCATGGAGCGAGCGGGGAGGGAAAGCAATGCTCGAAGCCTTGGGCTCTGGGCTGGAGAGCCCAGCCTCATACCCCTTGCTCCCTTACCTGCAGGGTGGGCAGCAAGGCAGCCAAGTGTGTAAGCTGCTCCTTGAAGGCCTTGTCTTTCTCTTCGTATTGGCTGGGAGAGGAGCAGGCAAGGCTGCCAGGTCTCTATGGTGACAGATGCTTGCCCTACCTCCAGAATTGCAGAGTCTGCTGTCCCATCTCCACATCAGCTTGTTTGTTTGTTTTTTTAAGACAGGGTCTCCTGTAGCCCAAGTTGGCTTCAAAGTTGCCATATTCCTCCTGATCCTCCTGCCACTCCCTCCTAACTGCTGGGATTGCAGGCGGGCACCAGCACACTCAGCTTTCCTACCAGCTTCATAGCGCCTTCCTTGTCCACCTGGGTGTCTTGCTCCCCATCTGAGTCAGAGGCAGCCCCAGTCCAGTGCAAGAGGCCTAAGCTCTGAGCTGGCTATATGAAGGTCAAGGACAGGGGGACAGAGACTTGTCACACTCACCTCTGCACAGCCTGTAGAAGTAGCACTTTCCTCTCAGCCAGTCTATCCTGGGAGAGAGAGCCTACTGATGACCCTCACTCACCCCTGGCCCTGCCCTCTCCCACTGAGACGTGGGTGCAGGCAGCTGGCTGAACATGTATCCCTGGCGGCATGGCCAAGGCCTGCCTTCCTGCTTCCCACTGCCTGATAGCCTGGGTATCTGCACGTTGAATGTCACCTCCCAGGTGGGGTCTTCCTAGACCCTACCATCAACACCAGCCTAAGGCAGGCTCTGGCACTCCTCTGGAGCTCTCCTGGTAATTATGATTAACTCCTAGGAAAAGTTAATTCGATTCCAGGGCTACACTGTAAGGTCCATGAGAGGGCGCTGGGCGGTGACCGTCTGGTCTCTCTTATCCCTCACCTGCATGCTACCAAAGAGAGCGTGGATGGCAGCTTCCTCCTCCGCAGCACTGCGCCGCACCTCCTCCACCATGGCCTGCAGCAGCGCAATGGCCTCCCGGGTGGCTGTCTGCAGGGCTTTCACCGCCTGGGCACAGCGCGAGGCTTCAGCCTTACCTTCCTCCCAGGTCCTCCACCTCCCCGTGGCCACCTGCTCGTCCGTGGTACCCACACTCACCAGCACCGCCTGCTCCAGTCTCTCACAGCCCTGCACATAAGCGGACTCCAGGTCCACGCAGTGGGCCCGGCTCTCCCTGCCCAGAGCAGCTAGTGTGAGTCCAGATCTCTGTCCCCAACCCCTTCCCCCGTCGGCTACCTCTACCCACCCATGCATGTCCCGGAAGCAGCGGATACACAGCAGCGACTTCTTGTCGGTGGAAAACATGATGTACGGCTCCGCATGCTGTGCTGTGGAGCATATGGGGCGGGGCGATGGTAAATCGGTAGGTCCCTGCCATTCCCGCCCGGTCCCCAACCTGGCCGCGACCCGGGCCCGGCCCGGCCCGGCCCCGCGCGCCCCACTCACTGCACTTTTGGATCACATCGCGGCTGCGCTGGCCCAGGACCACGATGTCGTGGCGCGCGAACATCCGTGCGCGGTGAGTCTCTTCCCGGCAGCGCGCGCACAGGGGCTGCCCGCACGTGTTGCAGAAATACGTGGTCTCAGCCTCCTGGGGGCACAGCCCTGGCTCAGAGCCCTAGCACAGCCAGTGCCACAGTGGCACCGCAGCCACCGCGGGTCACGAAATGCATCAGACCCAGCCCGGGGAAGGCGCGGGGCTAAACACAGCCCCCCACCTGTTTTTTTTTTTTTTTTCTTCTTCTTCTTGTTTTTTGTTTTTGTTTTTTCCTAGGTAGGGTTTCACTCTAGCCTAGGCTGACCTAGAATTCACTCTGTGCTCTTAGGATGGCCTTGAACTCAACAGTGATCCTCCTACCTCTGCCTCCCAAGTGCTGGCACTAAAGGCGTGCGCCACCACACCGGGCAACACAACCCTTTCTTGAAATCATAACTGGCTGGCTCTAACATACCCAGTTCACAAATGAGGACACTGAGGTAGAGGCGAAGCTAGGCAAGTAGATGCAAAAAGGAACTGACACGGAAAGCAGGCTTAGAAAGACAGTTTTGAGATGGGAGTGATGGCTCAGGCCTTTAATCCCAGCACTCAGAAGGCTGAGGTTAGAGGATTGTTGTGAGTTCGAAGACAACCTATAGCCCAGAGTTCCAGGTCAGCCTCCTGGGCTACAGGCAGTTTCATGGGTGGATGTTGAAGGGCAGGAAGTGTTCTGCACAGCATTTGGGGTGTGTGTGTGTGTGAGTGAGAAGAAACTTCTCAAGCCCTTCTTGGAAATCGCTATTGTCAAATGGTGGTACACACACCCTGGAGATGGGTATCATTTCCTTTGGCAAATGTGGTCATCTCTCTTCAGCTTGACAAACAAGGCTGAGTTCATGGACCTGGACTGTGTGAGCCTCCCCACCTCTTGCCTCCCTCCCTAACAGAACTCGCCCAGCATAGAAGTTGGCCATCTCAGGGCTTGACAGCAAGGTGCGTGGATGCCAGCAGCCCTGTTGGGAGACATTGCAGTGTAGGGGAGAAAACCGCTTGACTCTTTCCAAACCCCAGAGGTCCTTGGCTGTCTGTGGGAGAAAGGAGGGCAGCCAGGATCCCTCCCCTAGGCCAAAACAAGGGCTGAGAGACCTGACAGTGACCCTAGCCATGGCCGTGACAGAACAACCCTCCACTCCTGCCATTGGAAGTCAAGGCATTTCCTCAGAGGTCCCCCCCTACCTCTGTTCCCTCCCCTTCTGTCTCTATTCTGGGTTAGGTTTCTCAGTTCTCTCCCAGCATGCCCCAGGGATTGTGTTCCTTGAGGGCGGGGCTTTTTCTCTTGCAGGGTCGTCCAGCCGCCACAGGCCTTTACAGAAGGGCAAAAAGCCTTGCCTTCATCTCCCAGGGTGATCTCTCCCCAGTTCTGTTCTGTCCTTGCTTAACCTGGTCCTTTAGCTCCTCACATGTGTTTAAGTAGCAGGGGGTCATCAAGAGTTATCCTCCCACCCCACCAGATCTATAAACGGATCCACTGCTCCCATGACAACTACCCAAATCGAGTGGGCTCAGCCTCTGCCGTCACCTGGTTGTTCTCTCAAGCCACTTGTTCTGAACCTTAGCGTCACCATTTGTGTGTATGACGGCCCAAGGATGGAGTTCAAGGTGCCCAGGGGGATGGGCTGGGGGAGCGCATGATGGATTGTCCTCTCAGGGTATGTGGGAGCATGCTGCAAAAATGGGGGACCATGCAACCTAGCACCCCTCCCCTCCCTGCCACCACCACCCCCTGCCTGCTTGCTGCACTCCAGGTCACAGTTGGCACAGTGCACGGCCTCCACGCTGTCCCCAGAGCTGTCCACCAGGAATTGTAGCAGCCGGTCCACCGGTGGGAGCCCACTGGGACTCTTCACCACGGTTTGGTGCCTGTGGAGAGGCTGCAGCCAAGATCTGGAAGCCTTGCAGGAGGCTCGCCCCCTTACCCTTCACATTCCATGCCGTAGCTAAAAATAGCAGTGTCAGAGTGGTGGGGTCTGCTGCAAGCCTGAGATCCGCTATAAATATAGCAGCCGGCCTTGCCCGGGGGGCCTCTACCCTTGCGATCCTGTCATTCTGTGGTATGATAAGCCAAGTCACTCCAGAAGGTCCTCTTCACTGTACTTAGGGTCACCCCTAGTTCCTTGAGTTTCTAGGATATCTGCAGCTCCCCTGCCTTCCCGGGAGCTACTAGAAGTATCCTGACCCATTCTCCTGCCCTGCCTTTTTCTCCTGACTTTTTTTTTTTTTTTCTGGGAAGTCTTCGGAGGACAATAGCCATTTCCTCCCTCAGTTAACTTGACCTCTAAACATGGTAGGACCTGGAAATTTATGCATTGGACACTGACTACACATCTTCTTCCAGCATCACAAGCTGCCCTTGGGTTTCCCACCAGGAGAAGCCACCCTCCACCCTCCCTGGGTTAAGGGCACTCACTGGCACAGCGGGCAAGTCAGGAGGCCTTCAGTGGCCTGGCCACGCAGGCAGTCGGTACAGAAATTGTGAAAGCAGTCCAGCAGGCATGGGCGCTCGTACTGAGCATGACACAGTGGGCATATGAGTGGGTGGCCACTCACGGAGTCCAGGGCTCCTGGGCCCTCCAGAGGCACGAAGATGGCTCCAGACATCTGCTAAGAGGGACAATGCAGGTCCGCGGCTGGAGGGCTTGGTGGAAAACTGAGGCTCCCTCAGGCACTGCTGTGCCACCAGACTCCTACCTAACTTGCCTGGGACGCATGAGATCCTGTGGCCAGTGGCTTTGGAATGGGAAGGGAGGGCTGGCGAGGGACCTGGCTACTTGTGCCCAGCCTCTCTTCACGGTCCAGCTGTGATCCCCCCACTGTGGCCCTGCCAAAGAGTGACAGGCTCTGCAGTCAGGCTGTGGGGTTGGGCAGAGCTTCATACCCGCCCTCATTTCCCCCAAGTTCCCTCCCTCCCTCCCTCCCCCACCCTGCGTCCTCTGGGTGACCGCTGGCGATACTCTTGTCCACCTTCCTCAGGGGAGTGCTGCCTCGCAGCGTGATGGGACCCTGACTGAACTCCTGTTCCTCTGCCAGTGTGGAGTGGTCGGGGCCACTCCATGCCCCAAAGCAGAGGTAAGGAGCCTAGCTGGACACGACTGTGCTGAGTGAGGAACTGATGTGCCACTGGACCCTGTCAGAGATGGCAGAGCCCAGAGCTGCAGGAGCTGGACACATAGGGGGCCGAAGACACCTGGCTACCTGGTCTTTAAGGGTAGGGCCCATCTGGCTAGATCTGCTCTCTGGTTCCAGACCTGGGCATAAAGAGAATAGGTCCTCACAGCCCCATGTCCTTCTTGGCCAATTAGAGGCCTCAGAGAACCACAGGTTCTTCACAAATATTCCAGCAGGCTTTGGGGTGCCAGACCTGTTACGAGTATTTGTGGCTCTCAGCCAACTTGTTTGACTTTTCAGAGACTCAGAGCTGGGGGAAAGCAGAGCTGGTGTGCATGTGCAACTCCTGGACTCAGGGCCATGAAAAGCCCTGATGCCTATGGAATTGGGTGGGAGGTTGGGGAGGCTCCATGTCCGTGGAGTTGGGCCAGAGGTTGTGAAGGAGGATTGTGGCAGCCAGTGTTCGCTCTCTCCTGGGTTCTCTCCCTTTCTAGATGGACATTCTCAGCGTCCAGTTTGTGGTGTGTGATGTGTGTGTGTGTGGTGTTTGCATAGATGTGTGCATGCAGCCGGGCGTGGTGGCGCACGCCTTTAATCCCAGCACCCGGGAGGCAGAGGTAGGAGGATCCCGGTGAGTTCGAGGCCACCCTGAGACTCCATAGTGAATTCCAGGTCAGTCTGGGCTAGAGTGAGACCCTACCTCGAAAAACCAAAAAAAAAAAAAAAAAAAAAAAAAGATGTGTGCATGCAGATACACGCACCCTGTGTGTGCAAGAGCAGAGGCCAGGGGAGAATTTCAGTAGCTTCCTCTATTGCTCATCTGAGTAATTTCTTGAGACTGAGTCCCTCAACTCAGAGTTGCCATTTTTTTCTGTTAGTGAGTCCCCGCAATTCCCCACCCCCTGCTCAATTCCCCTCTTCAGCACTGTGGTTGTAGACATGCATTGCTACGACATCTCCAGAACTGAACTTGGGCAGTCTTAGGCCCTCTCCAGCCCTCATGCTTGCATAGCAAGTGTTATTACTCATGGAGAAATTACCTTTTCTTTTTTTCTGTTTCAAAAATAAAATTTTCTTGATAATTTTTTTATGAGAGAGAGTGAGAGCGAGCAAGTGAGACAGAATTGGTGTGCCAAGGCCTCCAGCCACTACAAACACACTCCAGACACATGTGCCACATGGTGCATCTGGCTTTTTTTAATGAGAGACAGAGAGAAAGAGAGAGAATGGGAATGCCAGGACCTCTAGCCATTGCAAACAAACTCCAGACACATGTTCCACCTTGTGCATCTGGCTTTATGTGGGTACTAGTAATCAAGCTTGGGTCCTTTGGCTTTGTAGGCAAGAACCTTAACAGCTAAGCCATCTCTCCAGCCCACCCCGCCCCTTTTTTTAAGGTAGGTTCTCACTCTAGCTCAGGTTGACTGACATGGAACTGATTCTGTAGTTCCAGGCTGGCCTTGAACTCACAGCAATTCTCCTATCTCTGCCTCCCAAATGCTGGGATTAAAGACATGTGCCACCATGCATAGCTGTTTCTTTCTTTTTTTGTGGGGGGGGGCAGGGGGGTTCTGTAAGATAGGGTCTCACTCTAGCCCAGACTGACCTGGAATTCACTATGCAGTTCCAGACTGCCCTGAACTCACAGTGATCCTTCTACCTCAGCCTTCCAAGTGCTGGGATTAAAGGTGTGTGCCACCATACCTGGCTCTGGCTGTTTCTTTTTTCCTTCTTTCTTTTTAAAAAATATTTTATTTTTCTGAGAGAGAGAGAGAGAGAGAGAGAGAATGGGCACACCAGGGCCTCTACCCACTGCAAATGAACTCTAGATGCATGTGCCACCATGTGCATCTGGCTTATGTGGGACCTGGAGAAGTGAACCTGGGTCCTTAGGCCTTGCAGGCAAATGCCTTAACTGCTAAGCCATTTCTTCAGCCCTTTGTTTTTTTTTTTTTTTTTTAGGGTAGGGTTTCACTTTAGCTCACACTGTCCTGGAACTCTCTCTGTAGTGTCCCAGGGGACACCACAGTAATTCTCCTACCTCTGCTTCCTGAGTGCTGGGATTAAAGGTGAGTGCCACCACGCCCAACTCTATGTTCTGTCTTGTAACATTTCCCTCTTGAGTCACTGATTCTGCAGTTATCTTGGATTCCAGAAACAGACAATTTGATCAATAAACATCTTTACGACAAGGGACCAAAACTAACCAGAAGCAACAGTAAGTCTCAAAGGATGGAGCACCTCTTAAATGACAGCAATTACCCATTATGGTGAGGCTGAACCCCGGAGCAGGACTCATCATCTTACTGGGACTGGTTTGCTGAAGTAGTGAGGGGAGTAATTTCCCCAGAGGCCCCTGCAGAACCAGAGCTGAGATACTGGTCAGCCAGAACAGATACTGGTCTGACCAAAATCACCTGCTCTGTCCACTGGGCAGCCCCTCATCCCCCTCCTGCTTCCTTTTTCCTGTTGGCCCCTTGAAGACAGACTTACAATCAATGAGTCCTTTATCTGTTCTTCCCAATATGTCCAAATTGTAATCTCCTTGCTCTGCCCTTCAATACCTGTGTCTTTTGGTCTGGAGAGATAGCTTAGTGGTTTAGGTGCTTGCCTGTGAAGTTTAAGGACCAAAGTTTGATTCCCCAGAACCCATGTGAGCCAGATGTATAATGGTGGCATATCCGTCTGGAGTTCATTTGCAGTGGCCGAAGGCTCTGGCACACCCATTCTCTCTCTCTCCCTGTCTTAATGAATAAGTAAAAATAAAATTAGGGCTGGAGGGATGGCTTAGTGGTTAAGGCATTTGCCTGCAAAGCCAAAGGACCCAGGTTCGATTCTCTAGGACCCACGTTAGCCAGATACAAAAGGGGGCACACGCACCTGGAGTTTGTTTGCAATGGCTGGAAGCCCTGATGTGCCCATTTTCTCTCTCTCTCACTCCTCTCCTTTCTCTGTCAAATAAATAAATAAAAATAAAATATTAAAAATTAAATTAAATTAAATTAAAGGTTCTCATCTTAAAAAACAAATGAGGGAGGGAATTATCATGGCTTATTGTCTATAATTATGGAAGTTGTCAATAATTAAAAAATTAAAACAAAAAACAAAACTTGTGTCTTTCATTAGTGTATTGGACAGGTGGCTAGGTCTAGTCTGTTGGGGCTTTGGGAGCCAGGCTTTTGCCCAAACAAATCATCTGTTGAACTTTCCTAAGTTAGATGCTGTCTATAATTTTCCTTTCCTTTTTCTTCTCTTTTCTCCTCCCTTCTCGCTCTCTCTTTCTTTTCTTCCTTTTGAAGCAAAGTATCACTCAAGTTTAGGCTGACCTGGAACTCTCTGTAGCCCAGGGTGACCATGAACTTCATAACAATCCTCCTACCTCAGCCTACCAAGTGCTGGGATTATAGACATGAGCTATCACACCCGGCTCTCTGTCTTTCTCTCTCTCTCTTATTTATTATTTTGTTTCATTTTTTTATATGCAAGTGCAGAAAAGAAAAGAAAAAATGGGTGCAGCAGGGCCTCAAGCCACTGCAAAAGAACTCCATATGCATGTGCTACTTTGTGCTTCTGGCTTTATGTGGGTACTGGGGAACTGAACCCAGGTCCTAAGGCTTTGGAGGCAAAAGCCTTAACCGCTGAGCCATCTCTCCAGCCCCATTGTTTTTTTTTTGTTTTGTTTTGTTTTCGAGGTAGGGTCTCACTCTGGTCCAGGGTGACCTGGTATTAACTTTGTAGTCTCAGGGTGGCCTTGGACTCATGGTGATCCTCCTACCTCTGCCTCCCAAGTGCTGGGATTAAAGGCGTGCGCCACCATGCCCGGATTGTTTTTGTTTTTTTGAGGTAGGGTCTCACTCTAGCCCAGGCTGACCTGGAACTCACTCTGTAGTCTGAGGCTGGCCTCTAACTCACAGCAAACCTTCTACCTCTGCCTCCCAAGTGCTAAGATTAAAGGCATGGGCCACCATGCTGGCTTATTTATTTGTTTTTATTTATTTGCAAGCAGACAGAGATAGACAGAACAGAAACAGAGAGAATGAGCTCACCAGGGCCTCCAGCCACTGCAAACAAATTCCAGATGCATACGTTACTTTGTCCCTCTGGCTTTACATGGCTACTGGGGAACTGAGCCCGGGTTGTTAGGCTTTGCAGGCAAGCACCTTAACCATGGAGCCATTTCTCCAGCCCCTTATTTATTTATTTATTTAATTTTTCGAAGTAGGGTCTTGCTCTAGCTCTGGCTGACCTGAAATTCACTATGTAGTCTTAGGATGGCCTCAAACTCATGGAAATTCTCCTACCTCTGCCTCCTGAGTGTTGGGATTAAAGGCATGCACTACCACGCCTGGTTCATTTATATATTTTGACACGGGATCTTGTTATGTAGCCCCCAGCTGGTCTGAAACTCACTATGTAAGTCAGGTTGGCCTTAAACTTATGGATATCCTCCAGCCTCATGCTCCTGAGTGCTGTGATTATAGATGTGACCCACCACGACAGTCTTTTGTCTGTAGTTAAAAAGATGCATAGGGTCCTGGCATGGTGGCACATGCCTTTAATCCCAGCGCTTGGGAGGCAGAGATAGGAGGATCACCCTGAGACTACACAGTGAATTCCAGGTCAGCCTGAGCTAGAGTGAGACCCTACCTCAAAAGACCAAAACAAACAAATAAAAAGATGTATAGGGGCTGTGGAGATAGCCGGCTTAGTGGTTAGGCCGCTTGCTTGCAAAGCCAAAGGACCCAGTACCCACATAAAGTCAGATGCACAAAGTGGCACATGTGTCTGGAGCTTGTAGAAAATGCATATATACACACACATATATATATATGTTTGGCTTTTCAAGATAGGGTCTCACTCTGGCTCAGGCTAACCTGGAATTCACTGTGTAGTCTCAGACTGGCTTCAAACTCACAGTGATCCTCCTACCTCTGCCTCCTGAGTGTTGGGATTAAGGCGTGTGCTAACACACCTGACTGTACACATACAATTTTTAAAAAATATTTTATTTATTTATTTTGAGACACAGAGAGAGAGGATAGAGAAAGAGTGAGAGAATGGGCATGCTAGAGCCTCTAGCCACTGCAAACCAACTCCAGAAGCATGCACCACCTTGTGCATCTGGCTTACGTGAGTACTGGGGACTCAAACGTAGGTCCTTAGGCTTTATAGGCAAGTACCTTAACCACTAAGCCATTTCTCCAGCCCACATATATATAATTTTTTGTTTTTGTTTTTCTCTGAGGTAGGATCTCAGTGTAGACCAGGCTGACCTGGAACTCACTCATCATCCCAGGCTGTCCTCAAAGTCACAGTGATCCTCCTACCTCTGCCTCCCAAGTACTGGGATTAAAGGTACCACCATGCCCAACTGAAAAATATTTATTTATTTAAGTGCATGGGTATGCCAGGGCCTCCTGCCACTGCAAACAAACTTCAGACACAATACACCGTTTTGTAAATCTCGTTTTATGTAGTTAAGGGGGAATTGAACCTGGGCCAATAGGCATTGCAAACAAGCACCTTAACCACTGAACCATCTCCCCAGTCCCATGTGTAGTGTTTTAGTTTTATTATTTATTGAGAGAAACAAAGGGGTGACCCAGTGTTGGGCCTTGAGAGGCCCAGATGCGAGGCCTAGTGGAACTTCCTGAGCCTAGCTAAAGTTTGGCGACCTGTCTCTGGCCAGCTAGGACTCAGCAAGACGCCTAATGGCTTCTTGCCTGCTACTTCCGAATGGGAGTTGGAATTATCATTTCAATAGTCACAGTTTACTATTGGCCCTTACCTCTCCCCCCATCCTAGAATCCCCGCCTTCGTTCTCAACATTATATAGGCTACTGCTCCTAGCAATAAATCGAGTTCCTGCTTCGACAAGACTCCCGACTCAGTGTGGTTTTTCTCCGGTGACTAGGAGAGGGTGACTAGGAGAGGTTCTGAGTTGTCCAACGTTCACCCTCTTTCTCAACCCTTGGGAGGAACCAGCGGGCCTGGTCCTTCCTCAGCACTACCTGCCGGGGGAGCCTGGCAACCCAGGGCCTCTAGACACTGCAAACAAACTCCGGTCACATGTGTCACTATGTGCATCTGGCTTACGTGCAGTAGAACTTGGGTCTTTAGGCTTTGCAGGCAAGTGCCTTAACCGCTAAGCCATCTCTCTAGCCCGATTTTTATTTATTTTAATTTTAAAATATTTTATTTGAAAGCCGGGTGTGGTGGCACATGCCTTGAATCCTCGCACTTGGGTTGGCTTTATTTTTATTTATTTATTTGAGAGTGACAGACACAGAGAGAAACAGGCAGATGGAGAGAGAGAGAATGGGCGTGCCAAGGCTTCCAGCCACTGCAAAAAAACTCCAGATGCATGCACCATCTTGTGTATTTGGCTTACGTGGGTCCTGGGGAATTTAGTCTTGAACCAGGGTCCTTAGTCTTCACAGGCAAGCGTTTAACAGCTAAGTCATCTCTCCAGCCTGATCCTCGCACTTGGGAGGCAGAGGTAGGAGGATCGCCATGAGTTTGAGGCCACCCTGACACTACATGGTGACTTTCAGGTTAGCCTGAGGTACAGTGAGACCTTACCTCAAAAAACCAAAAAAAAAAAAAAAAAAAAAAAAAAAAAATTGAGAGAAAGAGAATTGGCACATCAGGGCCTCTAGCCACTGCAGACAAACTCCAGATGCATGTGCCACCTTGTGCATCTGGCGTTATGTGGGTAATGGGGAACAGAACCTGGGTCCTTTGGCTTTGTTGGTGAGTGCCTTAACTATTAAGCCATCTCCCCATCCTTTTTTTTTTTTTTAAAAGAATATTATTTTTAAATTTGTATTTGAGAGAGAGAATGGGCACACCAAAAGAACTCCAGATGCATGGGCCACGTTGTGCATCTGGCTCATGTGGGTACTGGTGAATCAACCCTGGGTTCTTTGGCTTTGGCTTTGAGGCACCTTGACTGCTAAGCCATCTCTCCAGACCTCTACTTTTATTTTTTTGAGGTTGTGTCTCACTCTAGCCTCGGCTGACCTAGAATTCATTATGTAGTCCCAGGCTGGCCTTGAACTCACAATGATCTCCTACCTTGGCATCCCAAGTTCTGGGATTAAAAGCATGTGCCACCATTCCCAACCCTGTATAGCTTTTTTTTTTCTAAAATATTTTATTTTTATTTCTGACAGAAAGAGGGAGACACACACACACAGAGGGCACACCAGGGCTTCCAACTGCTGCAGATGAACTCCAGATGCATGCACCACCTTGTGCATCTGGCTTATGTGGGTCCTGGAGAGTCAAACCAGGATCCTTGGCTTTGTAGGCAAACACCTTAACCACTAAGCCATCTCTCCAGCCCCAATAGATTCAGGAGTTTTTTTTTTTTTCTTTCATATATATATTTAAGGGAGAAAGAGGCAGGGAAAGAGGCGAGGGGAGAGACACAGAGAAAGAATGGGTGCGTCAGGGCCTCCAGCTGCTGCAGATGAATTCCAGACGCATGTACCACCTTGTGCATCTGGCTTATGTGGGTATTGGGGAACCTAACTTGGGTCCTTAGGGTTTGCAGGCAAGTGCCTTAAACACTAAGCCATCTCTCCAGTCCCCCGTGTATAGTTTTTTTAAGAAATATTTTTACTGGGCTGGAGAGACAGCTTAGCAGTTACCGTGCTTGCCTGCAAAGCCTAACAACCTGAGTTTGATTCCCCAGTACCTACGTAAAGTCAGATGTACAAAGTGGTGCATGTATCTGGAGTTCGTTTGAAGTGGCTGGAGGCCCTATTTATTTGAGAGTGACAGAAAGAGACAGACAGAAAGAGAGAGTGGACACACCAGTGCAAATGAACTCCAAATGCATGTGGCATCTTGTTCATTTGGCTTTATGTGGGTACTGGGGAATCAAACCTGGCTTCTTTGGCTTTGCCAGCAAGTGCCTTAACCACTAAGCCATCTCTCCAGTCCCTGTCTGTAGCTTTTTTTTTTGTGGGGGGGGGTTCGAGGTAGGGTCTTCCTTTAGCTCAGGCTGACCTGGAATTCACTATGTGATTTCAGGGTGGCCTTGAACTCATTGCGATCCTTCTACCTCTGGCTCCTGAGTGCTGGGATTAAAAGTGTGTGCCACCACGCCCGGATTCCTGTCTGTAGTTTCAACCAGAAAGAATTTGACATAAAGGATTGCTTAAAATTTTTTTTTCAGCTGGGTGTGGTGGCATTGGCCTTTAATCCCAGCACTCCCAAATCAGAGGTAGGGGATCACCATGAGTTCGAGGGCACACTGAGACTACATAGTGAATTTCAGGTCAGTCTGAGCTAGAGGGAGACCCTACCTGGAAAAAATAAAACTAAACCAAAACAAAACAACAACACAACAATAACAAAATAAGCACAAAACAGTTAACGTGCCGGGCAGAGTGGTGAATATTTCTAATCTTAACACTCGAGGCAGAGGCTGGAGGATTCCTGTAACTTAGAAGCCAGCCTGGTGTACAAAGCAATTTCCAGGTCAGTCAGGAACAAAAACAGGGTTGTGGAGATGGTTCAGTAGTTTGCATTAGCTTGCAAAGTCTGCTGGCCTGGGTTTCATTCTCCAGCACCCATGTAAAGCCAGATATAAAGTGCTGAATGGGTATAGAGTTCATCTGTAGCAGCAAATGACCCCAGTGTATAAACAGACACACATGCAAATAAATAAAAAATAAATAAAACAACAGTTTGGAGAGATGGCTTAGTAGTTAAGGCCACTTGCCTGAGAAGCCTAAGGACCCATGTTCTATCTCTCTTCAGATCCCACGTAAGCCAGATGCACAAAGGCGACGCAAGTGCAAGGTTGCACATGCACACTAGGTGGCACACGTGTCTGGAATTCGATTTCAGTGGCTGAATCTTTGGTGTGGCAATTCTCTCTCTTTAAAAATAAAATAAAATAAAACAATGACAAAACTTCCAATAGCAACCGTAGAAAGCAGCTTCCAGAATATTCCACACATTCCTATGTGTTATTACCATGTAGACCCTCTGGGGAGCTGAGACTCAAGTCTGATAGGGTGTGCTGCTTGGCTGGGGCTTTGAGAACAAAAATGGAGCTACTTTTGCATTTGTTGGAGATGCTGTAAAGTGGATTCCACTGTGGCTTCTGGACTGTTCCAGCTGCCACTGACAGGACAAAGAAACAACACAACAAACAGGAAGCAAAGTTCCCTCATCTAGGACCTCACTGAGAGTAACTGCCAAAAGCCCACACCTCGGCATTGCAAAGTCAAAAACAGCAGGTGGCAGCCAGGTGTGGTGGCTCAATGCCTGTAATCCTGGAATTTGGGAGACAGATGGAGGGGAGGGTTGCCATGAATTTAGTGAGCTCCAGGCCAGTCTGGGCTATAGAGTGAGGCCCTGTCTCACCCAACAAAACAAAACAGTAAGAGGTTTTGGAGCATAGTCAGCTGGCCTGGTACACTGACACCAATTTAATTAGCCTGGTGTGTTTACTCCAAGATTATAAATCAAGCCTGGGCTTTTGCTAGGTAAAGACATTGAAGCCCTAAACAGGAGTAGAGTGTAGCAAGGGATGGCAATGGAGAAGCCAAGAACTCCCTAGGGACATAAGGCAGGTGAAAAGAAGTCAGTGGGCTCTAGGGAGGAATACTCATATTATTCCATATGTGGTCCTTAGACCAGTAGCACCAGCATCTGCTGGGAGCTTTTCTGAAATGTAGATCTCAGGCCATGACACTCAGCATTAAAAGCCACATCCTGGGCTGGAGTGATGGCTTAGTGGTTAAGACGCTTGTCTGTGAAGTCTAAGGACCAGGTTCTATTACCCAGCACCCATATAAATCAGATGCATGGGTTAGAAAGATAGCTTAGTGGTTAAGGCACTTGCCTGCAAAGCCAAATGACCAAGGTTCAATTCCCCAGTACCCACATAAAGCCAGATGCACATGGTGGCTCATGCATCTAGAGTTCATTTGCAGTGGCTAGAGGCCCTGGAGTGCACACTATTTCTGTCTGCCACTTTCTTCTCTATCTTTAAAATAAATAAAATATTTTAAATCAGATGCACAAGGTGGCACATGCTTCTGAAGTTTGTTTGCAGTGGTTGGAAGCCTTGGCATGCTCATTCTCTCTCTCTCAAATAAATAAATAAAATATTAAAAAAGAAAAAAGAAAAAGAAAAAAACCGTAGTTCCCCTGCAGGTCATTGGCTTTTTTGGAATGGAGAGGGCAGCTTGAACTTGAGGCTGTGGAGGGCAAAACTAGAGTGTGTACTAGCAAGGAAGGCTAGCACTGACATATATGAGGCATGAGTTCCCAACCTTCCAACTCCAGCATTTTTTTAAAGATATTTTATTTTTATTTATTTGACAGAGAAAGAGAGAAAGCACACACCAGGGCCTCCAGTGCAGACCTGGGTCCTGGGGCTTTGCAGGCAAACGTCTTAACCCCTAAGCCATCCCTCCAGCCTCAGCATTACTATTATTTTTTTTTCCCAAGGTAGAGTTTCACTCTAGCCCAGGCTGACCTGGAATTCATTATGTAGTCCCAGGGTGGCCTCCAACTCATGGCGATCCTACCTCTGCCTCCCGAGTGCTGGGATTAAAGGCATGCGCCATCACACCTGGCTTTTTTTTTTTTTTTTTGATAGAGGGTTACTCTATATAGCCATGGCTAGCCTGGCATTCCCTATAGAGTCCAGGCTGGCCTGGAATTTGCGAGATTCCTCCTGCAGCCTTCTGTGGTTGGATTATAGGCATAAACCACAGTACCATTCTCATGCACCCTAGGCTGGCCTCAAACTCCCTATGTATCAGAAGCTGGCCTTGAATTTATGATTTTTCTGTTCCACCTCCTAAATGCTGGGATTAGGGACATGAGCCCAGTTTTTTTAAGTTTTCCAAGGCAGGGTCTCACTCTAGCCCAGGCTGACCTGGAATTCACTCTGTAGTCTCAGGGCGGCCTTGAACTCACAGCGATCCTCCTACCTCTGCCTCCCAAGTGATGGGATTAAAGGCGTGTGCCACCACGCCCAGCGAGGCCAGTTTTAATGCTGTGCTGGTGATCGAACCCAGGTCTTCATACTTGCTGGAGAAACACTCTTACCAACTGAGCAACATTGGCAGCCCATGGAATTTCTGCTCTAAATTTCTCCGTGGCAAAAAAAGGGATTTCTGGTCTGGAGAGATGCTTTAGCGTTTACGGAGCTTGCCTGCAAAGCCAAAGGACCTAGGTTCCATTACCCAGGACCCACGTAAACCAGCAGCACAAGGTGGCGCACGTGTCTGGTGTTTGTTTGCAGTGGCTGGAGGCCCTGGTGCGCTCATTCTCTCTTCCTTTTTCTCTGTTCCTCTCTTTCTCAAATTAAAAAAAAATTTTTTTCCCATCTCCCCTAGTTAGTGGCTCTGCTTTCCAATCCGCTCGCTAATAATTCCCAATTTAGGTAGTTTCCTTCTTTAGTAAAACCAACCCCTTTGGGCTCTTCCAGTCTCCCTCCGATCATTGGCAGTGGGTCAGTCCGCCAAGGCCTCCTTCCTCTCCCTGTAACCCTCCACACGGTGGAGAGGATGGACTTTGCATTCCGGGAAAATCAATCGCTGCCCTATCTTATCGCATTTCCGTGGACGGGAAGTAGCGATCGAGAGGCGGGGTCGAGCGATTCGTACTGCCTGGCCCCTTCGTGCCCTGCGCGCTGTGGGCTCTTTGCGTCTGCGCAGTGCGCCCTCCTCCCTTTCTGCCTCCGCTGCCGCCATGGCGCCTGTGGTTAGTATGGCTCCGCGTGAGGCCTGGGCTCCCGGAGCGCACGTGGGCCTGGCGGGCCGGCTCCGGCCTCAGCTCGCGGGGGGACGGCGTCCTGCAGTGTCCGGCTGAGGTGGATTGGCAGGCCGGACGGAGTGGGTTGAGGCAGCCGCCGGGTCTTAGCACGTTGTGGGCGGAGGAGGCCGCGGCCTGGGGCCGAGCGGGAGATCCGGCAGATCTGGGCGGCCGCACATCAGCCTTCCTGCCCCGGGCCTGCGGGGGAGGCTGAGGCCTGGGGCTGCAGGTTTGGCCTCATGGGCTCTTTGGAGCCCAGGCCTGATGATGACCGGGACGAGGGGCGGGGAAGAAAAATGCGACCTGCGGTCCTGGGGAAACGAGCATTGGACTCCGTTGGCTTATAGGCGTGGAATGGTCCGCCAGAGAGTGGCCTGCTTTCGTAGTTTTTGTCAGGGTACAACTGTACAGATCCGTTCTGGTGTTGGGCTCTGGCCGCGATTCCATGGTCATGCTGGACTGTGCAAGCGCCCTCATGTCAGTCTGCTTGGTTCTTGCGGGTTTCTTGTTTTCGATGGTACTTTTTATTTGGTTGAACCTTCTTGGCTTACATTTCCTGTTGCTTTAGGTGCTTCTATGCATTTGGGTGCTTTCAGGGTCACTGTGGGTTGAACCTCGGTTCCCGTGCTAGATTTAAAGCACTGGTCTTGAGTGTTACTGAGAAAAGACCCTGTAAAGTGTAAAAAAAAAAAAAAAAAGCCAGAAAACACTGTAATAGTTAATACAGGGTTTGGATAGTCTTAAACATAATGGAATGGAGGTGAGTTGTGTTCTTGGGGGAAGAAAAAAAAACTCCATAAAACTAATCAAAGTGGAAGATGCAGGTAAGACTGTATAATGACATTTTCATATTTTATTATTTATTTATTTATTTGAGAAGGAAGGAGGGAGAGAGAATGGACGTGCCAGGGCCTGCAGCCACTGTGCCCCCTTGTGCATCTGGCTAACGTGGGTCCTGGGGAATCGAACTAGGGTCCTTTGGCTTTGCAGGCAAACGCTTTAACTGCTAAGCCATCCCTCCAGCCCCATAATAGCATTTTTAAAGTTGTCGAGACTCTCAAGGGAGAAAATTAACTTGTCCTTTGCAGGAGTAAAGAAACGAACATCATAGGGTGTACTCTGTCTTTTCAAGAATTATTTGTTATATGTAAGCAGAGAAGAAGAGACTTAAGAGAATGGGCACACCAGGGTTTCCGGCTGCTGCAAAGGAACTCTAGATGCATGCACCACTTTGTGCTTCAGACTTTATGTGGGTACTGGGGGATGTTACCCAGGTGGTTAGATTTTACAGGCTAGCCCCTTAACTGCTGAGCCATCTCTTCAGGCTATGCCTAGCTGTTTTCTTTTTTTTCCCCCTTTCCTTGAGAGAATGGGCGGTAGGGCCTCTTACCGCTGCAAACAGAACTCCAGACAAATGTGCCACATTGTGCATCTAGCTTTACATGGGTACTGGGGAATCAAATCCAGATATTAGGCTTTGCAGGCAAGCATCATAACTGCTGAACCATTTTCAAGTGTTAATTCATAGACTAGTCAATCAAAAGGCCAGAAATAGTTGACAGTTGTAAAGATGGAGGAGACTGGAAAGGTTGAATGGAACAAAGTGGTAAAATGATTTTCTCATCCAAAGCCTCTCCCTCCCCCTTTAGCTTATATAGGGCCATCTTTTCACAGAGCAGGGCCCTTGTTTATTCTGTGAAGGAAGCCCATCTCCATGGACTTGTATTTGTATGGGCTTTATACCTCATGATGTTTTTTGGTTTTGAAAATTTTCTTTTGACTGGTTGAGGCTTCATTTCTTGGTATTTGTGTACTTTCTTAGAAAAAGCTTGTGGCGAAGGGGGGCAAAAAAAAGAAGCAGGTTCTGAAGTTTACCCTCGACTGCACCCACCCTGTAGAAGATGGAATCATGGATGCTGCCAATTTCGTAAGTTACAGCTTTGTTACCCCTCTGGACTGGAAAGCAATGAAACTTTTGACATGCTCTTGAGAAAACCTATTGAATGTAGCTCTGTTCAGGCTCGTAGGCAACCCTACAGTTCTGGCTGACACTTAACTCTGAGAATATGGACAAGTTACATATATGCCTCTAAGTGTCTTGTGTACATCAGGAACACATAACTTGGGATTACAATAAATAAAAGCTGCAGAAAGTAAATGATAAGGAATTTTTATTTCCTTCCTCCCTTGGTTTCCAAAAATGATTTTTTTTTTTCCTAGGTAGGGTCTCAGTCTTGCCCAGGCTGACCTGGAATACACTGTAGTCTCGGTGGCCTCAAACTCTCGGTGATCCTTCTATCTCTGCCTCTTTATTTAAAGATATTTATTTGCAAATGAGCTCCAGGTGCATGTGCCACTTTGTGCATCTGGTTTTATGTGGGTACTGAGGAATCGAACTCTAGGTCACTAAGATCTGTATGCAAGCACCTTAATCACTGAGCCATCTCTCCAGCCAGATAGGTTTTCCCCTCGTTCTTTCTATCTGCCTCTTTCTTTCAAATAAATATTTTTAAAAGGGGGGCTGGGGAAATGGCTTAGTGGTTAAGGTGTTTGCCTGACAAGCCTAAGGACCCTGGTTGGATTCCCCAGGACCCACGTAAGTCAGATGCACACAGGGGCACATCCGTCTGGAGTTACTTTGCAGTGGCTAGAGTCCCTGGTGTGCCCACTCTCTATCTGCCTCTTTCTCTCTCAAATAAATATTTTTTTTAGAAAGATGTATTTTTTTTTCCTGTGTATTGGTGTATCAGGGTCTCTTGTCACTGCAGACACCTGATGTCTGCATCACTTTTTGCATCTGGCTTTATGTAGTTGGGGAATATAACCTAGGCCAGCAGGCTTTGTGAGCAAGTTCCTTTTTACCTACTCTGACATCTCTCCTCCTAAGATGATCTTGAAAGTAAGTTAGCCAGATACAGACATTCCATGGGTCCAGCATTGCCATTATACTTTGGTGAGTTTAAGCAAACCACGGTCTTCACTGCTGGAAGCCTGGGTCTGGACTCTGGCTGTGGGGTCTCAGGTGGCAGTAGCTCCTGGGCTTCCGTTGCACTGGGTTTTTATGCTTCCATGTTTGAGGGATCTTGCTTGTTAACTGTCTTTGGGACTTAGTCTTTGTGCTGTCTTAGTTTTTGCCCCATGTTTGGCTCTACTTCCAAATGTTCCTGTGATCCCCTTAATCAAGAATTAATAATCTCACTGCCACTTTTGGTTTTTCGAGGTAGGGTCTAACTCTAGCCCAGGCTGACCTCGAATTCACTATGGAGTCTCAGGGTGGCCTTGAACTCACGGCGATCCTACTTCTGCCTCCCGAGTGCTGGGATTAAAGGCATGCGCCACCACGCCTGGCTTCACTGCCACATTTTGACTCTACAACATTGCTTTGGCTCTCGGAACAGAAGTATTTATGTGAAGTTTGCTAAATTTACATTTGCTCTTTAGACTCCAGAAAGTCCACTATTGGGATTATTACAACAAAATGATTTTCAAATTAGAAAAGGTTACAGGCTTGATTTATAGCCATTAGTAATAGGGGGTGGAATGAGGTAAGCTGCCTGTGGCTTACTGTTAACACTGTCTTTCAGAGAGTCCTTAATTGACTCCCTTAGTTGCTTTCTTTTTTTTTTTTTGGAGGTAGGGTCTCACTCTAGCCTAGGCTGACCTGGAATTCACTGTGTAGTCTCAGGGTGGCCTTGAACTCACAGTGATCCTCCTACCTCTGCCTCCCAAGTGCTGGGATAAGGGTGTGCGCCACCATGGCTGACTTGTGCCCTCTCTTTTTGCAAATAATTCTCATCTCTGTGAATGACTTTCCTTATAGAAGCCTCAAAAGAGTAGAAACTTCAGTCAGTTATGTCTTAAAATAGTCAAGATTTCTCACCTAATCACTCTGACCCATGTGCAGTTAACATTTTGCACTGGAGCTTTACAAAAGAGAACATGAGGATTTTTTTTTTTTCAAGTTGACCAAGCATAGGGCCTTACAAATGCTAGGAAAGTGGTCTACCACTGAGCCACATCCCCAGAATTAAGGGAGTTTTGCACTGAAAGGACTTGATCTTACAGCAGCGAGACAACGAAAAACATTCTTTTTAAAGAAAATAAATTTAAAAATATTAATTTATTTGAGAGGGGAGAAAGAGGTAGATACACAGAAAGAGGATGGGTGTTCCAGGGACTTCAGCCACTGCAAACGAACTCCAGACTCAAGCACCACCTTGTGCATCAGGCTTACATGGGATCTGGGCAATTGGACCTCGGTCCTTAGGATTGCAGGCAAGTGCTTTAATTGCTAAGCCATCTCTCCAGCCCCAAAAACATTCTTTTTGGATGCAGGTCCTGGAATCTGGAGGTTTGCTAGGTACCTCTGGGCTCCTGGGTCCCTGCCCCTTCCATGTGTGAGATTGCATTTGAATTCTTTTGGTCAGTGTATGTCCATTTACCACTAGGTGACAACTTTCTCTGATAGTGTTTTATACGCTTAGATCCAGAAGCTGGTTGTAGCCTGGCTTGTATGCTCTGTGCAAAAGTCTGGCCTTGGGTTCCTGTTTTGGTCCTTTGTTGCCTTTTCTGTTTTGAGATTGGATCTCACATAGCCCAAGCTGGCCTCAAGCTTGTTATCTTCCCACTTTATCCTCCAGAGGACCTGGGATTATAGGTGTGTGCCACCATGCCTAGCATATTCTATACTTGGATCCATAAGTGTGTTACCTGCTAAGACTCCATGTGGAGGGGCTGGGGAGATAGATGCTCAGTGATTAAAGATGCTTGCTGTCAGCCTGGTTTCAATTTACCAGTAACATAAAGCTGGATGGGCCTTTGCAGTGGTAAGAGACCTTGGTGCACACGTGTGTGTGCACACCCAAATGAATAAATTTTTAAAAACTCCATGTGGAGGTATATTTCATCTTTCATGGAAGCAGTCAGGGTGCTGTTTGCATAGTGCATGTAGTAAGGTTGAGTAGTGCCATCTCTCGCCTTTGTAAAGGTGTTAGACATCTTTTTTTTTTTTTTGGTTTTTCGAGGTAGGGTCTCACTCTAGCTCAGGCTGACCTGGAATTCACTCTGTAGTCTCAGGGTGGCCTCGAACTCTCAGCGATCCTCCTACCTCTGCCTCCCTCTGCTGGGATTAAAGGCATGCGCCACCACGCCCGGCTTAGACATCTTTTTTTTTTCCTTAGAAATATTTACTTGAGAAAGACTGAAGCTTTGGGAATGGGGAGGTGTCTCATTGATCAAAAGTGCTTTCTTGCAAAGCCTGCTGGCCTGGGTTCGATTTCCCAGCACCCATGTCAAGTCAGAAGATTCATAGTAGTGCAAGCATCTGGTGTTGATCTGCAGCTGCAAGAGATCTTACTACACGCATCTGCGCACGCATATAAAGCCTGAGGACTTAAGAAGTACCTGTGGTTTAGGGCTGGGAGGAGAAAACTATGAAAAGTGCAGAGACAGGTGAACCCAATTCACTCATTTGTCAATTGACGTTCTTACAGGAGCAGTTCCTCCAAGAGAGAATCAAAGTGAATGGAAAGGCTGGGAACCTTGGTGGAGGGGTTGTAACCATCGAGAGGAGCAAGAGCAAGATCACCGTAACTTCTGAGGTGCCTTTTTCCAAAAGGTATGAGGGAAGCTTCTCTTCCACTCCATGGAAGGGAGGCAACGTGACCACCTGTATAGTGATTGTTTGGTGGGTCATCTGCTAGTTACTGGTGCAGAGCTTAGTGCAAGAGGGCAGTGAATGGATGTGTGTGTATTCTTGTGGTTTTTAAAGTTCTATCTACCACAGGCCACAGTATTTCATGTGGTAAGGCACTAAGACTTACTTAGCCTAAATTTTTTTTTTTTTGGCGGGGGGGGGGTTCATATTTCAAGATAGCATTGCATTCTACTCCTAAAACTGAAACTCATTTTGTAGCCCTAAGGTAGCCTCAGATTCACAGGGGTTCTCCTACCTCTGCCTCCTGAGTGCTGGAGTTAAAGGTGTGTACCACCACCCCTGGCTTGACCTAAAGTTTTAAACAAATATTTGAGAGTGAGAGAATGGGCATGCTAGGGCCTCCAGCCACTGCAAGTGATCTCCAGGTGCATGTATCACCTTGTGCATCTGACTTGTGTGGGTCCTGGGGAATTGAACCTGAGTGCTTTGGCTTTGCAGGCAAGTGCCTTAACTGAAGTCATCCCCCCGGCCCTTAAAATTTTTTTTGGTTTCTTTTTCGAGGTAGGGTCTCACTCTGACTCAGGCTGACCTGGAATTAACTCTGTAGTCTCAGGGTGGCCTCGAACTCAAGGCAATCCTTCTACCTCTACCTCCGAGGGCTGGGATTAAAGACGTGCGCCACCATTCCTGGAAAATTTTTAAAAAATAAATTTTACTCATTTGCAAACAGAGTGGGTGTACCAGGGCCTCTAGCTGCTGCAGTGAGCTCCAGATGCATGTGCCACTTTTGTGTATCTGGCTTTACGTAGGTACTGGGGAATTGAACCCAGGTTGTTAGGCTTTGTAGGCAAGTGCTTTAACTGCCATGTCTCCAGCCCAAGACCTACATACTTAAAAATGGAAATTTTCTTTAGAGTGAATTGAAGGCTACACTGGGCAACTTCTAAGACTCAAAAAGTAGTAAGGAAGCTGGGTGTAGTGACACATGCCTTTAATCCCAGCACTCAGGGAGGCAGAGGTAGGATTGCCGTGATTTCAAGGCCACCCTGAGACTACAGAGTGAATCTCAGGTCAGCCTGGGCTAGAGTGAAACCCTACCTCAGAAAACCAAACCAAAACAAAATAAATAAATAGAATAAGAATAAAAGAGTAATAAGGCAGAACATATAGGATAGAGCAGTTGTCTAATGTGTGATATACCAAGTGTTCAGTCCCTGGTACTGTATGTGTCAAGCCAGATGTGTCAGATCTGAAAATGAATTGTATGATCACCAGTAAAATTAGTGTTCCTGCCACATGACTAAGAAGCACATGGTTGAGATAAAAATGGAATAAGGGCTGGAGAGATGGTCTAGCAGTTAAGGTGCTTGCCTGCCAAGCCCAAGGACCCAGGTCTGCCTGGGCTAGAGAGAGATTTTACCTTGAAAAACAAAACAAAAAAATTGCAATCTTTTGTTTCCTTTATTTAGATGACAGTAGAACATTCATTTTGTTTTAGGATGCAAAAGTTGAGAGTTCTGGCCTAATTACTGCCTCACCTGAAGTTAACATGCTTTGTATTTAAATTTTAAAAAAGATACTAAATTGCAGTCTTGAGGACTGGAGAGTTGGCTCAGCGAGTATGGCATTTCCTTGCAAAGCCTGATGGCCCTAGGTTTGATTCCCCAGCACAGATGTAAACCAGATGCACAAAGTGGTGCATGTATCTGGAATTCCTTTGCAGTGGCAAAAGGTCCTGGTACGCCTGTTCTCTCACTCTCCTTGTAGTTAAAATTGCTATCCTGAGATTGAGTACAGAGACTCATACATGCCAGGCAAGTACTCTATTACTAAGCCACATCCAAGTTTAGTTCAGGCTGGCCTCAAAAGTAGGTGAGGATGACTAAACTTCTGATCTTTTTGCCTCCCTTTGCAGTGGAAGGATTACAGGTTAGGTGTGTGTCCATACTTGGCTGAGAAAGCTTTTTTTTTTTTTTTTTTTTTAAGGTAGGTTCTTGCTCTAGCCTATGCTGACCTAGCATTCACTATGTAGTCTCAGGGTGGCCTAGAACTCACAGCAGTCCTCTTACCTCTTGCTGAGGCAAGTAAAGGGAAGTTTTTTTTTTTTTTAAAGCTTTTTAAAAATATAGACAATAAACTATGGTAATCCCTCCCCACTTTCCCCTTTGCAACTCCACTCCCCATCATATCCCTTCCCCCTTTCAATCAGTCTCTTTTATTGTAATGTCATCATCTTTTCCTCCTATTCATGATGGTCTTGTGTAGGTAGTGTCAGGCACTGAGAGGCCATGGGTATCCAGGCCATTTTGTGTCTGGAGGAGCGTGTTATAAGAAGTCCTACCCTTCCCTTGGCTCTTACTAAAGCCACGCATGGTGGCTCATGCCTTTAATCTCAGCACTCAGGAGGCTGAGGTAGGAGGAACACTGAGTTTGAGGCCAGCCTGGGCTAGAATGAGAACCTGCCTTAAAAAAAAAAGAGAGAGAGAGAGAGAGAATCATAAAGCCGGGCGTGATGGCGCACACCTTTAATCCCAGCACTTGGGAGGCAGAGGCAGGAGGATCGCCGTGAGTTCAAGGCCACCCTGAGACTCCATACTGAATTCCAGGTCAGCCTGGGCTAGTGCGAGACCCTACCTCGAAAAAAAGAATCATAGTGCTTTTCCATTATGCCAGTATATATTTGTTTCAAGGCTTTTTTTTTTTGTTTGTTCGTTTGTTTGTTTTTCGTGGTAGGGTCTTACTCTAGCCCAGGAATTCACTATGTAGTTTCAGGGTGGCCTCAAACTCTCAGCAATACTCCTACCTCTGCCTCCTGAGTGCTGGGATTAAAGACATGCGTCACCATGCTCGGCTTGTTTCAAGACTTTTGATCTCCACACTTCATTTGTTCAAATAAGCCTTACTCATTAGGCCTTAAATTAAGACAAATTCTGCCCACACACATGCAAGCAGTCATGTGCATGTATGCATTATTTTTTTGGGGGGTGTTAATTTTATTTATTAATTTATTTGAGAGCGACAGACAGAGAAACAGGCAGATAGAGAAAGAGAATGGGCATGCCAGGGCCTCTAGCCACACTGCAAACGAACTCCAGACACGTGTGCCCCCTTGTGTGTCCTCTGGCTAACGTGTGTCCTGGGGAATAGAGCCTCTAACCAGGGTCCTTAGGCTTCATAAGCAAGCGCTTAACCGCTAAGCCATCTCTTCAAGTGCTGGGATTAAAGGTGTGCACCAGTGTCTGACTCCCCTTTTAGTTTTTTTTCTCAATTTTTATTAACATTTTCCATGATTATAAAAAATATCCCATGGTAATACCCTCCCTCCCCCCACTTTCCCTTTGAAATTCCATTCTCCCATCATATCCCCTCCCCTTCTCAATCAGTCTCTCTTTCATTTTGATGTCATGATCTTTTCCTCCTCTTGATGGTCTTGTGTAGGTAGTGTCAGGCCCTATGAGGTCATGGATATCCAGGCCATTTTGTGTCTGGAGGGAGGACGTTGTAAGGAGTCCTACCCTTCCTTTGGCTCTTACATTCTTTCCGCCACCTCTTCCGCATTAGACCCTGAGCCTTGGAAGGTGTGATCGAGATGTTACTCAGTACGCCAGTCACTTCTTTCCAGCACTGTGATACCTTCTGAGTTGTCCCAGGGTCACTGCCATCTGAAAAGAGAAGATTCTCTACCCAAAGTGAGAGTAGCCTTAATATAAGGGTATAAATACTAAGAGAAGTGCTTACTGGGCAGTTTGATAAGCATAGTATATACATTTTTCCAGACATCAGCAGATGTTACACCCCTAGGGCTCATGACTACCCCTGTTTTAAGTTTTCAGTATCAGAGATGTATTCCCCCCACCCCCCCATGGAGCAGGCCTCCAGTCCAATTGGAGGGCAGTTGGTTTCCACCATGACAGAAGTGCCACTATTGCACCTGTTGGCTCATTTGGCCTGGCTGGCCAATTATAAGGCTTGCAGTGTCCACTGTTGAGTATCTTCACTGGTGGTATCTCTTTCTCCCATTGAACTACATGTGGAATGGCTTCTTCCAGCTTTCTCTCATCTGGTCTACATGGAGGAGGTTATCAGCTCAGTACCAGCAGGATTTCTTAGTGGCCTTGCCGCCCAAGTATGTGGAGTCTTCAGCAATAGGGTCGGAATCTTCAGCAATAGGGTCTTACCATCTATTCCTGGTGGGAAACCAAGGGCCTCGGCAATGGCCTATAATGTTTTATTTATTAATTTATTTGAGAGCGACAGAGCAGCAGGCAGATAGAGAAAGAGAGAATGGGCGCTTCAGGGCCTCTAGCCACTGCAAACGAATTCCAGACACATGCGCCCCCTTGTGCCTCTGGCTAACGTGTGTCCTGGGGAATAGAGCCTCGAACCAGGGTCCTTAGGCTTCATAGGCAAGTGCTTAACCTCTAAGCCATCTCTCAAGTGCTGGGATTAAAGGTGTGCACCAGTGTCTGACTCCTCTTTTAATTTTTTAAAAAAATATATTTTTAAGCCGGGCGTGGTGGCGCACGCCTTTAATCCCAGCACTTGGGAGGCAGAGGTAGGAGGATCGCCGTGAGTTCGAGGCCACCCTGAGACCTCATAGTGAATTCCAGGTCAGCCTAGGCTAGAGTGAGACCCTACCTCGAAAAACCAAAAAATAAATACAAAAATATATACATATACATATATATATATATATTTTTTTTTTAATTATTTTGTTTATTTGAGAGCAAGAGGCAGAGAGAGAGAATGGGCATGCCAGGTCCTCCATCCACTGAAAATGAACTCCAGATGCATGTGCCACCTTGTGCATCTGGCTTATGTAGGTCCTGGGGAATCAAACCTTGAACCAGAGTCTTTAGGCTTCACAGGCAAGTGCTTAACTGCTAAGCCATCTCTCCAGCCCCCATTAATTTTTTAAAATCTTTTATTTTTTTTATTTATTTGTCAGGGAAAGAGGGGGAGAGAGAATGGGCGTGCCAGGGCCTCCAGCCACTGCAAACGAACTTCAGACCTTGTGCATCTAGCTAACATGGGTCCTGGGGAATCGAACCTTGGTCCTTTGGCTTTTCAGGCAAACGCCTTAGTCGCTAAGCCATCCCTCCAGCCCTAATTTTTTTTTTAATTTATTTTAGAGACAGGGAGAGACAGAATTGGCGTGCCAGGGCCTTAGCCACTGCAATAGAACTCCAGGCGCTTGTGCCACTAGGCATGGGTGGCCTTGTGCTTGCTTCACCTTTGTGCATCTGGCTTACATGGAATCTGGAGAGTAGAACATGGGTTCTTAGGCTTCTCAAGTAGGCGCCTTAACCACGAAGCCATCTTTCTAGCCCTGTTACTTTTTGTTTTTTAATATACATATTTATTTATTGGAGAGAGACAGGAACACAGAGAGAATGGGCACACCAAGGCCTCCAGCTGCTGCAAACACATTCCAGAAGCATGCACCACCTTGTGCATCTGGTTTACGTGGTTCCTGGGGAATCGAACCTGGGAGCTTGGGCTTTGCAGGCAAGCACATTAACCACTAAGCCATCTCTCCAGCCCCCTATTTTTTTTTAAACTTATTTATTTGCAAGCAGATGGAATAGTTGTGCCAGGGCCTCCAACTACTGCAAACAAACTCCAGATGCGTGTGCCACTTTGTGCATCTGTATGTGGGTACTAGGAAGTTGAACCCAGGTTCTTAGGCTTTGTAGGCAAGCGCCTTAACCCTTAACTGAGCTTCTCTCTAGCCTCTTAACTTTTTGTGTGTGCATGCAGGCCAGAAATTGACATCAGGTATTTTCCTCAGTTGCTCCCACCTTATTCTTTGAGAGAATTTCTTCCTGAGCCTTAACATATAGTCTTCCACTGAACCTAGAGCTACATTTCTCCCCTCCTTTTTTTCCCCCCCTCTTTAGACTGACTAACCCGTGGGCCCCAGCAGCTGTCCTGTTCTCTGCCCTCCTTGGCGTGGGGTTACAGGTGTTCATGGCCTTGCCTGGCTTTTCATGTGGGTGTGCTGGGAATTGAATTCAAGCTCTCTTGTGCCTTCATGCTTTGCTGGATTTTTATTTTTTATTTTTATTTTTTTGAGGTAAGGTCTTGCTCTAGCACAGGCTGACCTGGAATTCGCTATGTAGTCTCAGTATGGCCTCTAACTCACAGTGATCTTCTGCTTTAGCCTCTCAAGTACTGGGATTAAAGGTGTGCACCACTGTGCCCAGCATTGGAAGTTTTTTTTACAAACTACCAAAATGACGAATTAAATGCCTATTTTTTTTTTTTTTTGAGATAGCTTACATGGCCCAGGCTGGCCCACATCATGATCTTCCTGCTTCAGCCTCCCTACTGCTGAGATTATAGATGTGTGCCACCACACCTGGCCAATTTCCTGACTTGTCTGTAGGGAAAAGTGGGTGGAGATAAGCTGTGCGTATTGCTTTTGCTAACCAGTATGCATTTCTTAGAGGTGGTAGTGATGTGGGCTTGCTGTAAACACTTGGGTCTTGCTAGTAGGCCAGCATTGCATGAAGTCCTTGCAGCAGTATGAAGAGTATTAAGACCCATTTTGTAGTGTGAGAAACTGAGGTGTGTTGAGGTGAATTGGCCTAGCAAGAGGGTTTGTGTAATATAGTCCCGTCTTCCCTTTATGGTGTTGGGATAATGGGGAATAGCTTACCTTGGGACCTCAGCTTATGCCACCTTCAGGTAGTCAGGATGTCGGGCACAAAGCCAGGCTGCATACAGAGAGTGGGCTTTCTGTTAGCTGATTAGCTCCCAGCCAGGTTAAGGCAACAGTCAGGCATACAGGTTCAAAAAAGTCTGTGCATGGGCTGGAGTGTAGCTCAGCTATTGAGCTTACTTGCCTAGTATATGTGAGGCTCTGGGATTGATTCCTCCATGCCCCTGCACAGGATTTAAGGAGTATGACAAATCACAAGTCTGTGGTCAGTCTCAGGTTGTGATGGGTGGGTCATTTGAGCCCAGTAGTTTATGCCAGTGGGACCCATCTCACAGAAACAAAAATCTGATCACTCTGCTAGAGTATGTGCATACACAGGGTGATACATACTGTCTCCACGAGCTGGGTAGTGACCATTCCATTGCAAAAGTGAGGGGGTATATGATTTTGTAAGCAACCCTAACAACCCCTGCCACCTGGAGGCTTGCACATGTGCACAGGGTGTGGGAAGTTCTTGGAGCTGGTTGGAGAGTCTTCTCAACCCAGTTTACCTTTCTCAGCGGTCACAACAGACCTGTATATAGGTGCTTGCTATTGCATATATATAATATATATATATATATATATATATATATATATATATATTTTTTTTTTTTTTTTTTTTTTTTTTTTGGTATTTCGAGATAGGGTCTCACTGTGGCTCAGGCTGACCTGGAATTAACTATTTAGTCTCAGGGTGGCCTTGAACTCATGGCGATCCTCCTACTTCTGCCTCCTGAGTGCTGGGATTAAAGGTGTGCGCCACAACTCCTGGCTTTGAGACCTATAGTTTTTGTTGCCAATAGGTGACAGATGACTGACATTCTTGCAGGAGCACTGCTGGGTGCATTTGGCTTGCCTTTGTAGTTGCTGACGATGGGGAAAGGTAATGGTTTTGAATGTGTGTGTTTGATAAATGTTAAAGCTTCATTCAGAATGGAAGAAAGTCATTTGTCTGGTGTAGTTCTTAAGTGTCCTTTCTCTGCAGGTATTTGAAATATCTCACCAAAAAATATTTGAAGAAGAATAACCTACGTGATTGGTTACGCGTAGTTGCTAACAGCAAAGAGAGTTACGAATTGCGTTACTTCCAGATTAACCAGGATGAAGAAGAGGAGGAAGATGAGGATTAAAACACTGGTCTGGAATATTTTGTATGAATTCATGAATAAAACTTAGGAACAAAACTGGTGGTTTCTCCTTGTGTCTCTGCAGTGTGGATTGGACGGAAAATCGGAAATCACAGTAAACGGCTGACTTGGGCTGCCCTGCCGCTTGTTTGTATCTAGACGTTGTTTTGTTTTTTTCTTTCCTGTATGAAAACTTCAGTTCTTCCAGTAGTAATGCCCAGTAAAAACAGGCTACTTAAGGAACCTAGAACCCACCTGACATTGAGGGTGGAAGTGTGAGCTTCAGTGAATTCCTGTTCAGGAGTGACAGTACCCTTCTCAAAGAAGACTCAAGAATACAATGTGGGGTTTCTTGCTCATGAAAAGCAAAATAGGTGATATTTTCCCCCAAGGTTCTTGTGAGAGAGTGGCAGTGTCAGTAAAATGCAGATTCCTGGGGCATTTGTGTCCATTCTCTAATCACTTCTCTGTGCTCACAGCTGTAACAAGTCCTTTTAGTTCCCATAGAAGTAAGGTGCAGTCCTTTAGTACTGCTGCATAGTCTGCCCTTTGTGACAAGATCGTGAATATTGCAACAAGCTGTTTCTCTGGCCTCCAGCAGAGGGAGCTGAAGACAGCTTCCAAATGTCTTCAGTAATTGGACCCCTTCTGGGCCCAGGGCTCTGGAGGCTTGTGATGGAGGGGAATGTTTCATGCTGCCCAGGAAATAAGTTGTTTCCATGCTACTTAGACTATGACTGGACTTGAAGGCCAAAGCCTTACAGGGTCTAAGGCTGTAGCTCAGTGCTGGAGCCCTTGCTTAGCATGCTCAAGGCCCTAGCTTCAGTACCCAGTCCTCCAGTCATAGGTCTGCAAGCTACTGGGACGGAGAACAAGGCCACATCCTGGGTTTTTGCCAGCAGGGAGAGCTGATATGGGAAGGAGCATTTTGATGCTCTTCTGAAATCCAAGCCATTCTGTAGAAACACCTGCCTCATATAATTCTTTATGAAATGTCAAAAGAGCTTGCTCACAAAAAGTTGTGCTCTGCCAGTCACAGCTGGAAATTAAATGTTCAAGTCCTGCCTTGGCTCCAATTGAACATTTGGTGCTTCTTGGATTGAGTTTAAAGTGTTGGGGCCTTGCAATCTCAGCTTGTGGCAAAGGTTCCAACATTTTCTATTTCTATGCAAATTTCCCAAAGCAGACTTGTTTGTACTTTTCTCCTCTGCCCTCACAGGAGGTGGTATTGCTTTCAGACCTAACTAGGCATCAGTCTTTCTTGGACTCTGTCCCTTACCCTGATCATGTTGCTTTCTAAGTTTGTGATTTGGGTTTGCAAATCTTGTTAATGGCATTGATGTTCCTGTGTGGTAATTTTTAGTTCCACTGTAAAAAACTCTGGGCTGAAATTCGCATATTTTTAAAAAAAAAACTGGTCCCAGATTTTAAAAACTTGTAATAAAATTGAAACTCATTGGGTTTTCTATGCCTTTTTGAACTTGTAATTGAGTTTGATCACATTTTATTAAAGTGGCTAACACATGCCTACTATTACTGTGCAAGGCTTGTTTTTGGGGGACACATGTTTATTCTGTTAAACTCGCTGATTAATCTTGGTCTTTATTGGGCGTAGAGAAAAATGTCTCCTGTATCTCCCATCTTCCTTCTGTGCTATTTGGTCTCTGAAATCCAGGAGTTGGCTATAAAATCTCCAAGGATAATGTCCTGAGGTCCAGAGCCTGGAGAAGAACTTTGCAAACAAATGTCTTTTCCTTATGGGGAATATGAGGTGTGAGCTTGAATTCCATTACACCCATCTTAGTGGCTGTACCCAGGGCTTCCTCTATCTAGCCTCATGCCTTACTTGCCTGACTGGAAATGTCAAGGCACAGAAACATTAGAAGTTTAAGCTGTGACTTAAGTTCACTAAAGCTGTAAAATAGAACGTTACAGGCTTGTCCCCTGTCAGCTCTGGTTGGCAAAAGTGCCCTCACTTTGAAAATGTAGGTCCACCAAGGAAGTATCTATCCCTAGACACCAGGGTCTACTCATTTCTAAATGTTCAATGTTTAAGCCTCTGTCGTTCCCCCAGCCCCTTGGCTTTCACAGGTAAAGGTATATTTCTGAGTAATTACGCCTCCCCCAGAAGTAGCCAAGTGTTGAAATACAAGGTGGCTCACTGTCCCTTGCACTAGGGTGTTGAAAATTGGGACAGTGGGAGCTAAGAGATCAGACCAAACAAGCTGGGTGGGTGTTGATCGCAGGACTTCTTAGTGGGTTTGGCTTGTTGGGACGTAAGCAGGACCCTAGTAAGAGGACCCTCTAGAGTCTGAAAATGTCACGAGGGCCTGCAAGTACAGACACCTGCAGGTTTCCAAGCCTAAGCTGTCCTCCAACTCCCTATGTAGCTGAGGACCTTGACTTTCTGATCTGCCTGGCTCCACTTTTGGAATGCTGGAGTTACATGCATGTGGTACCATACTCGGTTTTATGTAGCACTGTTCCCTGCATGCTACCAACTGAACTACATTCCTGTCCCAACATTGTGTTGTGTGTGTTGGGGGAACGTGGGGGCAGGCTTGTCTCCAGCTTGCCAAATATAGGTGAGCAGGGAATGAGGGCAAACCCAGGACATGGGTCCCGCACAAGAGGATGATGGGATACCTTGGACAGGGCTGGTTGGGCTCAAGCCTCAGCAGCTAAGGAAGTGAGACCCTATTGGCTGAGTCATGATGGGCCTGTATTTGGGAATAAACTGGAGGTTGCTTCCTTGAGAGGAGGGTGTGTGTGTGTCCTATTATTTCTGCAAGGATGCAGGTTGAGGGCTGCTTTTTAAAATAAATGGTACCAAAATAGTGCTTATGTTCAAAAACTGAATTTTTTTTTTTTTTTTTTGAGGCAAGCCCAACAGACTGGCTTTTTTTTTTTTTTCTTTCTGAGGTAGGGTCTCACTGTAGCTCAGGCTGATCTGGAATTCACTATGTAGTTTCAGGGTGGCCTCGAACTCTCAGCAATCCTCCTACCTCTGTCTTCTGAATGCTGGGATTAAAGGCGTGTGCCACCACACCCAGCTCGCCATTTTTTAAAAAATTTATTTATTTATTTATTTGAGAGAAAGGTAGAGAGAGAGAGAGAATGGGCGTGCCAGGGCCACCAGCCACTGCAAATGAACTCCAGATGCATGTGCCGCCTTGTGCATCTGGCTTACGCGGGTCCTGGGGAATCGAACCGGGATCCTTTGGCCTTGCAGGCAAACGCCTTAACAGCTAAGCCATCTCTCCAGCCTTTTTTCTTTTTTTAATGTGTGTGAGAGAATTGTGCCAGGGCCTCCCAGTCACTAATCAAACTTCAGACACGTGTGCCACCTAATGTGGATGTGTGACCTTGCGCACTTGCGTCATCTTGCGTCTGGCTTATGTCGGACCTGGAGAGTTGAACATGGGTCCTTAGGCTTTGCAGGCAGGTGCCTTAACTGCTAAGCCATCTTTCCAGCCCTGAAACAATTTTTTCTTTTTAGTTTTTCGAGGTCTCACTCTAGCCCAAGCTGACCTGGAATTCACTATGTAGTTTCAGGGTGGCCTCGAACTCACAGCGATCCTCCTACCTCTGCCTCCTGAGTGCTGGGATTAAAGGTGTGCGCCACCACGCTCAGCCTGAAACAATTAAAAAATATTTATTAGAGAGAGAGATAGAATGGGTTCACCAGGGCCTCCAGCCACTTCAAACAACCTCCAGACATAAGATGCCACTTTGTGCATCTGGCTATATGTGGGTACTGGGTAATAAAACCCGGGTTGTTAGGCTTTGTAGTCAAGTGCTTTAACTGCTGAGCCATCTCTCCAGCCCCTGAAACAATTTTTTCCCCCCCAAGGTAGTTTTTCACTCTAGCCCAGGCTGACCTGGAATTCACTATGTAGTCTCAGGCTGACCTTGAACTCATGGTGATCCTCTGCCTCTGGAGTGCTGGGATTAAAGGTGTGTGTCACCACGCCCAACCTCTGAAACAGCTGTTTTCTAGTCTGAGGGAATAATTTTTTTTTCAGTTTTATTATTTATTTATTAGAAAAAATGAGAACAGGCGCATCAGGGCCATATGTGCATTTGGCTTACATGGGATCTGGGGAATCAAACCTGGGTCCTTAGATTTCACAGGCAAGTGTCTTAACCACTAAGCCATCTCTACAGCCCTGCCCCCCCCTCTTTTTTTTTTTTTTTTTTTTTTTTTTTTTTTTTTAGGATATATTAGGCCAGGCTGGAGCTTCACAATTCAGGAGTCCAAGGCTGGGCTGATCTGTCTTGTGAGTGAGCTGCTTCCTTAGCTGGAGCCCCAGAAGTGCCCCTAGATGCTATAGGCTGACGGCTGTCCCCCACTTAAGGGCTGTGGCTCAGGGCTCCCTTTCTGAAAAGCTCTGGCCTCCTCTACAGCCTCAGTTGGTCTGTACAAGGTCCATTCTTGGAGAAACAGACTTTGCGTCAGAGCAAGGTCTTGGTTCCTACAGAAGGATACTGGCCTTCCACCCACAGTATAGTTGGCTACGGTGCCTGGTAAAGGAGGCTCCCAGCTCAATTTTGATCTCTGTAATTGCGGGCATTCCACTGCCCTCAAGAAGCCTAATGTTAAAGCTGGGCATGGTGGTGCACCCCCTTTAGTCCCAGCACTTGGGAGGCACAGATAGGAGGATCGCTGTGTTTGAGACCAGCCTGAGATGACAAAGTGAGTTCCAGGTCAACCTGAGCTAGAGTGAGACCCTACCTTGAGAAAATAAATGAATAAATAAAAATAAGCCCAATGTTAGGAAGTGGCCATGGTGTGAAGACAGGTTGCTGAAGGAAGTTCCTGGGGGTGCCCCGAGAATTCACATAGCCCAGGACTGGAGTCGGTACCGTACATATGGAAGATGAATGGCTATTCCAACTCTGTTCTTGAAAAGAATTCCTTGTTGCTTTCATAACCAATGTATTAAAATATTTTGATTTTTGGATTGTTACTAAGATATAATTACAGGCTCTATGATCCACAAACATGAGAATCTTGTCTCCTGAAACAAACCTTAATGATAGGCTTGTCCTCCCAACTGCAGAGTTTACTTAATGTTCACCTTTTTAGGAATTCCTCTTAACATCAGGCATTTTGGGTCCATTGTCCTGAAAATGCACATTTAATAGCTTAATAATAAGAGCTGTCCTTTAAAAATGACTGGAGATTTGTAGTCAACCCCCCCCCTCCTCTTTTTTCCTACCATCTCAGTTCTGTTCTTGCTTTGTCTTTGGTCGTTAGCTAATATCATTACCTCAATGCAGTCATCAGGAAGATGAGGAGGGAGAGCAGCGTGAGGGATGCTCGGCTCACATCTTGACTCTTAATTTGCTATGGATTAGGCAGTTGGAGCTTTTCTTGAATGGTATCTTGACTTTCTCAGCCTCACCTTGGGAATGAGCCAAGGTTAATGTGCATGTGTGTGTGCCTGTATGCTTGTGCATGTATGTGGAGAGAGGCTTGATGTGCTGAAATATGCAAGTCAAAAATTTCTTTTGGAGTGGGATAGGGACCTTTGAAAAGGGAGCTGGTCATGGAAGGTTAGCATGTTTGGTCGAGTTTAGGATTTTTTTCCCCCTATGACCATTATTAATTCATGAGACAGGTAGAAAGAGCTAAGAGCCTTCCCAGGGAAGATATAGGCCTTGTTCAAGCCTCAGTGGTGTAGGGTCTCCTTAGCAGGAAACAACCTTGACCAAGGGAGCCATCTGGATTTTTAGCCTGCTTTCTTGCTATTTCTTTTCCCTTGCAGGTGGCCTGCACTGTGCAGTGTGTTTAAAAATGATCTGAGAAGCCAGGTGTGGTGGCTCACGCCTTTAATTCCAGCACTCAGGAGGCAAAGGCTGGAGGATCCCCGCGAGTTGGAGGCCATCCCTGTCAGCCTGGGCTGAAACCCTACCTCCAACCACTCCCCCCCCCCCAAAAAAAAAAGATCTGAGAGATGGAGATTTTCAGTGCCTTGCAATTTTGATCTGGATGGTTGGACGAACCTGGCTTTGTCCGGGAAGAAATGATGAAGAGCTTGTTGTCTTTGGGGCTGGGTGGCAATTAATTTGAATGCCACAAGAAGAAAGCTTTGCTGTGTGTCTTTTCAACCTTCCCCTGGTCACCTATGCCTTTTGCCAGTGGGCTGGGTGCGGCCAGTTCCTCAGAAAGTCTTGCTCTAGGTCTCCTCAGCCAAGTGGACAGAGTTCTCATGGTTCTCCCAAAGTGCTACATCAGGGAAAAGTCCCAGTGACAGCAATTGGTACTGGCATGCCTGCTGGCATGGTGTGTTTATCCCTGCAGGTGTGTGGCAGAGTCCTCTTCCCCTGCTATTGGCCACTCAAGTCAGGCAGGTTGTGCCCTTCCTGGCAGTAGTGTGGGTCAGGTCTCCCGTGGGTCCCTGAGTATGCGTGGCAGCAGGCAGTGAGAGAGGAGGACGCCCTCTCTTTACCTGGACCATGTGGGATTAGAAAGCTGGTGATCCCGCCGGTCCCTGAAACTTCCGTGTTCTTAAAAGACTTGCTGCAGCCAGACTGAAAGCGCTCACTTAAAATTCCAGTCTTGCTCCCCAGGGCTTCGCCCTCCATCTTCACCTTTAACAAGGAGGGCTGGCAGCCGCCGCTCCTTCCCGCTCTCTCGGCGGCGACAGGTGTCCTTCCGAGTGGGAGACTTCAGGGCGCGAACCTTGCAGAGCCACCCCGCTCTCAGGGACCTAGTTTGGATGGGTGTTTTGGAAGACAGCACGTGGCCACTGGGAGTCCACGGATTGTTATTATTACTATTATTTTCTGGAGAAATCACACCCACGGTCTCCAGAGCGACCCTTCCCTAAGCGCGGAACACATTTGCTTCTGATCCTCTTTTGAAAGGGAGTTAGAAGCCTGCCGAGGTCGGAACCCGGTGCGGCGTGGGGCGGGTCCCAGTGCGGGTGAGCCTAGTGGGGGGAGTTGGCGGCTCGTCGCCCTGGGGACCGTGGCCTCCGCGCGCGTGGGGGGGGGGGATCCGGAGCCCTAGGGCCTTCGCGGCCGGGGAGACGGCGGCTGGCCGTGCCCTGAGCTGCCCTGGGCGCGCGGGGGCGGCATTTCCTCGCCTCTTTCTGCGCCCGGGCCACCGAGTCCCCGCGGCTGGCTCGGCCGTCGGGTCCCCGGCTGTGCGGGCGCCACGACGGCTCCCCTGTCCCCCACGCTCACCTAGCTGCTCAGGACTAGTCCCCCCCAACTTGTTCTCGGATGTTAACTAGTCGCACTGCCGGAACGATGGGATGGGGTTGCCACAGCAACCAGACTGGACGTCACAATCCGGGCATGTGTGCCGCCCCCCCCCCTCCGCCGTGCCGCCGCCACCCTCGGCCGGCTGCGGGATTCGGGCTGCGGGGCGCGGTGGGCGGAGCGGCCCGGGCGTTTGCGGGTGCGGACTGAGGCGGCCGAGAGGAAAAGGGGGGTCGGCACGGAGGGGTGGAGGTTTGGGGGGGCGGGGGGGCCGGCGGCCGCCATCTTCTCGCCGAGGCCGCCTTGCTCGGCGCGCGCGTCCGTCCGGCAGCGCACGGGTTAAGGTTGGCACCGCGCCCGGCGGCAGGGGGGGCGCCCACCTCCCCTCCCCCCCGCGCCGGGCATGCGGGGCCCGCTGGGCACCGAGGAGGAGCTGCCGCGGCTGTTTGCCGAGGAGATGGAGAACGAGGACGAGATGTCAGGTGAGGAGGGGACCGTCCCCAACCCCGGGGCTGGAGCGGCGGGGGGCGCCAGTGACCACCTCCCCCCCCCTCCGCCCCCGGGGATCCGAGCGCCGGGCTGGCGCCGGGCTGCGGGCTGCGCTCCCGCCCTGCTGGCGCCGCGCGGCCAAGGGCGCGGGGCTGGGCGGGCTGGCGAGCGAGCGGGGCGCGGCGCGCGGGCGGCACACAGGGCGGGGTGCGGTGAGGACCCCCGGGGGTGGCGCGGGCCTGAGCAGCTGGGGCGGGGGCCGGCGCGGATCAGCCCGGCGGGAAGGGGGGCGCGGCGCCGCCGGGGTCAGCTCGCGTGCCCTTGAACGGGGCGGGAAGCGCGCCGGCTGCCAGTGCGGCGCACCCGCGCGCGCTCTCACCCCGTGGCGGGCGGGCAGGACCTGGTACCCGGCCCCTGTCTGCCCTTGTCACCCCAGGGCGGGGCGAGGGCGCGTCGCGCTTGGGGATCTGGCGAGCTCCCGGGCTGGGGCGGCTTCGGAGCTGGGGCGCGCAGGCTTGGACTGCCGCTCCCCTTTCTGACCGTCGCTCTCCAACACTTTACTGGGGCCACCGATGTTTCCTTGGCGCGCGTAAGCGTCCGCCGTCCAGGGTAACAGTATTCCCAAGCCCACCCTGCTGCTTTGGCTATGGGCCTAAGGCCCCAGGGCCACCGCCCCTGCCCTTGTCATTTCCCCCCTTTTTTAATTTCTTTCCGAATTCAGCTTGAAGAGTGGTTTACCTTGCACGATAATTCTTTAGTTAACTGCTCACCATTTGTTCCAATGTTCCCTCAGTTAGCACAGACAGACAGGGCCCTCGCCCTGTCAGCCAACCATCCTTCCTTCAGGGGAACTGTTTTACTTCTCAGCTGCCCAGCACCAAGTCTCTGGCTCCGCCTGGACTTTTTTTTTGAGGAAGCGTTTCGCTGTAGCCTAGGCTGACTTGGAATTCACTGTGTAGTCCCAGGTTGGCCTCGAACTCGTGTCAGTCCTTTACCTCTGCCTCCCAAGATTATAGGTGTGTGCCACCATGCCCAGCCTCTCCTAAATTTCTGAGGGACTTATGGGAGACCAGAGGACCTGCCTTGGCCCAGGAATGTACATCCCAAGGGGTCAGACTATTTCACACATTGGCACCCTAGCTTCCGTTCTGCAGGAGACAGGCAGCAGATCCCAGACCACTTTGTATCTTCTTGGTGCCAAGGCTCCCACCAGGTGACCACACCCCCTGCTCCCTAGTCTTCCCAGGGGACTGGCTTGTTTTCTTGGTGGTTTTGATGCTGTGACAAGGGTTCCTAACAGGAGCCTGGTGCTCATCCATTCTTTCAGCCAGGCCAAGGGCCCACTGGGGTGAAATGCTTAGGGGTGGGGTGGGGTTCCTGAACAATAGTTGACTAGTGTATTCCCAGGTTGGTGGAACCAAAACATTGCCTGCAAGGAAACATGGAGGCCCACTGCATGCAAGGAAGCCTATGGCCAGTTTCTGCCCAGGAGCCTGGCTCAGCTAAGATTCATGGTTGTGTTTGGGGTGTGGCCTTTTGTGTCATTGACGGAGCAGTGGTCAGCTGAGCATCTATCAACAGGCCCATTTCCAGGCCCTTCCTCAACCAGTGGTGCCCCTGCTCTTTCCTACCTTATTCCCTGGCTGACCCTGACTGTGTCAGAGAGCAGGGCTTGGGGAGGGGAGGAGGGCTTAAGTGCTCCCAGCTTGGTGGGCCCTCAACTTGTTGCTGGGTCTGGAATGTCCCAACCTTGTCAAGTCTCCCAAACACCCTTCGTTTCCCCCTCCTTCCAGGACATGGGGGCGATTGTCCTTGGAGCCTTTAGGTGCATCCCCTAAGCCCTATAGAGGATACACCCTGCTCTTTCCCCTGAGGTTTGGGAATTTCCGGCTGTGTCTGTTAGCCACTGTGACTTTTTTTTGTCTCTACAGCCTTCCCATGTTACACCTTCTTTCCAACTCCGTGGTCTAACTCTCGCACTCCCTGCCAGTGGTCATTGACCTTCCTTATTCAGAGCCTAAGCATTGGTTGACTCTCATCTTCCCCGTACTCCTGTTCAAACACTCCAGCCTGACTGACCTCCCTGTTGCCTGCAAAACACTACAGATGCTGTCCTCCCCTTGGGCCCTGGCTATGACCTCTTTCCTCTGCTCACAGGCTTGTCGTGGCCATCATAAGTCTTAGCTCCAGTGGGTCACAGGCCACCCTCCTTGATTCTCAGGCTTGTGTGGCCCCGTCTCAGATTATTTTCAAAAATCTATCTATTGGCTGAGGAGATGGCTCAGTGCTTAGGCCCTTGCCTGCAAAGCCTAACAACCTGGGTTTGGTTCCCTAGTACCCACATAAAGCCAAATGCACAGAGTGATGCATGCATTGGAGTTTATTTGCAGTGGCACTATGCTCTGGTGCACCCATTCTCTTTCTCTCTCTCTGTTTGGAAATAAATAAATAAAAATATTAAAAAAAATCTATTTATTTGCGTGTGTGTGTGTATGTGTGTGTGTGTGTGTATGCATGTGCTTGGGTCTTTTTTCACTGAAAATGAATGCTAGACACTTGTCCCACTATTTTTTTGTTTTTGAGGTAGGATTTCCCTCAGGAATTTAGCCCACGCTGGCCTGGCACTCACTCTGTAGTCCCCAGGTGATCTCCAACTCACAGTGATCCTCCTACCTCTGCCTCCTGGGAGCTGGGATTAAAGGTGTGTGCCACCACACCTGGCCTGTGCCACTTTTTTTTTTTTTTTTGGTTTTTCGAGGTAGGGTCTCACTCTAGTCCAGACTGACCTGGAATTCACTATGCAGTCTCAGGATGGCCTCAAACTCACGCCAATCCTATCCTCCTACCTCTGCCTCCTGAGTGCTGAGATTAAAGGCGTGTGCCACCACGCCCAGCTCCACATTTAAAAAAAAAATATTTATATTTATTTGTTTGACAGAGAAAGAGGGAGAGTGAGAGAATGGGCACGCAGGGCCTCCAGCCACTGCAAACGGACTCCAGACACGTGCGCCCCCTTGTGTATCTGGCTAACATGGGTTCTGGGGAATCGAACCTAGGTCCTTTGGCTTTGCAGGCAAATGCCTTAACCACTAAGCCATCCCTCCAGCCGTTGTGCCACTTTTTTGCCGTTAACTTTCCATGGGTGGCTTGGGAATTGAACTTGACCTGGTAGGCTTTGCAAGAAAGTATCTTTACTTGCAGAGCCATATGTCCAGTCCCGTCAGACTCATTTCAAGGGTTTATTTTCTGACAGCCTTTCCTGTTCTCTTGAACCCCTTAATTTTGCTGTTTCCTTCTGCCCTGGTGGAATCCCTAACCAAGAGCTGAGCTGGCACCTGGAATTGAGGGTGCCCAAGAGATGGTTGTGTCTGATGGAGAAAGCAAGTCCCTGGGTCACCAGCCTTGGGCCCCTGGATGTGAAGACAGCTCCATCCCAGGCTTCATGCCTGTTTTTCATGCTGTCTGGCTGAACTGTTAGCGCTCTGTCATGGCCCTTCTGAAGCCTGTGTTCCAAGTCTTTGACTGACCCATAGAGGCGTGGAGCCAACTGGCTCCAAAACATGACAGTTTGTGGTAGAAGAGCCAGTATTTTGAGAGCCATCATGCTAATTTTTAAATCCATAGCAGTTGAACTTAAACTTGTCCTAATGGCTCTTGTTCACTCACGCAGTGTTGTATCCTACCCAGAGGAAGCTTTGGTCTGGCCAGCTCTCTGGCTTTGTGGCACTGGGGGAACCTGCTGTGAGGAGGAAGGCAGGGCGAGGAGCTTCGGGTTGGGAGGGTTAGTGCAAGGCTTCCATCCAAGCTCTGCTCTTGTTAGTTGAGTGGCCTTGGGACAAGTTCCTCAGCCCTCTGCCTCAGTGTCCCCACTTGTAGAACAGGACATAGCACTAGTTACCTCATAGAGGGTTATTATGAGGACTTGGTGGATGGTGCACGTGGAACAGTTAGGTCATAGTGCCCAGCAGCACCTCACAGGTGCACATATGCCATGGCTGGTGTCATTAGTGCCGTGCACGTGGGGCAGCTGTCTCACCTCCCTGAGGAAATGCTTCCACGGCTTGCACTCTCATCAAGTGAGTGTGGGCTGGGGAGGGGGTACCTGGTTGGAGAGGGCTGAGAATGGGAAGGCTGAGGTGGAGTTGATGGGAAGGAGGAGAGGGTCTGGCCCTTGAGGCTTCAGAAGATGTGGTTTGGAGCCCTCCTAGGGCCCCTGCTGGGCTGGTGAGTTCCCTGCCTGGTTCTTTCTCAATCCCAGCCAAGCTGGCGAGTCTAGGCTCTTTTGTGGCGAGGTAGTGAGACTGCTCTAGTGCTAGGGCCTTTGCCCCTAGATTTGGCATCTTAGGTTTCCTTGGGTTCAGAGGCAAGGAGAGAGTGACTTTCATGGTGTCTTCTTAGAGTGTCCTTCTTGAGAAATGTGGGCTTGGGATGGAACACCAGGGAGCCTGACTGTATTTAACACCCACCCAAGAATCTATGTATCCATTCATGAAAGCAACCAACTAACTATTTACTTGCCGTCCATCCATCCATCCATCCATCCATCCGTCCGTCCGTCCGTCCATCCATCCATCCAGTATTCATCCATCTATCACCCGTCTATCCACCTACAATCCAGTTATCCACATACCCACCCACTATCCATCCATCTATCTACAATCCATCCATTTATTCGTTTGTCCCTCTACCCATCATCCATCTATCCATTCACTCACCTGCCCATAATCCCATCTATTTGCCCACTATATACCCATCCATCACTTATCCATCCCTTCCTTTCCATCTGTCCACTATCCATCCATCCATCTACCACTCATCCTTCTACACACCCAACACCGATTTCTTGAGTATCTTTTCTGAGCTAGGTGCCTAAGAGTGTGTGCTATCTTACCTTTCTGAGGCACTTGTAGAGAAACCTTTGAGACTTTCTCCTCATCTCTTTGGCTCCGTGCTTATCCCCCCACCACTCTGTCTCTTTTTCTCACTCTGTTTCCCTCTTAGTCTTTAATCTTACCTCCTTTCTTTCTTCCTTCCTTTCTTTCTTTCTTTCTTTCTTTCTTTCTTTCTTTCTTTCTTTTTTTTTTTTTTTGAGGTAGGGTCTCATTCTAGCCCAGGTTGATCTGGAAGTCTCAGGCTCAGGGTGGCCTCGAACTCACAGTGATCCTCCTACCTCTGCCTCCTGAGTGCTGGGATTAAAGGCGTGCGCCACCACGCCCGGCTCAGCCTTCAGTCTTTTACATCTGCTTTTTTCTGACTGCCGGCTCTGTCTCTCCCTTGCCTCTTGTTTCCCTCTGTGCCTTGTGTTGTCTCCTCATGTTCTCTCCTCCTGACCTTTATTCTTTTCTCTACCTGTGCCCTGGGTCTTCCCTGGGGGCTTCTCCTTGCATGTTCCCGACCACAGTCACTTAGGATGAAGCCTCTCCTCCTCTCCCTCTCAGCACCAATACTTTCTTTTGATGCGATGTCAAAGAGGTGATGTCTGGGTTTGTTAAATGTCATAAATAAATTATTAATTGCCACTTGGGTGGCAATACTGACCCCTTTCAGCATAAAGCCTGTGCCATAGGCTCCTCATTGGCCAGAAGTCCTGGCCCCAGAGTGCCTCCACCGGGTCACCCCTCTGGGATGTGCCTTCATCGCTGAGTTTCTGGGACTGGCATCAGGGACATTGTTTTCACAATACTACTTTTCTCCCTACTCAGGAGAAAAGGCTCGCAGCATGAGGCCCATTTTGCAGATTTTACCCCTACCCTAAGGGGTTGCTGTTTGAAGTCCTGGTGCCCCCCTCGTCCCTCCCTCTGTCCATTCCTCCCTCCTCCGTCCATTCCTCCCTCTCTCCTCTTCCTACCTCCCTTCCTCCCTCCCTCTCTCCCTTCCTTCCTCCTTACCACCAGGTGGCCCTGTTGCCTTCTTGGAGCTGGGTTGTGGGGCTGGAGATAACCAGGAGCTCTGGTCCTTCACAGGTTCTAGGGAGGATGGTGTGCTGAGTAGGTCTCCCATCATTGGCCCATGCTCTCTCCTCAAGAACCTGGTGCTGGAGCTCTTGTCTCAGCTCCTTGCTCTATCATCCCCATCCTTCCACCACCCAGAGACAGATGGCCTAACCTTTCACTCCATAACCACGTTTAACAAAGCTCCCTGGATGCTGCTCCCTCCCCAGAGGAGGCGGGGCCTTAGCGCCTGGCTGGATTTAACCCAGGATGTAGTGTAAGCTCTACAATCAGTCCCGACTCTACTGAGGCCCCCTGTGGCCTCCCAGACCCAGAGCAGGATTTAGTCACCTCAGTGGCTCCAGTGTATAACCCTGACCTTGGCACACAAGGGCGTACTTGAATTGTTGGGCCCTAGGAAGTTTCAAGGCCTGGAAGAAGAAGAGGTCAGGGGAGTGAGTGCCCAGTGGTGGGGGCCACCTGCCAGGGTGGAACTAAGATGTGGACAGGTGATGACGTCCTCTGAGCCTCAGTTTCCACATCAGCAAATAGGAGGGAAGGCTTTTGTTGTTGTTCTGGGATAAGGTGTTGCTTTGCAGAGCCAGGGTGTCTTAGAAACTGGCAGTCATGCCTCAGCCTTCTTAGTTCTGGATTCTAGGCCTGGGTAACAGCCTGCTTGATGCTCCTGCTCTGATTGGCTAGCTGGGAAGGGCCACCTGAAGCTGGAGGGTGTGTAGGGAGTCTGCAAGGAGTTGGGAGAAGTCAAAAGCTTTGGAAGGTCTCTCTGCCTTTGCCTGGCAAGCTTCTCTCTGTCCCCACCCCCATCCTCACCAAGTCCCGGCCCTGCCTCAGAAGCAGCCTCCCTTGTTCTTCCCCAGGCTTGCTGTGACTGGGCGGCGCAGGAGGTGAACGATAGCCAGGCTAATGGTCCTAATTATAGCTGGCTGGGATCGATGGAGCCTCAGGCGATGGAGGGGCAGGGTTGGCATGGGGAGGAAATGGCCAGGCAGGCCAGAAGGGCAGTGGGGCGGCCACCCGGGGCTAGAAACTGGCAGGACAAGCAGTCCTGGGGTCTGGCTGCCCCATCTTGGATCCCTTCACTCAGAGTTAGCACGATCACTCCTTATCACTGGCTACATGTCCTTCATTTTAGAACCTTCCAGGCCTCTGCCTCGCGCCTCTGCCAGATGGGGCTGTGGAGAGGAGGGGCAGGAGCCGTAAGGTACAGGGGCTGGAGCTGCTTGGGTGTGGCTGATGGTGGGTAGCTTGGATTGTGACTCTCCAGCCTGGTTTTGGCAGGTTTGGGGCAGAAGAGGGGAGGGTCCAAGTGGGAGGACAGAGCTGGGGCTCCAGTGAGGACAGTGTGGTGGGGTACTAGGGAGTCAGTGCCACAGAAGTATCCTCAGGGCCACCAGAAGCAATGTGGGGACAGGAAGGGCCTGTCAGAGATGAAGGTGGGCGGGTCCGGGGTTCCTATCGCCATGTGCTAGCTCTGGAAGTCTCCTGGAGGAGGGTTTTAGCAGGCAGATGGCCCTGGCCCATGAGGAGGAGGGGTCTGTCCGTCTGTGGACACAGCGGCTGTGTCCTCTGAGGCTTATTCTGGGTGTGTTAAGTCCTCTGGGGCTTCCTCTTGCCTTCCTCCCCTCCTGTGGACAGATCATACAGGCTTCTCCAGGACCTGCCAAGTCACCTGAGCAGCTCCATCTCTTCTGGTCAGCTGGGGACCGTGTGCTGGGCTGGTTTTCTTAAGTCTAGGGACTGCCCTGCTGGGAGGAGAGAGGAACAGCCCAGAGCAGGCAGGAGGGAGAGGCCCCCCTCAGGATTGCATCAGCCTGGAGCCTGTTATGTAACCAGTGTGGAGCACAGCCCAGGGGGTGGGGTGGGGTGGCTCTGTCCAGGCCGTGTCTGTGGCTCTGGGGAAGTGTTCAGGTGTGGACGGGTATCTCACTGGTCACCCTCTCCCAGTCTCCTGCCATCCTGAAGCTTCTGCCAGACTCCTCCACTCCAGTATGATTCTAGGGGCCCCAGTGCACATTTATTTTTTTGGCTTTTCAGGTGGGGTCTTGCTCTAGCCCAGGTTGATCTGGAATTCACTATGTAGTCTCAGGCTGCCCTCGAACTCACAGCAGTCCTCCTACCTCTGCCTCCCAAGTGCTGAGTGCTGGGATTAAAGGAGTACACCACCACATATGGCTTAAAAAATATTTTTTAAGGGGCTAGAGAGATGGCTTAGCGGTTGAGCGCTTGCCTGTGAAGCCTAAGGACCCAGGTTCGAGGCTCGATTCCCCAGGACTCACGTTAGCCAGATGCACAAGGGGGCGCACGCGTCTGGAGTTCATTTGCAGTGGCTGGAGGCCCTGGCGCGCCCATTCTCTCTCTCTCTGTCTGTCTCTTTCTCTCTCTGTGTCTGTCACTCTGAAATAAATAAATAAATAAATAAATAAAAAATTAAAAATAAATAAATAAAATAAAAAAATAAAAAAATTTCTTAATTTATCTATCTGTTTATTTATTTATTTATTTATATGAGAGAGAGATAGAGAGACAGAGAGAGAAAGAGAGAGCGAGAGCGAGAGAGCGCACACTAGGGCCTCTAGCCACTGTGAACAAACTCCAGATGCATGTGCCACTGTGTGCATCTGGCTTACATGGGTTCTGGGGAGTCCAACCGGGGTCCTTAGGCTTCACAGGCAAGCGTCTTAATAGCTAAGCTGTCTCTCCAACTCCTCCTTTTTTTAAGGTAGGGTCTTGTTCTAGCCCAGGCTAACCTGGAATTCGCTATGTAGTCTCGGTGGCCTTGAACTCACAAGTGATCCTGCTACCTCTGCCTCCTGAGTGCTGGGTTAAGGCATACCCCCCCGGCCCCGCCCCCAGTGCACCATTTCACCTGGCTTAAAGCCCTGTCCTTGGCTACCTCAGAGTTCAGAGGGATAGGATGGGGTCAGCTCCAACAGTTCCTGGCTTCCCCTTGGACACTCCTGGGTCCTGGTCACATAAGCCCCACTCTGGGGTGGTCCTTAACTGTTCACTCCCCTGTGCATATGGAGCCAAGAACATGACTGCTGTGCTCTTCCCATGAGCCATCTCGGCAGGTCACAAGACACACTGCTCTGGTCCTCCCGGGATGCCTGGCTCAGGCCACCGCCTCGCAGTGGTGTCCAGTCCCGCCCCGCGTTTGCATCTTCCTCCCTGTTTGTCTGCTGTTGGTCTGTTCCCTCTCTCCAGATGGGGAGGGGTGGGGCTTGGGCACACTCCGCTCATGCCCTGTGCACTCCTAGGAGCTGTGGTCACAGGCAGGCCTTGTTCCGTGGGTGAGGGAGGGGTACCAGGCCATGGTGCAGCACCCATCTTGCCTTGGCACGGGGTCATACATGTGTAAGCTGGCCCTGCGGGGTGCAGGAGTGGGAAGAGGAGCTGCTGTCACCAGAGCTACTGAGGCCTTCTGAGAGTGGGGTGTAAGTGGTTGAATATGCACCCACTATTTGGGCACAGGAAACCACAGAGACCAGGTGGAGCTTCCCTTCTGTCTGTGGGATTCTGGAGGGCGTGGGTCCCAGGCTGGCAGGTGGACCTGTGTGGAGCACAGGAAATGGGTATTGGATGTGCGTAACGTGGTATTCTAGCCTCCCAGTGCACACGTGTTTGACCTTGTGTGTGCTCTGCACTGTGAGATACACACATAGGCCAACCAATATGTAACAGAAAAACCTTCCAAGGAGGGTCCCTTCTCCTGGGTGCACATCCCCTGGGCACTCCAGTCACTAGGGTTAAGGATCTATGAGGCAGCACTAATCTTTTTTATTGTTATTTTTCTATTTTTATTTTTTTGAGGTAGGGTCTCACTCTAGCTCAGGCTGACCTGGAATTTACTATGTAGGATGGCCTTGAGCTCATGGTGATCCTCCTACCTCTGCCTCCTGAATGCTGGGATTAAAGGCGTGTGCCACCATGCCTGGCTCGGATTATTTATTTATTTATTTTGAGACAGGGTTTCACTGCAGCCCTGGCTGAACTAGAATTTACTCTGTAGCCCCAGATTGGCCCAGAACACATGACAGTTCTCCTACCACAGCCTCCTGAGTGCTGGGATTAAAAGTGTGAACCATCATTCCTAGCTTAATTTTTTAATGTTTAAAAATTTTTTTTTATTTATTTGAGAGAGAGAGAGAAAGAGGTAGATAGAGAGAATGGGCATGCCAGGGCCTCTAGCCACTGCAAATGTACTCCAGACGAATGTGCATCTGGCTTATGTGGGTCCTGGGGAATCAAACCTGGATCCTTTGGCTTTGGAGGCAATGCTTTAACTGCTAAGCCATCTTTCCAGCCCATTTATTTTATTTTATTTCATTTTTTTAATAATGTACGTATGTGAGGGTGTGCATGTATGTGCATGTGGAGGCTAGAGGAAAATCTCAACTGTTCCTCTCTGCCATCTACTGTGTGTGTGTGTGGTTTTTTGAGGTAGGGTCTCACCTGGAACTTACTATGCAGTCTCAGGCTGGCTTTGAACTCGCCGTGATTCTCCTACCTCAGTCTCCTGAGTGCTGGAATTATAGGCGTGTGCCACCATGCCTGGGGACTCCTTCTTCTTCTTCTTCTTCTTCTTTTTTCAAGATAGGGGTTCACTCTAGTCCAGGCTGACCTGGAATTCACCATGTAGTCTCAGCGTGGCCTCTAACTCATGACAGTCCTCCTACCTCTGCCTCTCGAGTGCTGGGATTAAAGGTGTGTGCCACCATGCTCGGCTTTTTTTTTTTTTTTTTTTTTTTTTTGAGACAGGTTTCTTACTGGCTTGGAGCTTGCCAATTAAGCTAGACAGGCTGGCCATCAGCCCCAGGTATCCTCCTTGCCTCTGCCTCACCCAGAGGATTACAAAACCACACCATCATGCCCAGCATTTTTCTTTTATGTGTGTGGTTTGTGCATGTGGTGCATGCATGTGTGTGTAGAATGTATATACTGTGTGTACACATGTGTGGCAGCTAGAGGAGGATAGAGGATATTCTCTTCTACTCTTCTGCCTTATTTCCCTGAGATGGGTTGTCCAGTGATCCCCAATGATCCTGTCTTTGCCCCGCTTCATACTGGGCTTACAGGTGTGTATGACAACATGCCTGGCTTTTAGGTGGGTGCTGGGGATTGAACTCAGGTCCTTATTTTTTAAAATTATTTATTTGAGAGGGGGAGGGAGGGAGGGAGAGAAAGAGAGAGAGAGAGAGAGAGAGAGAGAGAAAATGAGCATGCCAGAGCTTTCAGCCACTGAAGATGAACTCCAGATGAATGTGCCACCTTGTACATCTGGCTTATGTGGGTCCTGGGGAATCAAACCTGGGTCATCAGACTTTGCAACCAAGTGCCTTTAACTGCTGAGTCATCTCTCCAGCCTGCAAGTCCTTATTATTCTTTCTTTCTTTCTTTCTTTCTTTCTTTTTTTTTTTTTTCAAGGTAGGGTCTCACTCTAGCTCAGGCTGACCTAGAATTCACTCTGTAATCAATCTCAGGGTGGCCTCGAACTCACGGCGATTCCTCCTACCTCTGCCTCCCGAGTGCTGGGATTAAAGGCGTGTGTCCTTATTCAGTAAGTGCTCTTATGAGCTGACCAGTCTTCCTGGCCCATGCCTGGGGTATTTATGCGGGGTCTGGTGATCTAGCTCAGGTCTTCATGCTTGTGAGGCAAGCATTTTACTGACTGAGCTGCCTCTCTTGCCCCTGGCCGTTAATGCTCCAAGCCAGTGAGGAAATTACCGGTTCTTATGTAGCTAGTAGAAAACCCATGAGGGGGACTAGAGAGATGGCTTAGTGGTTAAGGCAGTTGCCTACAAAGCCTTAGGACCCAGGTTCGATTCCCCAGTACCCACATAAAGCCAGATGCACAAGATGGCACATGCGTCTAGAGTTTATTTGCAGTGGCTGTAGGCCCTGACAGGCCCATTCTCTCCCCGTGTCTGTCTTCTCTCTATATCTCTCTGCTTGAGAATAAATAAAAATATTAATAAAAAAGAAAACCCGTAAGTGGTAGATGCCCCTTAGAATGGGCCTGGCATCCTTTGTGTTTGGGTCAGGGTTGGGCAGTGGAAGCAATGTGATGGTGGATCGTCCCATTAAGAGGGTGCCTGTCAAGCCCATGGCATGTTCCTCATCTTCCTGCTTGGCGCTTCTCTAATGCCAGCTCCATGTGGTCCTTGAGGTAATGGGGCCTTACTGTCTTTTTGCTTATTTATTATTTATTTTATTGACAACTTCCATGATTGTACACAATATCCCATGGTAATGCCCTCCCTCCCCCCACTTTCCCCTTTGAAACTCCTTTCTCCATCTTATCCCCTCCCCCTCTTAGTCTCTCTTTTATTTTGATGTCATGATCTTTTCCTCCTATTATGATGGTCTTGTGTAGGTAGTGTCAGGCACTGTGAGGTCATGGATAGCCAGGCCATTTTGTGTCTGGAGGGAGCACGTTGTAAGGAGTCCTACCCTTCCTTTGGCTCTTACTTTCTTTCCGCCACCTCTTCCGCAATGGACCCTGAGCCTTGGAAGGTGTGGTAGAGATGTTTCAGTGCTGAGCACTCCTCTGTCACTTCTTCTCAGCATCATGGTGCCTTCTGAGTCATCCCAAAGTCACTGCCATCTGAAAAGAGAAGCTTCTTTAACCAAGAGTGAGAGTAGCATTAATATGTGGGTATGAACATTAAGGGAAGTGTGTACTGGGCCGTTTGATGAGCATAGTATGTCCATTTAGCCCTGACTGTCCTTATTGTCATGTATTCGTACGCCACGTTCCAGCCACGCCGTGGGTCTCTGAAGGGTAGATATGGACCTTGCTCAGATTGGCCTTTTCTCTGGGCCAGCTAGCTATGGCCTTGGGGTGACTGCTTCCTTCCTGGTCAGCCATGTCAAAAAGGATACTTGATGAGATGCTCACCTCTGCTCAGTGTGTTCAGGACTAGGTGGTTGTTGTCCTAGCCTACAGAAGAGGGAAGGAAAGGCCAGAGAGGGGAGGTGGCCTGTGTCACCTGCCTGAGGGTGCCATGGCGGTCACCTAGCATAGTTGGTTCTTGGTGGGGTGGGGGGCGCACAGTAGTCCCTTCAGGGTCTGCGAAGTAGAGGCTTGACCTCTCCTCCACTTCTGACTCTTCCAGAAGAAGAGGATGGTGGCCTTGAAGGCTTCGACGACTTCTTCCCTGTGGAGCCCGTGAGCCTTCCCAAGAAGAGGCCCAAGAAGCTGAAGGAGAGCAAGTCCAAAGGGAAACGGAAGAAGAAAGAGGTGAGGCGGCTGCTGCGGTGGGCCAGGCCTTCATTGAGGTCTCCTGAGGGCTGAGTTCGCACAGAAATGAAATGCCACTTGGGCATGCACAGAACCTTTCTGAGACAGAAGGGACCCATCATGCTTCTTTGGGAATGGTGGCGCATGCCTTTAATCCCAGCACTAGGGAGGCAGAGGTAGGAGGATCGCCATGAGTTTGAGGCCAGCCTGAGAATACAGAGTGAACTCCAGGTCAGCCTGGGCTAGAGTGAGACTCTACTTCGAAAAACCAAAAAAAAAAAATTATATATATATATATATATATATATATATATATATATATATATGTACACACACACACACACACAAAAAAATTATTTGCAAGCAGAGAGAGGTAGAGAAGGAGAGACAGAGAGAATGGGTGCACTAGGGATTCTAGCCACTGCAAACTCCAGATGCATGTGCCACTTTGTGCATCTGGCTTATGTGAGCACTGGGTCGCTAGGCTTTGCAGGCAAGTGCCTTAACCGTTGAGCCATTTCTCCAGCCCCCATCCTGCTTCTTAAGCAGAAGGTCAGAGGGACATTTGTCCTTTATTCAGTCCTGGGATACAACGATGCCATCATTTACTGTCCCTTCTTTGCTTCTCTGTGTGGTCTTGGTCTGTCTGGCCCTTGGCATGGCTGTAGTCTGCTTGCTCCTTGGCTGCTCTGCACAAGCCTCTGTCTCCTCAGTAAAACCTGTTGAAAGTAAAGAAAATTGTAGAAGCTCAGGGGCTCCTGATGAGGACAGGTTGCCCTAAGCGATGTGCTTGTGCCTGGTGACGTCAGTGCTCCTGACATTTTCTTGCCGCTCTCGGTGGTTCTGGCTGGATAGGAGAGGCTGGAACTTAGGGCTGGCGAGGAGTGGTAAGATGCATGCTCTTGGCACTCACAGTGACCCACTTCATCCCTGGATCATCCTTTGGAAATTGGTGGGGCAGGGATGATTATTGCAGGGGGAAACTGAGGCAGACATACAGCTTAAAGAAGTCCTTCCCACTTGGAATTGGATGCTGGACTTCTGGGTTTCCTTACCACATGCGAACAGTGAGGTTCTTGCCTCTCCAGACACATCTGCTGGGAGGGTGGGGTGTACACCTTGTTAGAGTTGAGGAACTGCTGGAGGTGTTCAGAGACCACCCAAGGTAGTGATGCCCCCTTGAGTGTGCTGGGTTAGCAAAGGGGGACATGGTGCAACTCCAAGGTGCAAGTCAGGGCAAAAGTGAGGAGACCCCTCAGGAGGGGAAAGTGATGGTGATGGGCAGGTAAGAGCCGCTGCCCATGTCTCCTGAGACTCCCCTTTGGGAACCAGCAGATGCCTTCGTGTGAGATGTGACCATGCAGAAGGTTGGAGGCATTTGAGGGGCCCCTCAGGCTGTTTCTTCCTTTTACCTGGTTGTCTTGTCTGGGGGTGGCAGGACGACAGAGTGACTCTGGGTTTACTCCTGGTCCGCATGGTGGTCACCTGGAGCTGGACTGTTGGGAGCTCATGGATAACTGGGAGAACCTGGGGCAGGGAAATGACAGTCCTCTTCCTAGACAGGACTGTCTGGTATGTCTCTTGTCTCTGCTCTGCTGCTAAAGCTGGTGGTCATCATTTCTCACCTGACTCATTTGTCACCTGTGTGTCCTCTATTGGCTTCTGCCTCATTTTGTCCCTATAGACCCTGACCACTTCATGCTCACCCCAGAAGAGCTTCCCCAAAGGCCCAAGGGTGAACTTAGCTATACCTATAGTCCCTTGGCCAAACACCCACGTTGTGCTCCCAAAGGACCCTTTGGTCCTCTGCTTTGCGGCTGTGCCAGCTCTCCTCTGTTGCATGTTTGTGCGCATGTGTGTGTGCCAGCTGTCCTCCTGTTACATGTGTGTGTGTGAATATGCACACGTGTAACCACCCTTTCTTCCCCTGGAGACCCCAGGCTTCCCTGGCTCACTCCACATCTGTCAGCTCTGTCCTCAGCCTGATATGATGTGTCTGTCCCAAGCCACACCACACGTTACCATAGGACCATCCCGTAGGCTTTCTGTGGGGTGAAGGGAGGACCCAGGTTGGGGTCGAACCCCTTGGTGGGATAAAGATTGTTGAGGATTCCAAGACACAGGCCTGTTCTCGAGGACACCTTCCAAGGGGGTGAATTCCTTGTCCGCATTATCCAGAGGGGGGAGGGGGCCCTTGCCTGGAGACTCCCCATTGAAGGAGTCTGCTGGGCACTAGCTCCTTTGACATGAAGTCCCTGAATCCCCCCCAGCTGCAGCCCCTCCCACTGACTGATTAGCCTTCAGCCCCACAGGTCTGCCCGTGGTAGGCAGTGGATGGCGGACTGTGAGGCCATGGAGAAGGTTCTTAGTCTTTCTGGTTGAAGCTGTAAAATTTCATTTTGCAGTTACCACCACCCTCTGCCTTGACCTTTGAGGGCCTTGGGTTCTGGGCTTTGTGGCGAAGGATGGGGTGTCTTCCACCTGGTGCTCAGGTCTCAGGCCTTAGGCTGGGTCCACTCATTTTGCAGGTGCAGCCCCAACAAGGGTGCCTCAGGTGTATAGTGGAGCCCTCACCCTGAGCAGGCCTGTTTTTTTTTTTTTCCCTCCCTTCTGGGCATAGGGCTCAGCCGTGGCCCTGGCCAGGAAGGAAGTTAGAGGTGAGCAGCATCTGAAGAGGGGCTGGATGAGAGGGTGCTGGGAGTCTGGTGGCTTCCAGGGCCAGGAAAGGCTGGTCTTTTTCTCTTTCTTCCTAGGATCATGGTGACCTCCTTTTTCCAGCTGACTTGGGTCTTCTCCTGCCCTTCTTTCTCTGAGATGCCTTTTGTTTTTCCTCTCTCCCCCTCTGGCTCTTGTCTCTCACTGGTCTCACACACTCTCCCCTCTGGCCTGTGCTTCGTCTCTCTGCCTACTAATCTCTCAGTCTCTCTTTCTCCATTTCTTCTTCCCCTCCTCCCTAATTCCCCTTTTCTGTCTTCCATTCCCTCCATTGCCCCACCTTCCTCTCTCTTGAGGGTCATTGATGTTTCTTAAAGGGGTGGAGGATTGGGGTGGATGGGAAGTTCCCAGATGACAGGCCCTAGAGGTGACCCTTGGGCCAGAGTTGCTCTTGCCTGTATCTCTGAGAACCTGGCTCTGACCATGTTGTAACTTGGGAGGGGGTTCTATAGCATTCTGTATACAGAGAGGAGCATCTGCTTGCCCACTCTGCAGACCCACCCAGACCATGGGCAGGGATGTATTTTACCCCTTTGCTCCTCTGCATCTCTTACCAGGTGACCCCAGTATGCAGTGTAGAGGGAGGGGCCAGAGCAGGTGATCTCTAAGCAGTGGTTTAGGGGTGTGCAGGCAGCAATTCGTGGGTGCTGATTTACATAAAATAACCGGGCTGCAGCCGGAACCTGAGCATATGCAGATGAAGCTCCTTGTCAGACCGGAGCGCAGGAGGGAGAAATGATTTCAACCTGTACTGCAGCAGTTGCCATAGCAACCAATTATTCAGTGCTAAATTATAACTGTTTATAACACTGGTGAATGGGAAGGCTCATATTTCATTCTTTCTTTTTCCCTCTCAATCTTGAAGGGACCCCAAGTCAAGAATGACCGACTCTCCGCGTCCTTCCTTTGAGTTTAAATGTCCTCTTTTTTTGGGAAATGTGACCTGTATGCTGGGCATAGAGAGATGGGAGAGTGAGATAGAAGGCCTGGATCCAGAAACATCTGTGGAGCTGGGAAGGAGGAAGGGTGGTGGGGACGGCTTGCTCATGGTCCCCACAGCCATGGCTGGCATGCTGTGCTCTTGGCAGGCTATGGGACTCTGAGCAGATGCACCACTATCCTGGGCGTGGTGTCTAAGGTGCTTTGGAGATGTGTTTCACATCCTCTAAGACTCTTCCAGCCACTGGAGCATCCCTCCCAGTCACGCCCAGGGATGCTGCAATGAAGGACAATGCCAAGGTCAAAGGCCCGACTCGCATCGTGATTTTCACAGCCCGTGATGTGGTTTGGTTGCTCTCAGACCTTGGAGCTAAGGTTGCCTTGGGAGCGTGATTAGGGAATTACTGGTCCGTGTCTGGGTCTCCTCGATTGAGGTGTGGCCTTCAACCCCCACTCATAAGTTTCAAGGTGCTGAGCAGACCCTCTGGTTCTGGCCCTTTCTTCCCTTCCTTCTTTCCCTCTGTGGTAGTGCTTCTCTCCTGCTTCTGCTCATGGCCCCTCTGTGAGCTGTTTGTAGACTCAGGGGCAGCTCCCCCACCCTCTTCTCTGCAAGGAAATATGTTTATGGTGCGTGTGTGCGTGTGCACGCGCGTGCAAGGGGGGGCAGGGCGGGGAAGAAGCTTGCCTAGCAGTGGAAGTGTGTAAACACTTGGTGTGAGTTCTACTGCAAATACAGACTTTGTGTACTTCATGGGGGGGGGGTGCTTGAATGAGATTAGGTATAGATGGGGGTGGCCTGGGCCGCGTGGGCTCTATTTGTTGTAGGACAGAGAGGCTCAGGAGAGGAGAGGCGAGCTGTGAGGGCTGGAGCTCAGGGCTTGCTCTTCCACTGGGTCGACATCTCGCCCGGGTCTTGGGTGGCTGCAGGAGGAGGACCTGCCGAGATGCAGACGCGTTCTGTCAGGGCTGCAGCTCACTGCACTGTCCTGCCCAGCTCTGGAGTGGACACTGGGACAGTCCTCCTTTCAGGGCCAGGCTTTTGACTTTTGCTAAGACCCTTCCCCCACCTGTGCTGTGCACAGGCCACTGCTTCTGCCAGACAGCACAGTCTGCCAGAGGCGCCTTCCCTCTGCCCTCCTGCCTGCCCTCTGTTCCCTCTGTTCCCGCATTCCAAACCATTCTGCCCACCCCTAGCCTGGCCTGTCTTGCGCCTGGCATGTGGCAGTACCTACTTTCTAGAAGATGCTCTAGCTAACTCCCCTGCAGAGTCATGTCCATCCATACTGTCACTGTCACCCAGCTGCCTGTGCCCCATGTGGTTGGCTTTAGCCCTGTCCCAATGGACAGAAGCAAGGGACAGGAGGCTAGGTTGCTTCATTTCTTTGAGCTTTTAAAATTTTGGTCTGTGAGCATGTGATGCATGCATGTGTGCTTAGTATATGTGTGTGTGTATGTGATATATACATATATATGTATGTATGTATATGTGCAGAAGCCAAAGGAGAATGTCATATGTTCTCTCCTCCTTTCACCTTATTTCCTTGAGAACAGGGTCTCTCATTGAACCTAGAGCTCAGTTTTCAGTTAGATGGGCTGACCAATGAGCCCCAGTCATCCTCCTGTCCCCACCCTCCTCAGTGCTTAGGTTACAGGCATGTATGGTTATGCCCAGCTTTAAAAACAATTATTTTGAGGGGCTGGAGAGATGGCTTAGCAGTGCTTGTCTGTGAAGCCTAAGGACCTAGGTTCTACTCGCCAGAACCCATGTAAGCCAGATGCACATGGCGCATGCATCCCCCTACTCCCTTCTCTCTGTCTCTGTCTCAAATAAATAAAAAAGATTAAAAAATTATTTTGAGGCAGGGTCTCACTTTAACCCAGGCTGACCTGGAACTCACTCTGTAGCCTAGGCTGGCCGTGAACTCATCATGATTCTTCTACCTGAACTGCCCAAGTGCTAGGATCAAAGCTGTGAGCCACCACGTCTGCCAGAGCTGCCCTAGCTCTTTTTTTTTTTTCCCAGGGTCAGGCCCAGGCTGACCTGGAATTCAGTCTATAGCCTCAGGGTGGCCTTGAACTCTCAGCGATCCTCCTACCCCTGCCTTACAAGTGCTGGGATTAAAGGTGTGTACCACCATGTCCGGCTTTGCCCTTGCTTTTTAAAAAACATTTAATGTGAGAGATGCTTAGTGGTTAAGGTGCTTGCCTGTAAAGCCAAAGGACCCAGGTTTAATTCCTCAGGACCCATGTAAGCTAGATCCACAAGGTGGCACATACATCTGGAGTTGGTTTGCAGCAGCTGAAGGCCCTGGCATGCCCATTCTCTTTCTATCTGCCTCTCTCTCTCTCAAATAAATAAATAAATAATGCCAGGCATGGTGGTGCACGCCTTTGATCCCAGCACTCGGGAGGCAGAGGTAGGAGGATTGCTGAGAGTTCAAGGCCACCCTGAGACTACATAGTGAATTCCAGGTCAGCCTGAGCTAGAGTGAAACCCTACCTCGAAAAAACAAAACAAAACAAAACAAACAAACAGTGTGGGTGCTGGGTATTGTACTCAGGTCCTCATATTTGTACAAGTGCTCTTACCTGCTGATCTATTTCTTTTTTTTCTTTCTTTTTTTTTTGGGGGGGGGGGTTTCAAGGCAGGGTCTCACTCTAGCCCGGGCTGACCTGGAATTCACTATGGAGTCTCAGGGTGGCCTCGAACTCACGGCAATCCTCCTACCTCTGCCTCCCGAGTGCTGGGATTAAAGGCGTGCACCACCACGCCTGGCTACCTGCTGATCTATTTCTATAGCCCTGTCTGTATCTTTGCCTTTCAAGTAGAGTTGGGGTTGTCATAGGCATTTTGCAGAATTTCCATAGGAAGTGCCTCTGTCTGCTTGTGGTCTGGTGCTATTAGAAGTGAAGATCCTGGGCTGGAGAGGTGGCTTAGCAGTTAAGGCACTTGCCTAAAAAGCCTAAGGACCTAGGTTCGATTTCCCAGAACCCATGTGGGCCAGATGCACATGGTGGTGCATGTGTCTGGGTTTGTTTGCAGTGGCTAACTCTTTCTTTCTCTAATAAATAAAAATAAAATATTTTAAAAAGGAAAAAAAGTGAAGATCCTGGTTCTTAATGCAGACCATTCTGGCCTGGTTGAGGTCCCTGTCCAAGGCACATGATGAATACTGGCCCTCCCGTGCTACTCTAGTCTCTGAGCATGACGTCTCTGCACTTGGCTATCTATGGCACAAGTGCTCTGGCTATAAATGCTTTTATCTCCAAGGCCTCTTTGTTCAGTTTCCTCAGTTCCTGTCATCATCCTTTGTGGCATTTCCATTGCACAGATGAGAGAGTGGAGGTTCAGGTTGCTGTAATGGCTTGTCCATCTCCCAAGCTAGCCAAGGGGCATTGCCTCCCAGGGAACCCCAGTTCCCCCAGGCTATATAGTGCTGTCCGTGGTGCTGAAGTTCATGGTGCCCTCTCTCTTCCATCCTTACCTTCACTGGAGTGACAGCTGGGGTCCAATAGGCCTCTTAGGTCTCTTAAAGAATAGTCTCAAAAAAATAAATGTCTCTCAGAGCTGGCTGAACTCTATCTGAACTCTATCACCTTGTGGGACATGGATGTCCTCATCGGACTTCCAACTCCCTGGAGAGCCTGGGAGCTGTGACCCCAGTTCCCCAAGTCATTGCCAGCCCTCACAGCAGAATCCTTTATTGGTTTGCTCAGGCAGCAACCATGGCTGGGAACTTCCCTGGGTCCTGGCCTCACAAGTCAGTATTCTGAAAAATACATAGGTTCCAGAAAAGCAAGGAGGCCTCGTTTCTGCTAACTGCCAGCACCACTGACTTGGCTGGTTATTGATGAGTGGACATAAGAAGTTTGAGAGTGGGCTGGCGAGATGGCTTAGCAGTTAAGGCACTTGCCTGTGAAGCCTAAGGACCCAGGTTTGATTCCCCAGTACCCACATAAGCCAGATGCACAAGGTAGTGCATGTGTCTGGAGATTGTTTGCAGTGGCTAGAGACCCTGGTGCACCCATTCTCTCTCTATCTGCCTCTTTATCTCTCTCAAATAAAAATAAAAAATATTTATTAAAAAGAAGTTTGAATCTGGGTGTGGTGGCACACGCCTTTAATCCCAGCACTCGGGAGGCAGAGGTAGGAGGATCGCAGTGAGTTCAAGGCCACGCTGAGACTACATAGTGAATTCCAGGTCAGCCTGGGCTAGAGTGAGACCCTACCTTGAAGAACAAAACAAAACAAAACAAAACAAACAAACAAAAGAGAAGCTTGAGGGTGAGAGCCTGCAGAAAGAGTGAGGTGAGCCTCCAGGAGAGCATGTATGTGGGGGTCCTTCCCAGAAGTCCTTTCAGTGACCTTGTCCATCCTCAGCTAGCTGACGGGATGTGTCTGCTCAGAGCCTTTTGCCTTTCTTCTGGGAAGAGGCAGGCCATCAGCTTTGTACAGTGTGACCTGAAAGGTTAAGTGGCCCGTGGGGGGGGGGTCCCCCAAGCTTTTCTAGTGAGACCTGCTTCACCTTCCTTTATCTTCTCTGTCTGCCATCCTCTACTTTTTCCCTCCCTCCCTCCTTCCTGCTTCTTCTCTCTGTGCCTCTCTGATGCCTTCTTCTCCCTCATTCTACTTCCTGAACTCATTTTCATCTCTCCAGTCCTCCATCTTTTCTCATGTCCCTCTTTGCTTCCCTTGAGTCAGTCTTTAGCAACTCCAAGAATGACAGCCCTCAAACTGGCAATTGTAGTGCCGGTGCAAGTCTCTCCCCATAGACCCAGGCTGGAGAGGGCAGGGCTGTGTCTGTCCACCTGCCACCAAAAGCCAGGGCTAAATGGTTTCCTTTGAGGGGCGGTGCCTTTTTTTTTTTATGAGGTAGGGTCTCAATCTAACCCTGACTAACCTGGAATTCACTATGTAGTCTTAGGCTGGCCTTGAACTCACAGCTATCTTCACTCTAGCCCATGCTGACCTGGAATTCACTAGGTAGTCTCAGGGTGGCCTGGAACTCATGGCGATCCCCCTGCCTCCTCTTCCTGAGTGCTGGATTAAAGGTGTGCGCCACCACGCCCGGCGATGGTCAGTACCTTTCTGATGGAGATGCTCTGACTTTAATGAATACCCTTATGTTCATAGAAGTAGGCCATAGAAACAGGTCTGTACCGTGAACTCCTGGGAGCCAGTGCAGCATGTTACAGTGGTGATAATCCCAAAGTTCACTATGACTGAAGCCGAGGTGGAACTTTCCCCAGGGCCTGGCTGGGCAGGTTGCACTTGGCTTGTCTAGGGGAAGGGTTTCACTCCAGGTCATCTCACCTCTGGTTTTTTTTTTTTTTTTTTTTGAGGTAGGGTCTTTCTCTATACCAAGCTGACCTGGAATTCACTATGTAGTCTGAGGGTGGCCTCGAACTCACGGTGATCCTCCTACCTCTAACTCCTGAATGCTGGGATTAAAGGTGTATGCCACCATGCCCGGCAACGCCCAGCATTTTGTATGGGTCCTGGGGATGTGCATGCAAGCACTCAACCCACTGAGCCATCTCTACCCCTCCTCACCTACATTCAGTCAGTCATCCACTGTGGGATGAGACATTTGATATGCATTGCCTTAGATTGACCCCTCTGGCTGGCTGGGCTTGAGGCTGAGCTGTGAGTAGTGGACTAGATGAAGGGACACATTGTCTGATCCCCAGTATACTGCTGAGCACCTTGGCCAGGTCCTGTGTCCTCACTGTCCTCCTTTCTTCTCCAGGGGAGCAATGATGAGCTGTCGGAAAACGAGGAGGACCTGGAAGAGAAGTCGGAGAGTGAAGGCAGCGATTACTCCCCTACCAAGAAGAAGAAGAAGAAACTCAAGGACAAGAAGGAGAAAAAAGCCAAGCGGAAAAAGAAGGATGAGGATGAGGATGAGAATGATGATGGGTGCTTGAAGGTAACTGGGGGAGCCAGGCTGGAGGGTGGATCTCTGACCAACCACACCCCCATGCTCTACCCTTATGCCCTGGACCCAAGTCAGGAGGGTCACAGAGTCTTTTGCCACCCACTGGTCACACAGGACCCTATGTGTGTGTGTGTGTGTGTGTGTGTGTGTGTAGGAAGCTGTGCTCTTTGCGACAGTTTGCCCACTAAGCTCTCAGCTGCTTCTGGTCAGAATGATACACAGCGTGACTTAATTTTGGTATCAGGAACCTCTTGCTTGGATCAAACAACAAATGGAGTCCTTGCTACAAGTAGCGGCTGGCCATCCATCAGTGACCAGCCCAACCTGAGTGCTGGGTGCTCTCTGCAGTTTTGTCCCACTGAATTTGGAGCAGAGTGGCTGCAGAGATGGGATGGGCATCTTCCTTCATGAACATGGGAAGTAGGCTGAGACATTAGGGTTTCCTTGAAGCCCCAGGAGACTCGTGGGGAGGGTGACCTTCTGTCACCAGGTGCAGTGCACCATGAGGTGAAGAGCAATACTTCATAAATATTAGTCTGGTCCTGTTGGGTGAGGCTGAATGCTAAGTGTGAATGACAGGAACCAGGAGGCCTGGTGGGGGGACTTATTGATGTCCTGAAACTCAGCGCCATCCCATTAGTCACTGGTGGCTATGTTGTGAGCTGGTTGTAATTGGTGGTAATAGCTGTGGGGCTGACCATGGAGGGATTATCCATGATCAAGAGGTTCCTGAGCCTTCAGGAGTAGCTCTGTGTGTCTGAGGTCACAGATTGGCCATGGAAAGGTGTCCCACATGGAAACATCTCGGAGCTGTCATGAAGGCAGATTCCTAAGCCTTCTTTCTGCACTGGTCAGGCCTGGTTTTTAGGGATATGGATACTTGGGGCCCAAGGATACTGTGTGTGCCACCTGGGAGTAGAAAGCCCAGCTTCTAGGAGCTTAGCAGCAAAAGGACTTGTGGGCTGAGAGGCCCAGGGTGGTTTCGTGTGTGGTACCCAGAGGCGTCTCTCAGGGTTCCTACTTTGCACTACTCTCTCTGCTTATATGAGGTCAGCTCCGGGCTTGTGCTCAGCTCCATCCCCTGTGGAATCTGGATCCCCTGGCTGGACTGGCTTATGTTATGAGCACATTGGTCAGGGACTGTGGCCTAGGAGTGGGAGTTCTGATTGGTTTAATGGGCCAGTGGGTGGGGCTGTGACAGTTCGGCACAACTGAGAGCAGGTGGCATATGTGGGGAGGAGGAAGGCAGCTGGTGCTAGCAGTTGCTAACACATTTTGACCAATCCCTGTCCCAAGCACCAGTGCTCATTCTCACCCGTGAGGTGGCAGAATGGGGAAACCAAGGCAGAGAGGTGAAATACCTGGCCTATGGCAGAGTCAGGATGAGAACGGGCCCAAACCCATATCTGAGACCAGCCCACTTGGGGCTGTATAGCCACCTGGCCCTTGGGTTGGCTCTTGAGAGCTTGTGGGGGATCTTGGGAAGCACTACATACCTAAGCACTCCATCTAGAAAGTGGCTGAGGGACCCTCACAACTCTGCCTCTGGTTGGGCCACTGTCCTATGCCCTGCCCTTACTGGAGTCTGCCTTCCTGTCCACAGAACCCGACAGAGGCCTGTATTTTCCAGGGCTATGTGCAACTGTAGTGAGGGGCCTCATTTTTCTCCATGGTGCTTTAGGCAGCCTCTCAGCCCTGCTTCCTTCCCAGGCACATCTCTCCAAACCCTTCTTCAGACCACCATTCTGTTTGGCTGCCTAATCTCCCAGAATGCACTCCTCCCATGGAGTGAGTCTTGTTACATGGCTCTGATCTCCAGGACATTGGGCAGATCTTTCTCCAGAGAGGCCTGGACACACTCTGGCCTGTCTCCCCCAGATGTCTGCTTTCACTTTCTGGAGAAGCACAAGTGACCTTTCCCGAGTCCCTACATTAAACACTTGTCCCTGTGTCCTGTGAGGTGGCATCTGAGACATGCTGCTGATCAGGGCTGGCACAGTACTGGGGCTTTAGGCCATTCCAGTAAGAGCTGCTCTTGTTAAGTTGCAGGCACCGCCCCATTCTGAGGCTTTGGGTATGGATCAGAAGGGCTCCTGCCTTTGGTCCTCTCTCTAGCTATCTATTTTTTACCACTCTCCCACTGAGCTATATCCCCAGTCCTGGTTATGTTTTTTTATGTAGTTTTTTTTGCTTGTGTGCACAATGTGGTGTGTGCACATGTATGTGCCCATATGTTGCCCTATATGCTAGCTTACAATGATCAGAGCTTCTGCTATAGGATGTAGGGTGTCCCATAGTCCACAGCTCTTCTGCCCATTCTTAAGCCATAGTCTCTGATCCCTAAGCTTGAAGTTCCTGGGTTTCTGATTCCCATGGGACTGGGGTTATCGGTGTGTATGCCTGGCCTTGTCTCCATAGGAGCCTAAGTCCTCGGGACAGCTCATGGCTGAGTGGGGCTTGGACGACGTGGACTACTTGTTCTCGGAGGAGGACTACCACACCCTGACCAACTACAAGGCCTTCAGCCAGTTCCTGCGGTAGGCTGGGGGCTGTCTCCTGTGGCCGGGTGACTGCATTTCCCTGAGAGGCATCAAGCCAGGGGAGGGGGACAGAGACACACAATCTGGGCTTCCAGGGTGGATGAGGACTGGGCCAATTATTGACCTTGGCAGCACCCTTTTAGCAGATGGTTGGGCCTCCCCTCACTGGGTCCTGTTGTCTTCTCCTTGTGGGAATGGCCACAGAGAGGCTGCAGCCCTATCAGAAAGGCACCAGCTGTAGAGAGACTCGGAGTGTTTTAGAGCGGACTCTGGTCTCAGCTTTGTCTAACCCAGAATGTGGGGCTGGCCGTACCTCCTAAGTGTGGGATAAAGGGTGGGGAGCCCTTACTCTTACCTAGTTTCTGCCCTCACTCTCCTGCCACTTTTTCCCACAGGCCGCTCATCGCCAAGAAGAACCCGAAGATTCCCATGTCTAAAATGATGACTGTCCTGGGTGCCAAGTGGCGGGAATTTAGTGCCAACAACCCCTTCAAGGGCAGCTCTGCAGCAGCAGCAGCAGCAGCGGTGGCCGCAGCTGTAGAGACAGTCACTATTGCTCCGCCACTGGCCATCAGCCCCCAGCAGGTCCCTCAGCCTATGCCCATCCGAAAGGCCAAGACCAAAGAGGGCAAGGGTAAGGCTGTGGTGTGGGGGTCCCGATCCCTGTCTGGCAGACTCCTTCAGATCCTAGGGGGCAGCCAGAGTTGCTTTCCTGTAGGACTCAGTGTCTTGTGTGATCTTGGGTAGACTCCCCCTTTCACAGCACACTTTTGGGTCAGGTAGAGACGATACAGGCAGAATTGGGAGGTGATCTCCAGCCAGCCAGCAGCTCCTTCCCCCACTACTTAGTCATGGAGGGAGGAGGGGCATCCAGCAGCCCTGGGCTTCTGGGAGTTGACAGGCGCTTGAGTTTGAGAAACGCCTTGGTGAACCCATGATCCTCTCACCTGAATACTTCCATGGAGTGTCAAGTCCTCTGGCTTTGTGATCCAGGGATCCCACAAGAGTGGGTGTGGTTAGGACTGGGACACCCAGCTCCAGTCTGACCCAGTGCTGGGCTTGTGGACAGGGAGAGGAGGGCAGCAGGACCTTCTTCTGGGGAGAGAGCAAGCTGCCTTCTGGGTGGGTGGGGATGTTGATTTCTCCCTGTCGGGCTCAGCAGAAGCTCAGCTTTCCCGAGTGTTTGGCTTTGGTGGGGTGCTGAGAGGAGCGGGGGACCTTGTGTGTCAGCTCCTAAGAGCTTTGCTTTCTGAGAATTTTTGTGCTTGGCACCCCTTTGTCATGTCTCAGAGTGCTGGGTAAGTAAATGACACAGGTCCGACTCTGCACCCTGTCCTGCCCCATCCCTGTCACTGTCACCAAGACCTCACCAGGGGTCCTGGATGTGTTCCCTGCTCACCCAACCTCCTTACTTCATTTTCTCCTGCCCAGAAGTTGGCTGCTGAATATTGATTCCATTAGCTGCCCATTCTGAGCTTGAAAAGTTGAAATGGATTTTCTGTGGCATACTCAGGGTGCAGCTGGGCCTCCAGCTCCACGTCCCTGTGCTGTAGGGAAGCCAGAGAAGGGCCTGGGAAAGGCCACCTGGCAGAGTGTGAACCCCACCCGCAGAACCCACCTTCACCTGGCAGCAGGAAGACTGTGTTTGTGGAATCACTCCCCATGTGGCTAATTACTCTGTGACTTGCTGCATACACACAGGGTGACAGTTAGGGGTGGCCATAGGTGGCACCTGTTCTCCTTGGCTTGAGAGGCTGGCAGCTGGCCTTTGACCCCAGGATGACTCTCCAGACATGGACCACAGGGGGGAAGTGTTGCCTCAGTGGCTCTGCTGGTGTACAGGCAAATGATCCTTGGAAGTGAGTTTTTTCTTGAGGGGTAGGGACAGAGCAGGAGCTGTTCCCAGGTTGAGTGGCATTTGTAGTGCTCAGGGCAGAGGCCCAGTATGGTGGCCCAGGCTTGGGTCACATTTGTCTCTGACTTTCCCAGTTATTCCACCTAAGCAAGAGCTTCAGCTCTCAGGCCTCATGTGAGCAGGGATGATGACAGACAAGAACCAGGGCTTGAAGGCTCAGTGAAGTGTCTGGGGAGGTGGACAGTCAGCCTCAGCTCACTGCAGCCTGTGTCACCATGTCCAGGGCCTGGAGTGAGGAAGAAGATCAAAGGCTCCAAAGATGGGAAGAAAAAGGGCAAGGGGAAAAAAGTGGCTGGGCTCAAGTTCCGCTTCGGAGGAATGAACAAGAGGAAGAAAGGCTCCTCGGTGAGTGTGCATGTGTGTGTGCCTGTGTGTGTGTGTGTGTGTGTGTGTGTGTGTGTGAGGAGGGTTTTTTTTTTTTTTTTTGACTCCTGAGAGTGGGTAGGCCTCAGTTCATTCTCCTGAGCCTCTTCCTCACTCTCTCTACCCATAGACCTTCTGGACCTCAGTTTCCCCTTCTATCAGTTGAGACTGGATCTGTCTAAGGTCTCCTTTAGCCTGGAATCTAGGCAGGGTCTCCTGCACACCTTGCTAAGAGCTGAGACCTCAGCTCTATCTCCTACTGTGAACAGTTGTGGGTCCAGCCAGGGAGAAGGCAGGAGGCTCACATTGGCCCTCACAGTCCTCATGGGGCCTGGTTGACTGGGTGTGCTGGAGGGCGGAGGCCAGGGAGGTGGTGTGTAGGACTAGGCTGGCCGGAGCCGTGATTCCTCTTCCAGCCCCATGTCTGAAGCCTTCTATTGGTGGTGTGGGGAGCATTCTCCCCCTCTCTCCCCAAGCCTTGCAATGGGGCAGAGGAGGAAGATGGAAGCTATTCTCCGTGCCTTGGCAGAGGCAAATGCCAGGTCTTGATGCTGTAGAGGGGAGCATGGAGATGGGGTGGCTCTGCCCTCGATCTAGAAGGATAGCCAGCTCTACAAACCTCTGTTGAATTCCTACTGTGTGTCAGGCCCTGTGCTCAGCCATGTGGGTACCAAGATGCCACCAGTTTGGCAGGCATGTCCACTGGGAGGAAGCCAATGATGGGCCAGGCACACACCAGGCCGGACCCGATGCCATGTTGTGCCATGGGTCCAGTCCAGAAGAGATCTGGGGAGGCTCCCAAGGGAAGGGTCCTTAGGGGCTGCCCCTGAAGGATGTTCAAGAGTTAGGCAGGGTGGAGCAGTCATATGAAGGCAGAAATGAGGTGTCCAAGAGCTTCAGAGCAGGGCTTGGAGGGTGGTGGGACACCAGGCTGCACATGTTGGCTGGGCTGTGGCTGGAGTTTCTTATTGTGTCGGAGGTCAAAGTGAGCCACAGGGAGTTGCTAGAACTTCCCCTGCCCCTGTCCAGGGACGGCCCTGACCTCGCAGGTGCCCCCTTCCCCCTGCAGAGTGAGGAGGATGAGCGGGAAGAGTCAGACTTGGACAATGCCAGCGTCCATAGCTCATCCGTGCGCTCCGAATGCTCCACAGCCCTGGGCAAGAAAAACAAGAGGAGGCGCAAGAAGAAGAGGAGTAAGGCTGCTTCTGGAGGGTCTTGGGGGACTTCTCAGCAGACAGAGGCTCAGGGCCTCCTTTTGGGAAGTAGAGGAAGGGTATCCTTATGCCTTGGCCTCTCCCGGCTTGGGCCAGGCAGTTGCCGTGTGCTTCCTCAGTGGTTACTCTCAGGGAGAGGTGTTAAGTCCCGGAGAGAAAAGAAACAAGGAATCTAGGGTGGGAGCTACCCCAGGACACTTGCATTCGCACAGTGGGGATTGGAGAAGAAAATACTTCGTTCATCCTCCATTTAACACTGAACACCCATTAAACACCCATTCTTTCACTGTCAATTTGTCTATGTTTTCTGTCTGTGTACTCACTCTCCAATCTTCTGTTCCTTCCTACCTTTTTCTTTCTTTTTCTTTTTTTTGAGGTAGGGTCTCGCTCTAGCCCAGGATGACCTGGAATTCACTCTGTAGTCTCAGGGTGGCATTGAACTGATGGTGATCCTCCTACCTCTGCCTCCCGAGTGCTGGGATTAAAGGTGTGCACCACCACGCCCGGCTCCCTTTTATACATTTTTTTTTTTTTTTTTTTGGTTTTCTGAGGTAGGGTCTCACTGTAGCACAGGCTGACCTGGAATTCACTATGTAGTCTCAGGGTGGCCTTGAACCCACGGCAATCCTCCTACCTCTGCCTCCCAAGTGCTGGTATTAAAGGCATGTGCCACCACGCCCTGCCCTTTTATCTTCTATCCACCTTCACTCTTTACAGCCATTCCCTCAACATTTGTCAATCCCATTTGTCCATCCATCCACCCCATCCGACATTACATACCTACTGTGTGTCTGTCTGGCCTGGGGTGGTTGAGATGCGTGTCCAGTGAGGGCAAGGCCTTCCATCATTGCCTCTCCCTCACACCCCAGTTGACGACGGCGATGGCTATGAGACGGACCACCAGGACTACTGCGAGGTGTGCCAGCAGGGCGGGGAGATCATCCTGTGTGACACCTGCCCGCGGGCCTACCACCTGGTCTGCCTGGACCCGGAGCTGGAGAAGGCTCCTGAGGGCAAGTGGAGCTGCCCACACTGTGTAAGCTGAGGCCTCGATCCGGGCTGGGGAAGGCTGTGCCAGCGTCTGCCCGCGGGAGGGGACTCCGTCCAGGGCGCCTTCAATCTAGACACCCCGTTCCAGGAGAAGGAGGGGATCCAGTGGGAGCCGAAGGATGACGACGATGAAGAGGAGGAGGGCGGCTGCGAGGAGGAGGAGGACGACCACATGGAGTTCTGTCGCGTGTGCAAGGACGGCGGGGAGTTACTGTGCTGCGACGCCTGCCCATCCTCCTACCACCTGCACTGCCTCAACCCGCCGCTGCCCGAGATCCCAAACGGTGAATGGCTCTGCCCGCGCTGTACTGTGAGTGTTACGCCGCCCCGCCCCGCCCCGCGCCGAACGCCCCGCCCACCAACGCCCCGCCCCCGCGGGCCAACCAGCCTGGGTCTGGTGCCCCTCGCCTAGGCCACGCCCCCGACAATGCCACCCGCAGAGACCCGCCCATTCGGCCTTAGGCTCCGCCTACTGCCTCACCCCTTCCTGCCCTACTGAATCTCCTTAGGACGGAGATCACAACCATTGTTAGTTGAGAATTTGCTGGGCACCAAGGGGCTTCAGTGTTGAAGAGGCAGGCTTTTTTTGGGAGGAGGCGCCGGTGCAGTACTAGGAATTGAACCCAGGGTCTAGCACTGTAACAAATTAATTGTTCATTTATTTATTTTGGAGGTTCTGGGGATGGAACCCAGGACCTTGTACCTGCCAGGGAAGTGCTTACCAATGAGCTACATCCACTTGCTGTTGTATTCTTACCTTTAAATGAGAAAATTGAGGCTCAGAGAGGCAAAGTGACTAGCCTCAGAGCCCGCAACAGCAGAACTGTCTGCTCAGACTCAGGGCCCCAGAGCCACCCTGGACCTGGTATCCCAAGAGAGCAGTGAAAGGCTGGGGCCCCCCACAGGCTGTAGCCTCAATTTCTGCAGGGAGAAGGGAGCATTCCTCCGTCCTCCTCAACCCTTGACCCTTAGAGTCACATCTGAAGACCCGTATTGAGTTGTCCCCTGGCTCTGATTTCTGCATCTAGCTTTCTGGCCCTCTGTGTGCATCTGGGCTTGTGTGTGTGTGTGTGTGTGTGTGTGTGTGTCTGTGTGTGTCTGTGTTTGTGTGGTGAGGTTCCTTTGTTGGTGCAGCCTTCATAGCCTTCCTGGGATTCCCCTTCCTTAGGGGTGGTGGAAGCAAGTGCCTAGTTCTTCCTGATTCCTCCCTGTAGGACATGGGGCAAGGTAGGCCCGTGCTCAGAAACGGGGGACCCAACTTTTACACCCCTGGAATCTGTGGAGACTTTCTCTGCCTTCCCATCTGGCCTCTCCCTCCTTTCTCTGACCTTTGCTCTCATGGAGGCCAAAGCGAGGTTGACTCTGAGGTTTGTTGGTGTACATCACACATACATAATACCTTCTTCATATGTGTGTTGATACCAACAGTCTTAGGAGGTGAAGGACGGGAGGCCCATTTTACAGATGAGAAAAACAGGCTCTGGCATCATGTACTTAGTTACATGGACAGTTGGTGATAGCAGGGACCTGTATCCTCCACAGAGCCGCCATCCTAAATCTGAAATTCCACCACAGTCCAGCTGGAACTCCAAGCTGCCCCTCTGAGGCCTAGGGCCTCACCAGGCCATCTCAGGGTAACGTGCTAAGAACACCAGCTGCTGGTGTGTGGCTGGTACATTTCTCTGCTTTGCCAGCCAGTAGCTCCCTGGAGCCCCAGTGTCCATCAAGGCCTGAGTGTGTGTCTGAGCTGAGGTAGACCTGGTCTTCCTGCCCTAGCCAGATCAGATGCATGGGTCTGGGTACAGGCCTGCTGGAGGTGAAGGAAGGGGTTAGGACTGTAGCATCGAAGGAAGGATGAGGCAGTGGGTGGACCAACGACTGGGGGTGGGGAGGAGCCCAGGCCTGCGTTCTGCTTCCTGCTCTGCTGTCCCTTGCTGAGTGGGTCTCCTCTTCTCCATCTTCCTGTGTGTGTAACACCTTCATCCACGCTGCTCAGCTTGCCAGGCGCTGATGAATCTCACTGTCAAGTGCAGAGGTCCTCCATGGGCTCACAGGCCCCGTTGCCCTTCTCTTGCATGCATGGCATGTGTTAGCTTCTGAGGACAGGGTGATGAATGCCGTGGAGTCCCTGTAGCACTGTTCTACTGGGAGCCTGTGCGACAGCCTACTGTCATGGGAGTTTCAGTGTGGGACCTTTTCACTTACCCTTGAACTTGGGAACCTTCCTCTGTCCACAGTGTCCTCCACTGAAGGGCAAAGTCCAGCGGATCCTACATTGGCGGTGGACAGAGCCCCCAGCCCCCTTCATAGTGGGGCTGCCAGGACCAGAGGTGGAGCCGGGAATGCCCCCACCCAAACCCCTGGAGGGCATTCCTGAGAGAGAGTTCTTTGTCAAGTGGGCTGGACTCTCCTACTGGCACTGCTCCTGGGTGAAGGAGCTACAGGTGAGGTCCTTGGGCAGCGTGGCTGTGCTGGACTTGGCCTGGTGTGAGCCTTGGGCCGTCCTGGGTGGGTGGGAAGGGGTTGATGTGTGCTGTCCAGTGCCCCTTTCCCAGGGAAGAGTGTGGGTGAGAGTTGGGGCAACTGAGGAAGAGACTTGTTTCATCTGGATACAAGGCCTAGGGGGCTGATGAGCTGGGTTGGGGGCATGGGGCATAGTCCGTTCCCCTCCTGTGACTGCTGTGCCCTCCGCGAGCAGCTAGAATTGTACCACACGGTGATGTATCGGAACTACCAAAGAAAGAATGACATGGATGAGCCGCCACCCTTTGACTACGGCTCTGGTGACGAGGAAGGCAAGAGCGAGAAGAGGAAGAGCAAGGACCCGCTCTATGCCAAGATGGAGGAGCGCTTCTACCGTTATGGCATCAAGCCTGAGTGGATGATGGTGCATCGTATCCTCAACCACAGGTGAGGGCCGTGGGTGGTGCCTGGACAGTGGACACAAAGCTGACTGGGCCTGCCCTCAGAGCTGTGTACGGGTGCAACAGGGCAGGGTGAAGAGGCGAGAACACCTCTCTGGTGGCCATCTGGGTGTCCAGCCATGAGGACTGTTGATCTGCACAGGGGCACTCTTATGCACACACGTTCACACTCATGGTCCCAGAGTCAGATTTATCTATTTATCAAGTCAGAACTTGATAAATGGTCTATAAATGTTGTGTAAAGCAGGACTTCAGTGGTGTGGGACCCTTGCTGTCGTCTCAAGCTCCTGCTGAGTTAGGGCTTAATGCCAGCCTTCTGAGGACCAAAGTAGGTCTGAGATATGTGGGTTAGTGAGTGCTGTGTCCCAAAAAGCAGTTTCAAGAATAGCCAGGTTGAGTCACCTGCTTGAAGTCACACAGTTGAGGCGACTTGGCTGGGATTTGAACCTAGTGTTTTTTTTTAAATTTTATTTTTTGTATTTTATAACAGATTATACTCTTTTATCCCCTTGCCCCAGCTCTGGTTACCCTGGGAGTCCTCCTCAGTGGGCTTATGGTGTTCACTGTGGGTCATGACTCCTCAGTGGGCTTATGGTGTTCACTGTGGGGTCATGACTCCTCAGTGGGCTTATGGTGTTCACTGTGGGGTCATGACTCCTCAGTGGGCTTATGGTGTTCACCATGGGGTCATGACTCCTCAGTGGGCTTATGGTGTTCACCATGGGGTCATGACTCCTCAGTGGGCTTATGGTGTTCACCATGGGGTCATGACTCCTCAGTGGGCTTATGGTGTTCACTGTGGGGTCATGACTCCTCAGTGGGCTTATGGTGTTCACCATGGGGTCATGACTCCTCAGTGGGCTTTTGGTGTTCACTGTGGGGTCATGAATGCCTCAGTCTGAGTGGGGTAGAGGGGTGGGGAGCTGCAGTTATCCTAGGGGCCCACCTCAGTGGGGTTATGATCTTCACTGTGGAATCAGGAAGGCCGAGTGAGGTAGGAGGGTGGGGGACTGTGCCTCATGGAATTCTTAGCCACTCTGTGGCTCTTACAGTCTTTCTGCCCCCTCTTGCGCAATGTTCTCTGAGCCATGGTAGGCCTGTTGGCAGTCTGATTTAGTGTTGAGTTTTCTGTAGCCTCTGGATTTCTGCTTTGATGGTGTTTTATTTTGGGGGAGTGTTTGAGGTACGGTCTTATTCTAGCCCCAGACTGACCTGGAATTCCCTATGTGGTCTCAGGCTGCCCTTGAACTCACAGTGATCATTCTACCTCTGCCACCCAAGTGCTGGGATTAAAGGCATGTGCCATCAATCCTGGCTTCTTTGATGGGTTTTGATTGATCAGTGTATCTGTCACCATCGCCCTGGAATTAGTCAGGGTACCAGTAAGAGCAGTATTCATGTCACTTCCTCTATAATTTCTCCTGGGCCCTGGAAGATGTGGCAGAGGTGGCACGTCTCCTGGTGGGCAGTCAGCTATCTTCTTGTCTTATTGGTCGGTCTTGGTTCTCTGTTTTCTCTGCCAACTGTAAAATAAAGCATATTCTCCAACCAAGACCGAGAGCAACTTGGAACCCAGTATTTTTTTATTTTTATTTTTGGTAGCACTTGCACTTTCTTAGTCAGGGTTCCAAATCCCTACCTGCCCTTCTCCTGCTTCATTGCCCAGTCTCGATGTTCCCAGGTGACCTAGTGATCAGAGACTGCAGGCGGCCAGGACGGTGCAGGCTTGAGGAGCTAGCATCCACCTGGTGGGTGGTAAGAGCTCCTGCTGATTGAAGACAGGTGGTAGCTGCCAGGTGGTTCTTGAGGTAGGGTTTTAGGCTCCTGTCAGATGGTGGCAGCTCTGAGCTCTGAACTTTCCACATGAGCCTCAGGTTCTTGGCTCTGCCTTCCCCAGCCTCAGTACACCTGACTGCAGGTCCTGTTGGGCAGTTGCTGGGGGAGCACAGTTAAGAACCTCATGGCTGGAGCCAGAGAGATGGCTCAGTGGTTAAGGCGCTTGCCTTGCAAAGTCTAACGACCTGGGTTCAGTTCTCCAGTACCCACATAAAGCCAGATGCACAAAGTGGCACATGTATCCTGAGTTTGCAGTGTCTAGAGGTCCTGATGCACCCATTCTCTCTTTCTCTCTCTCTCTCGCTCCTTGCAAATAAATAAATAAGTTTTAAAAAAGAACCTCATAACCATGCTCCCACACCTGTTTTCCTCATGTAAAGTAGGTTTCTAGGAGGCTAAGGGAGTTTTTCTAGCCCCTTGCTGGGGTGGCCTTCAGGAGCAAAGAAAAAGTCCCCTCCTCTTGACTGTGAAGCACCCTGCCCATCAGCTCAGACCACCAGAAGGATGCCCCTTATGCAGGGTTCCTATCTCTGGGAACGTGAGCCTGCCTTGTGTGGACCACACTGCCTTTATTAAACTGCCTGCTGAGGCATAAAGGTTTGTTTTCTCTGCACCTCCAAAGGAGAACCCATAGCTCAACTCTAGAGCCTGCATCACAGTCAATTATTTGTTGAAAAAAAAAAAAGCTACTAGTTACCATGGCGACTGGGGATTGGTCTTGCTCTTAATGGTCTCCATGCTGGCTGCAGCCATGGCTTGCCTCCACATGACCATTTAGGGTGCCATGGTTCCCTTGCCTTGCTAGGCTTCCCTGGCATGGTTGCTAGACCCACTCAGATAGGTGAGAACCAATGCCCTGTGTCCCTGAGGGTCTTTGGACAAGGCTCCCACCTGTAGGAATTGATTTATTTATTTTTTGTTTTTTTGAGGTAGGGTCTCACTCTAGCCCAGGCTGACCTGGAATTCACTCTGTAGTTAAGGGTGACCTCAAGTTCATCCTCCTACCTCTGCCTCCCAAGTGCTGGGATTAAAGGTGTGCGCCACCACTCCCGGCTCAGCATCTTTGTTTTTGAGGCAAGTTCAACAGGCTGGCCTTTTTCTTTTTCTTTTTTTTTTTGGTTTTCCGAGGTAGGGTTTCACTGTAGCCCAGGCTGACCTGGAATTCGCTATGGAGTCTCAGGGTGGCCTCGAACTCATGGCGATCCTCCTACCTCTGCCTCCCAAGTGCTGGGATTAAAGGCGTGCGCCACCACGCCCGGCTTTGGCCTTTTTCTTTAATGTGAGAGAGTGATAGAGAGAGAGAGTGATAGAGATAGAGAGCGAGAGCAAGAGAGAGAGAGAGAGAGAGCAAGAGAGAGAGAGAGAGAATTAACTCACCAGGGCCTCTGGCCACTATAAGTGAACTCCAGGTGTGTGCACCACCTTGTGTGCATGTGTGGCCTTGCACGCTTGCATTACCTTGTGCATCTGGCTTATGTGGAACCTGGAGAGTTGAACATGGGTCCTTAGGCTTTGCAGGCAAGTGCCTTAACGACTAAGCCATCTCTCTAGCCCAGGAATTACATCTCTTATTTTTTTCTTTCGAGCTAGGGTCTCCCTGTAGCCCAGGCTGACCTGGAATTCACTATGTAGTCCCAGGGTGGCCTCAATCTCTAGGTGATCCTCCTACCTCTGCCTCCCAAGTGCTGGGATTAAAGGCGTGCACCACCTTGCCTGGCAGGAATTGCATCTTTAAAAATTATTATTTATTGAGTGGGATCTCACACATCTTTCATCACAGTGCTTGGAGGCTGAGGTAGGAGGATCGCCATGAGTTTGAGGCTAGACTGGGGCTACAGAATGAGTCCTAGGTCAGCCTGGACTAGAGTGCGACCCTACCTTGAAAAAAAACATAACAAAACAAAACACAAAACAAATTATTTATTTGCATATGTATTGAACCTAGGCCAGCAGGTTATGCAAGCAAACACCTGTAACCACTGAGCAACCTTCCCAACTCTGGAATTGCATTCTTGCCTGCTTTGTAGGGTAGAGCCCTCAACCAGGATGGATACTGCCAAAGTGCCTCAAGAATTTTAGATTAGGAAGGGAAATTTATGGGCAGGGAAGAGAAATCCAGAATCCTCATGTCCAGGCTCCATGGCAGGATGAAGCTCACTCCTGCCAGAGGCAGACAAAAACACTGGATGCTGCTGCTTGCTTCCTCTGAGAGCTTGACCTTGGGACGTCCCTCTCGCCGTGGCTTTGCCCCTTTATACGTGCCTTCACCAGCCTTCTCCAGCTGTACGGCGTTGGGCAAGCTACTGCTCGTCCCGGAGCCCTCGTCCTGGAGCTCTCCTGCTGATGGGGCTCAGCCCTGGGGAGCATTGGCATGAGTGGGTCTGCCTCCTATGCACGTCTGCCGTCCCCAGGGCCTGTGCCCCCTCTCCATGTCTGTTTTCCACCCTTTGCATCTGGCTTACACGGGCAGCTTGGGGTCTTGAACCTCAGCCTGGAAGGCTTTGCAAACCAGTGCCTTTAACTGTTGAGCCATCTTGCCAGCCCCATGTCTGTTCTCTGTGTTGCAGTTTCGACAAGAAGGGGGAGGTGCACTACTTGATCAAGTGGAAAGACCTGCCCTACGACCAGTGCACCTGGGAGATAGATGACATTGACATTCCCTACTATGATAACCTGAAGCAGGCCTACTGGGGCCACAGGTGGGTGGGGAGTCTGCTGGTCAGCCATGGGCCCTGAGACCTCTTTCTGTTCCAGTTTTGTTTACCCAAGTTTGATGCCCTTCCTCAGGGAGCTAGTGCTGGGAGAGGATTCCAGGTTACCCAAACGGCTGGTCAAGAAGGGCAAGAAGCTGAAAGATGATAAACAGGAGAAGCCTCCGGATACACCCATTGTGGATGTGAGTGGGGAGGGCAGAGGGGGCAGCTGCTGGGTTATCAGGTTCCCACCCCAGGCTTGGCTGTGGGGGTACGCCTGTTCTCAAGGCCTCTTTCCCAGGGCCTCAGTGTCATGCCCAGGCTGGATGGGGCAGTGGAAAGGGCAGCAGAGCAAGCTTACTGGTCACATATGGGGTGTCTGTCAGCACTTCCCCTGGTACCAGGAGACAAGGATGAAAGAGACTTGTGTGTCTGTTTCAAGAAGTATACCTTCAAGCTGGGGAGATGGCCTTAGTGGTTAAAGGTCCTTGCTTGCAAAGCCTGCTGGCCTAAGTTCAACTTCTACCTGTGTAAGCAGGCTGCAAAAAGAAACAAAAAAACTGTGGTGCCAACTTCTCTTGTTGGTTTGCAATGGAAAGAGGCCCCACAACTCTCTCTCAGACACAGGTACAAATAAATAAATACAACTTTCAAAACAGTGCTCCTTTGAGCGGGGGAGATGGCTCAACAGTTAATGATGCTTGCAAGTTTGTGGGGCTCAAGTTCAACTCCTCAGCACCCATGTGAAGCTGTGCCCCATGCAGTGGTAAAACAAGGGAGACCCTGTCTCAAAGAAGGTGGAAGGAGGGGACATACCCTCTGAGGTTGTCCTTAGACCTCCACATGTGTGCTATGGCATGTGCACACCCACCCACACACCATACACATTCACATACATTTCAAAAAAGGAAGTGTACTTTCTCCCAGGAGCCTATGTTGTAGACACAGTGTGTGTGTGTGTGTGTGTGTGTGTGTGTGTGTGTGTGTGTGCGTGTGTGTCAGCTGCTAGGCAAAGGTACCTGGGCCCAGACCATCAGGGAAATGGCCTGGAGCTGCAGGACAAGAAGGGTGCAGGGTGACATTCTGGGTAAGTGGAGGCAGTGCTTCTGGCAGGTGCTGATAGCTGAGAGTGTCCAAGACATGTTAATTCTGCTGTTCACCCAACAGTATTCAACCAGTGTCGAGTCTGGTCACAGCACAGGGCATGGAGGAAGCAGAGAACAGGACCAATGTGGTCTTGACAAGCTGAGTTCAGGGCAAAGAATTCAACCATCAGGACATTTCTCTGATAGGAGCAGTGCAGAACTACACGGGGTGGAATCATGGCAATACCTGAGCAAGGCTGGGAATCAGGGAGGGCTTTCTGGAGGGAGAAGTATTCTGGAAAAGACCTGTAGAAAAGTTAGGAAGGCAGCAAGGAGCTGGAAGGATATTCTAGAAAGGACTGTGCAAAGTCTTGAAGAGTGGACTCTGGTGGGCTCAAGATGTGTCTGAACCTCTGCCTCCCTCCCTCACAGCCCACAGTCAAATTCGACAAGCAGCCGTGGTACATTGACTCTACGGGTGGCACACTGCACCCATACCAACTGGAGGGCCTCAACTGGCTGCGCTTCTCCTGGGCCCAGGGCACCGACACCATCCTGGCTGATGAGATGGGTCTTGGCAAGACGGTGCAGACCATTGTGTTCCTCTACTCACTGTACAAGGAGGTGGGCAGGCGGGCAGGTGGGCAGGCAGATAGGGTAGGCATGTTGGTGCCGGGTGCTAAACAGGCAGATAAGCAGTCAGGTGGGTGTTGGACAGGTGGGGACTGGTGCCCATTTTGGGCAGCCAGCCTCACCCCTTCAGGCTCTCTCTGCAGGGTCACTCCAAGGGGCCCTACCTGGTCAGTGCACCCCTATCCACTATCATCAACTGGGAGCGTGAGTTTGAGATGTGGGCGCCCGACTTCTATGTAGTCACCTACACGGGAGACAAGGAGAGCCGCTCTGTGATCCGTGAGAATGAGTTCTCCTTTGAGGACAACGCCATTCGGAGTGGGAAGAAGGTATTCCGCATGAAGGTGAGTCCTGTCTTATTCCATGGGAAGCGTCTGGTCTGATTTTTAAAAAATATTTCATTTATTTAATATTTATTTATGAGAGAGAGAGAAAGAGAGAGGAGAATGGGTGCACCAGGGCCTCTAGCCATTGCAAATGAACTCCAGACGCATGTGCCACCATATGCATCTGGCTTACATAGGTTCTGGGGAGTCAAACTTGGGTCCTTAGGCTTTGCAGGCAAGTGCCTTAACCACTAAGCCATCTCTCCATCCCTGATTTGTGTATGTGTGTATGTGTGTGTGTGTGTGTACAGATGCACACATGTAGAAGCCAGAGTAGAACTTCAGGTGTCCTCCTATATTGTTCTGTTCCCTTGAGATGGAGTCTCTCACCAAACCTTGAGCTACCCATTTTGGTCAGACTGACTTGCCAGTGAACCCTGGAAGTTCTCTGGTCTGTGCCCCTGCCTTCCTTTAGGACAGGTTAAAGTCATGTGTGGCCTTGCCTGGCTTTATTTATTTTATTTTAATCAATTAATTAATTAATTTTGGTTTTTCAAGGTAGGGTCCAGGCTGACCTGGAATTTACTATATAGTCTCAGGGTGGCCTCGAACTCGCAGTGATCCTCCTACCTCTGCCTCGTGAGTGCTGGGACTAAAGGCGTGTGCCACCACACCCGGCTCTAATTTTTATTTTTAAAACATATTTATTTACTTGAGAGAGGAGAGAGAGAGAGAGAGAGAGAGACAGAGAGAGAGAGACAGAGAGAAGGTGGGGGGGAATGGGCACGCCCAGGGCCTCCAGCCACTGTAGACAAACTTGAAACGCATGTGTGCTACCTTGTGCATCTGGCTTATATGGTACTGGGGGATCAAACCTGGGTCCTTAGGCTTCACAGACAAACACCTCAACTGGTAAGCCATCTCTCCAGCCCTTTCGCAGCTTTTTATGTGGGTACTGATTTTGGAAATCAGGTCCTTATGCTTGAGCAACAAATGCTTTTACCTGCTGAGCCATCTCCTCAGCCCCTAATTCTTTTACTTGTTCTCTTTTTTAAAATTATTTATTTCCAAGGAGAGAGAGATAGATAGACAGATAGACAGACAGACATAGAATGGGCCCACCAGGGCCTCCATCCGCTGTAAATGAATTCCAGATGTATGCACCACTTGTGCATATGGCTTTACATGGGTACTGGGGAATCAAACTGCAGTTGTTAGGATTTGTAGGTAAACACTTTAACTGCCATGTCATCTCTCCAGCCCTGTGGTCATTGCTTCTTTGCCCTTTGGCTAAGATCAAGTGTAAAAATTGTGGTAAAATACACATAACGCAAAATTTACCATCACAGTCATTTGTGTGTGTGTGTGTGTGTGTGTGTGTGTGTGTGCGTGTGTGTGTGTGTGTGTAATGTGGTGTATTGTAGTACAAGCGTGTGTATGTGCCCTTGAGGTGCCCGTGTGCTTCCCTGCCTGGGGGTCACTTGCCTGTAGTGGCTGGAGTGAACACCGGTGTCCTGCTCCACCATTCTTCCCCTGGTCTTGTTTTGAGCCAGCGTCTTTTTACTGATTGTGGAGTTTGTGGGGCTCTGAAGATTCTCATTCTCTGCTTCCCTGCGGGACTGGGGCTATGGCACACATGTTCACGCTCAGCTGTTTGCTGTGGGATCTGGAGATCCCCAGTCCCTGGCACCAACCTCTACATTCTGTGTCTACAACCTTGACCACTCTAGGGACCTTAGCTAAGTGGAGCTATGCAGCATTTGGAATTTTTCTCTCTCTCTTTTTTAATTTCCAAGGAGAGAGAGAGAGACAGAGAGAGAGAGAGGGAGGGAGGGGGGAGGGAGGAAGGGAGAGAGAATTGGCATGCCAGGGCCTTTAGCTGCTGCAAAAAACTCCACCTCCAGATTTATATACCACTTTGTGCATCTGGCTTTATGTTGGTACTGGGGACTTGAACCCTGAGTTGTTCCGCTTTGTAGGCAAGCGCCATAACCACTGAGCCATTTCTCCACCTGTGTTTGGATTTTTGGCACCGGCATTGTTCACTTAGCAGAACATCTTCAAAGTTTATCCATGTTGTAGCAGGTGTCAGAAACTCCTTCCATTCTTATTTCATTTTTGTGTGAATATTCATGGTGTGCATGTGTGTACATGTATGTACATGTGTGTTTGGGTGCATGTATGTGTGTGAGTGGGTGTATGTGCAGAGGCCAGAGGCCAACATCTGGTGTCTTTCTGAACCAGTCTCCATGTTTTTTTCTGGTCTTTTTTTTTTAAATTCAGAATTAAAAAAATATTTTAGTTTTTATTAATTTGCAAGAGGCAGAGAAAGAGTGTGTGTATGAGAGAGGGAGAGAGTAAGAGAATGGTTGCATCAGGGCCTCCAGCTGCTACAAATGAACTCCAGATGCATGCGCAACCTTGTTCATCTGGCTTATTTGGGTCCTGGGGAATTGAACCTGGGTTCTTTGGCTCTGCAGGCAAATGCCTCAACCACTAAGCCATTTCTCCAGCCCTTAATTGAGATTTTTTTTTTTCAAGGTAGGATCTCACTCTGGTCCAGGTTGACCTGGAATTAACTATGTAGTCTCAGGGTGGCCTCGAACTCATGGTGATCCTCCTACCTCTGCCTCTCAAGTGCTGGGATTAAAGGTGTGCGCTACCACGCCCCGCTAATTGAGAATTTTTATTCATAAACATATTGTAATTTGATCACAGTCCCCTCCCATTCCCTTCTTTTGTCCCTCCTCCCCCACCATTCCACTGAGCCACTTCTTGTTTTCAAGTAGTCCTGTCTCAATGTCTTTTCCTGCTATCCTCCATCATCCATGTTGAAATGTTGATGGGCTCAGTATTGCATAGGTCTTGTGGAGACAATGGCAGTCAACATGCTATAAGGTCATGAATGCAATGGTCACTTCATGTGAAGGATAGTGTCCTAAAGTACTTCTTTTCCTCACTCTCTAGCTTTTACATTCTCTCTGTTTCTTCTTCCATAGTGTCCCCGAGCCTTGGAGGGTGTGATAGAGATGTTTTATTTTGAGCTGAGCACTCAGCAGTCATTAATTGTCAGTACCTTAGCAAGTGTGGAGTCTCCCCAGCATCCTCTGTCTTTTGCAAAGAGAAACTACTCTGGTCAACATACATCTCATTGTTTTTTTAAGAAATATTTTTAAAAATTTATTTATTTGACAGAGAAAGAGGGAGAGAGAGAGAGAGAGAGAGAGAAACAGAGAGAATGGGTGTGCCAGGGCCTCCAGCCACTGCAAACGAACTCCAAACATGTACGCCCCTTGTGCATCTGGCTAACATGGGTCGTGGGGAATCAAACCTGGGTGCTTTGGCTTTTCAGGCAAATGCCTTAACCACTGAGCAATCCCTCCAGTCCTCCATCTCATTTTTTTGAGACAGGGTCTCTCATTGAACCCAGCGCTTACCAATTCAGCTACACTAGCTAGCCAGTAAACCCCAGGGATCCCAGTTCCCAGTGCTGGTACTATAGGCCTGTGCTGCCACACCCAGTTTTTATGTGGGTGCTGGGGATCTGGAATCAGGTTCTCATGCTTTAGGGGCAAGCACTTTACTGAGCCATCTCCCCAGCCCTATCCTTCTCAACTCCCTAGCCATTGGTCTACTCTGCCCCAGACACCCTCTCCCAAATGCTCATCTCTCCCCTCAGAAAGAAGTGCAGATCAAATTCCATGTCCTGCTTACCTCCTATGAGCTCATCACCATTGACCAGGCTATCTTGGGCTCTATCGAGTGGGCCTGCCTCGTGGTGGATGAGGCCCATCGGCTCAAGAATAACCAGTCTAAGGTAGGTGGCACTGGCCTGCCCTGAGCCCGCCCTGGGTTGTGGTTGTCCGTGCTTCCTGATGAGCCTCTCTGTCCGTCCCAAAGTTCTTTAGGGTCTTAAACAGCTACAAGATCGACTACAAGCTGCTGCTGACGGGGACCCCCCTTCAGAACAACCTGGAGGAACTCTTCCACCTCCTCAACTTCCTGACTCCAGAGAGGTTCAAGTGCGTCCCCCTGGTCTGGTGGGATGGGTGGTGGGGTTAGGGTTCCTTGTGAGGACCTGCTCGCAGTGCACCCTGGCTCTGAGAACTGCTTGGTGAACCCCAGTTTCCCCATTAGTGAAATGAGAACGTAGTTGTTCCCCTGTGATGACCTGGTGTGTGAGGAGGGGTGGCACCTGCCCACCCTGGGGAAATCACTGCCCCCTACTTACACTGGGCTTTCCCTCAGCTGTGACCCAGAAGACCCCAGGGCCCCTCCTGGGCTCCTGTCCCTGTGTCCCCTCTCACCCCTGGCCTGTTCCTTTCCCTACAGAGATCTGGTGACCCATGTGAGTAACAGTGATGACAGGCAGAGGCCAGGGCTGGAGTAGTATGGAGATGAGAACAAATATGGATCCCGTCTTCTCTGCCTTCTTTTCTTCACCTGCCTTGATTTACCTGCTCAGAATGGGACTAGGGGTCAGGGAGAGGTGCCGATTTGGAATCAGGATCTTTTATTTTGTTTTATTTTTTGAGGTGTAGGGTCTCTCACTATACCAGACTGACCTGGAATTCACTGTGTAGTCTCAAGGTGGCCTTGAACTCATGACGATCCTCCTACCTCTGCCTCCCGAGTGCTGGGATTAAAGGTGTGTGCGTCACCACGCCCGGCTTTGGAATCAGGATCTTGCTTCCAGGGCAGGTTATGTCTTGGCTGGACCATGTAACCTTGTCTGCTCCTCAGCCTTGATTTACTTGTCTGTTATTTGGGTCACAGACCCAAGAGTTCATGGCAGGATGTTTTTGAGGATGGTCAGGGATCCCATGTTTCAGAGAGAGATGCCGTGTGAGGTGTTGCAGGCTTAGATAGAAACTGAGCTGCCACTCAGGGCAGCACTGAGGTTTCTCGGCCCACTAGCAGCTGGCCTGCACTGAATGAGCCTCCTGTCCTGTTTCCTCTGTTCCAGTCCCTATCACCTCTGCAAAGGGCTGTGGCCCGCTTGGTTCCTCGGCCACCAGCTCTTATCCCAGATCTCTGTTGCAGTAACCTGGAGGGCTTCCTGGAGGAGTTTGCCGACATCTCCAAGGAAGACCAAATCAAGAAGCTGCATGACCTGCTGGGGCCGCACATGCTCCGGCGGCTCAAGGCCGATGTGTTTAAGAACATGCCGGCCAAGACGGAGCTGATAGTCCGCGTGGAGCTGAGCCAGATGCAGAAGTAAGTGGAGAGACCTGGCTGCTCCTTAGCAGGCAGTGGCCCCCTGGCTTGTCTCCTCAGTCATGCCCTCCTGCAGCCCCACCTGGCCTTCCAGGCCACTTCCTAGAGTGGTTGGGAGTGCCACTCAGCCTTCAAAGGCCTTGTCTACGTTCCCTTGTGGGGCTAAAATTTTAGTCTCCAAGTAATTTGTTCAGTGACTCTTAACTCTGTGATGTCACCTCTTGGGCTGCCTGGACCACTGTGTATGTGGTACCTGGCCACATTGCCAACCTCCCTTCCAGGCAGAACACAGCCCTTAGGAGGCTGTCAGGTTCAGGGCCTCCAGCCCATCTTGCCCTGCCCACTATAGGAAGTACTACAAATTCATCCTCACGCGGAACTTCGAGGCGCTCAATTCGAAGGGGGGCGGCAACCAGGTGTCATTGCTCAACATCATGATGGATCTGAAGAAGTGCTGCAACCACCCCTACCTCTTCCCTGTGGCTGCTGTGGTAGGTCCCCTGTGGCCACTGTGGTAGGGCCCCCATGGCTGCTGTGGTGGGTCCACTGTGGCCACTGTGGTAGGGTTCCTGTGGCTGATGTGATAGGTCCACTGTGGCCACTGTGAAAGGGCCCCTGTGGCCCCTGTGGCAGGATCCTGTGGCTGCTGTGGTGGGTTCCATGTGGCTGCTAGGATTGGTTCCCTATAGGAGCTGATAGGTCCTTGTGTCCATGGTAGTAGGTTCCATGTGCTCCTCATGGTAGGTTCCTGGTGGCTGCTATGGTAGGTCCCCTGTGTCAGCCATGGCCCATTCTCTGTGGACATCATGGTAGTACCCGGTGGCAAGGTGCTCTGGCCCTCAATCCTCCATTCTTCCTTGAAAATGAGGACCTGGACGTGATCCATCATGCTGGCGGAAGTTTCTGGAAGCTGCCTCTGTCTGCTGCTTGGCTAGGTCCTCTCCTTCTCCTGGCCTCTCTGTGAACCATAAAGTAAGGGGGCACTAAGTCATCCCATATTCTCTCCATTCTCGGCACTGGGCCTCCAGAGTGCTTTGAGGGCTGGCCAGGCTATACTCCATTCCTGAGGGAATTTATTCCAGAATGAATCAGAGGAGCAGACATGGGTGAGTCACCAGATTCTGGGCTCAGACAGTCCGGACACTGTGATCTCAGAAAGTTACGGTACCTTTATGAGCCTCAGCACTCTCCTTCATTAAAGGGGACAGTGGTGGCATCTTCCTGGAAGGGCTGTTGCAAAGATCAGAGGAGAAAGTTCATGTGAAGTGTCCTTATAGAGAGCTGGGGGTCCAGAACTCTCAGTGAATGCTGGCTGTCACCACCACTTGGGGTTCTCGTCATATTCACTGCAGTCACACCTTCTTTCCCAACACCACAGAACCAGGCAGGGTGCTGCCCTGGGGTGACCTTGAGAAACCTGAGACCCTTCTTTAACAAAAAATATTAGAGGGCTGGAGAGATGGCTTAGCTGTTAAGGTGCTTGCCTGCAAAGCCAAAGGACCCAGGTTTGATTCTCCAGTACCCATGTAAAGCCAGATGCACACTGTGGCACATGTGTCTGGAGTTCATTTGCAGTTGCTGGAAGGCTGGCATGCCCATTTTCTCTATCTGCCTGTTTCTCTCTCTCTTTCAAATAAAAGTTTTAAAATCTTTTAAAAATCATGAGAGAGAGGGAGAGAGATAGGAGAGAGAGAGAGGAGAAGAAGGAGGAGGAGGAGGAAGAGGAGGACTGTTTGCTGCTACAAATGAACTCTCTAGGTACATGTGCCACTTTGTGCATCTGACTTTCATGAGTACTGGGGAATCAAACCCAGGCCATCAGACTTTGCGAGCAAGTGCTTTTAACTGCTGTGCCATCTCTCTAGCTCCTGGGCTCTTTCTTGTGACTCAGTGTGGCCCAGGAATTCTTTGGGACTTACCTTCAGAGAGCCAGCCCTGTGGGATGCCCCCATCCAATGACCACAGTGACCGGGCTGAGTTTTGGTGGGAAGGTTGCTGGGCTGGCCTTCATCTTGGTGCCAGCCTATGCGTAAGACCAGGAGCAGGCCTGGCAGGTCTGTGCTGTAGCTGGGAGCACATGCCTGGACTCACACTTGGTGTCTCCTGCCATACTGTTGGGCCTACTCATATTTGAGCCCTGTGCTCAGCAGGACAGATAGGCAGATGGCCTCTAGCCAGGCCCTTACCTGTCCTTTGTAGTCTTTTTTTATTTTTATTTTTGTTTTGTTTTGTTTTTTTTCGAGGTAGGGTCTCACTGTAGCTCAGGCTGACCTGTAATTCACTATGTCATCTCAGGGTGGCCTCGAACTCATGGCAATCCTCCTACCTCTGCCTCCCAATTGCTGGGATTAAAGGCGTCCGCCACCACACGCGGTCCTGTTTGTTTGTTTTTTGAGGTAGGGTTTCACTCTAGCCCGGGCTGACGTAGTACTCACTCCATAGTCCCAGGCTCTCCTTGACCTCACAGCAATCCTCCTTCATCTGCCTACTAAGTGCTGGGATGAAAGGCATGTGCCACCATGCCTGGCTCTGCAGCCGTTTTGGTGCCAAGCCATGGGAGGTGAGGAGCTCATCAAGTGCCTGCTCTGCTGTGTCTGCAGGAGGCCCCCGTCTTACCCAACGGCTCCTACGATGGCAGCTCCCTGGTCAAATCTTCGGGGAAGCTCATGCTGCTGCAGAAGATGCTGAAGAAGCTGCGGGATGAGGGACACCGAGTGCTCATCTTCTCCCAGGTGAGCCGCTCAACAGAGCCAGCTCACACCCGCACAGCAGCATCCCCATGGGCTGAGGGCCTGAGGCCATGAGCTGCAACTTGGCCCTGGCTGCAGCTGCTGCCAAGACCAGCATCTGTCTCCCCCACCTCATCTCCCTGTGCTTGCCTTTCTGGCCACCAACTGGGGATTAAGTATTCAAACACATGAGTCTATGGGGGACATTTTACATTCAGCCACCATACCCATAGATGACAAAGGAATTAATTAGGCACAAGTAGGAAGTGGTAAAATAAGAACCAACAGATAGGTCTGCAGAGGAGACTGGCCATTGGGAGAGAACATTTGGCTAGACTGGGTAAACTCTCAATGCCATTAAAAGAATACAAACGAAGGAATTACCCACGTTGCAACAGAGAGAGGCTCAGAGACAGAGGGTAGAGGGTATCTCAGGAGGTGCAAGCAGTCATCTGAGGGGAAGACATTGCAGAAGAAACCAGGACTTTGCAAAATCTTTTTTACACTTGGAGAAAGGCAGCAGGTCTCAGTTCTACACAGTGGAGGCCTAAGCAATGTCAAATCAATAGGCTAACCCCTAGGCACCAGGTAGAGAATCCGTAGCCCTTTAGACCGAGAACCTTCGCAGGTGAGATTCCTGGACTGTCCTGACTTACCATGATGACAGGTAGCAGAAGCAATGACAAAATCCCAATGCATACAGGAAAGGGTGTCTGTTGACAGTTTAAGTTTTTTTGTTTATTTTTATTTATTTATTTGAGAGTGACAGAGAAAGAGGCAGATAGAGAGAGAGAGAGAGAGAATGGGCGCGCCAGGGCCTCCAGCCACTGTAAACGAACTCCAGACACGTGTGCCCCCTTGTGCATCTGGCTAACATGGGTCCCGGGGAATCGAGCCTCTAACCAGGGTCCTTAGGCTTCACAGGCAAGCGCTTAACTGCTAAGCCATTTGTTGACAGTTTTATAACCAGTTAAACTATCTAAGAGGAATATACAGGACTCTGAAAGCTTCCCTCTTCTCGGGAGTGACATTGTAAAGGAGGTGATGTTTAAGTTCCCTAGGCAGGGAGGTGTGAGTGTTCTGGAAAGAGAGTCCCATGGGTTGGGAGTAGCTGGGGGGAGCATTGGGTCTGCAGAGCCTTGAATGTAGGCCATGGGGCTGGGACTGCATTCTGGAAGATGTGAGTGAGCATGTGTCTGGGGCCTGCTGTGGAGGAGAGACTGGCTTCCAGGGGGTGAGTTGGAGGCTGTGTTCTTTTCCAGAGGCTTGCTTCAGGCCCTAGTCTCATGTGTCCCCATGCTCAGCCACTCTATGGGCTGCTCTCTTATACCCCTATCCATGGCGGTGTCCTGTTCATGGCCCCATGGGCTCCTGGCTCTGTGGCAGCTCCTCACAAATCCATCTCCTGCAGATGACTAAGATGCTGGACCTCTTGGAGGACTTCCTGGAGTATGAGGGCTACAAGTACGAACGCATTGATGGAGGCATCACCGGGGGCCTCCGGCAAGAGGCCATCGACAGATTCAATGGTACTCACCCACCCAGCCATGCGAGGGCTTCAGTGGGGACCCTGTTCTCCACACCAGAGTCTTAACTGGACTTCCAACTAGCAGCCCTCCTAAAGCTGCTTCACAAATGAACACACCACTCATTTGGTCACAGCAGCATTCCCTTGATAGATAGATAGATAAATAGATAGACAGATTGATTCATTTCCTTGAGATAGGGTCTGTATAGTTCAAGCTGGCCTCAAACTTTTTTTTTTTTTTTTTTGCTTTTTTTTCGAGGTAGAGTCTTGCTCTATCCCAGGCTGACCTGGAATTCACTATGTAGTCTCAGGGTGGCCTCAAACTCATGGCAATCATCCTACCTCTGCCTCCCAAGTTCTGGGATTGGCCACCCCACCTGGCTCTTGGCCTCAAACTTTTGATCCTTCTGCCTCAGCCTTCCTAAGGCTAGGATTGCAGGTGTGCCAACACACTTGGCCATCCATCAGTTTCAATTGCTTAAAGGACCTGCCCCTGGGCTTTTCAGGGTCTATTGGCCCAGTAGCTAACACCTACTCCGAGAAGTTAGAAACAGGTTAGAAGGCAGACTGGGAAGGAAGATGCCACTTCTGTCACCAAATGAAGTTGGTGTTGAGGGTCTGGCTGGCATCTTGGGCTGCCACTGTTGATACCAGCTCTTTAAATCTATCTGGGCTTTAAAGGTTAGCTTCCTTCTTGTCTGGCTCCCTCCCATTGGCTCAACACCATCAGGGCTCCATGAGAGCTCAGCCTCCAGCCTCCCTGTGCAGGTGTGGCCGCCCTCCTCAGGTGGGTCATGGCCTCATCCTGTACCTCTGCCAGGACCCCTTGCTGTGGTTCCCGTCCTGATCGCCCCCTCTCCACCTGCCCTCCCGCCTTCCTGTGTGCCATCCGTCTGACCCCTGGTGGGTCTGCTCACTAACTCTGCCTGCCTCTGGCCTTTTCCTCAGCCCCTGGGGCCCAGCAGTTCTGCTTCCTGCTCTCGACGCGTGCTGGTGGCCTAGGCATCAACTTGGCCACAGCAGACACTGTCATCATCTACGACTCGGACTGGAACCCGCACAATGACATCCAGGTCTGTGCAGTGTCTCGCTGTGCTGTCAACGCCTCCTCTTCTTCCCCTCCTGGCCTTGCCCCTCACCTCCCCGGTTCTGTGAGCTAGCCCTGCTGTGAAACCTCAGACCCCAGAAGGGGCCTTGGAGGTTAGGGGAGGTTTTGTCCCCCATTGTGCAGAGGAACAAACGCACTCAGAGAAGGCACCACTGGGTCCAAAACACACAGCAGTTTGGCTTCCCATCTTCAGTACCATGGCCATGGAAGGAGGCAGGATGAAGGAGTCCTGGCAGCCATGGGGAGTGCCAGTTTTGGAAGGGATAAGAGGCATAGAATGGGGACCTGTTGAAGGTGGGGAAGAGGAGGAGATGGAGGAGGTGGGCAGATGGGGTGATGAGGAAGGATGATGGGGCTCGGGTCTATGGGAATAGGGCTACCACACTCTGGGATAGGGACACACACACACTCATGTCATACTAATTCACATCATCACAACACATAGGGGCACAGTGCATCATCGTAGGCATATCCTTTAGGTCAGTTTCCAGACCCTGCTGCCCTCAGAGATGGCCCTGTGCTTCCAGTGTGTGGTCGTGCAGTCCCAACTAGTGCTCCCTCACAAGGGGGTGCAGCTCACTCATGATCAGCCAGTGGAGTTTCATGTGGCTTCACTTACATCCAGCACATAGGCCACTCTGTCGCTCATCACATACCCATGCCTAGTTCCATATTAACACTCCAAACTCAGCCTGTCCATCAGTCTCCCATGAGGCTGGACACTCAGGGAAGTGGGCACAGCTGCACTGGTGTCCACACAATGTTTCTTCCACGTGGTCAGGTGGTCTTTTGCGTGGTTGTGAGCTCATGGGCATACCCCTCTGAGGTGCCCTGGCTTGGACCCCTCAGCCAAGTCCTGGGTGCTGTGTTCTGTCTTTCCCAGGCCTTCAGCCGTGCCCACCGTATTGGCCAGAACAAGAAGGTGATGATCTACCGCTTTGTGACGCGGGCCTCGGTGGAGGAGCGCATTACGCAGGTGGCCAAGCGCAAGATGATGCTTACGCACCTAGTGGTGCGGCCAGGCCTGGGCTCCAAGTCGGGCTCCATGACCAAGCAGGAGCTGGATGACATCCTCAAGTTTGGCACGGAGGAGCTTTTCAAGGATGACGTGGAGGGTGGGCCTCCCTTCCCTGGTTCAAGGTGGCCCTGCTTGAGACATACGCAGCCACCACAGTGCACACAGCTTTTCTCTCTTCCACTCCGGCCTGTCTCTCTTTCTAGGGTGGGCCAGGGTGGTGTTTCTGAAGCCCCTCTGTGCCCTTGCACCAGTGTCCTTCTTCCTCTGCCCTCCAGGCATGATGTCCCAGGGCCAGAGGCCTGTCACACCCATTCCTGATGTACAGCCCTCCAAAGGGGGAGCCCTGGCCGCCAGTGCCAAGAAAAAGCACGGCAGCACCCCGCCAGGTAGGGGCCCACCTATATTCATCTCTGACCACTTCCTCCTCTGACCAGATGGGTGCTCCCGGACAGGAAGAGGTTCTCATGGTCTCTGTCCCTTGGCCGACTATGTTGAGCCTGTAGGTGGGCTTGGAAGGACACTGTCACACCTGCCCTGGTTATGATGAGTTTCCTCTACCTGGTCATCAATCTCTTGGCTCCGATGGAAGGGCCATTGTTTGCATTTTTTTAAAAAAATTATTTATTTGAGAGCACGAGAGAAGGAAAGAGGAAGAGGGAGAGAGAGAGAGAGAGAGAGAGAGAATGGGCACACCAGGGCCTCCAGCCACTGCAAACAAACTCCAGACACATGTGCCACCTTGTGCATCTGGCTTACGTGGGTCCTGGGGAATCAAACCGAGGTCCTTTGGCTTTGCAGGCAAATGCCTTAACCGCTAAGCCATCTCTCCAGCCCCCATTGTTGGCACTGGTCTGGAGGTTGGACCTTGGGCATTTCCCATGTCTTCATACTTCACTGTGTTCATCTCTCAGGTGACAACAAGGATGTGGAAGACAGCAGTGTGATTCACTATGATGATGCGGCCATCTCCAAGCTGCTGGATCGGAACCAAGACGCTACGGATGACACGGAGCTACAGAACATGAACGAGTACCTGAGCTCCTTCAAGGTGGCGCAGTACGTGGTGCGCGAGGAAGATGGTGTGGTAAGGTCACTGTGGTTGTCTCTCTTACTGCAGCCTCATCTCCAGCCACATGCCCCTACTCCTGGCTGGCTGGATACTCCCTGTTTCAGAGCACTCTGCCCCATCTTTCTCCTGTACCCTGCAACCCCCAACTTGCCCTAGAGCTGGTCTCTCTGCATGGCCCCTCCACTTCTTCTGAGCTCCTGCCACCCTCCTTACAGACCTGGGCTGCCAGTTACACTTCTCTTTGAAGCCAGTGGCCTTAAGAGTAAGGTCTGGAATATCCCAGTACCTGCTCACAGTCAGGATGTACATTTTAAAAAATGTTATTTATTTGTACACTTGTGTGCCAGGATCTCTTGCCTCTGTGATACCAGATGCCTGTACCACTTCTTGTATCTAGCTTATGTGGGTAGCTTAGATATTGAGCCAGGGCCGACAGGCTTTCAAAGCAAGTGCCTTTAACTTCTGAGCCACCTTCCCAGCCCAGGACGCACTTTTGGAGTGAATGAATGAATGAGTGACTGGCAGAAGCGGTGAGAGAAAGATGAGTTGGGGTTGGGGTGATCAGGGAGGGATTCCTGGGACAGTCAGGCTCCTTGGGCCTATGAGGACAGGTGAGGTGTGCTGGAGGCAAGTGAGGCATCAAAGGGCTGCGCTGCTAGCCCCCATGCATGCATCCGCAGGAGGAGGTGGAGCGGGAGGTGATTAAGCAGGAGGAGAATGTGGACCCTGACTACTGGGAGAAGCTGCTCCGCCACCACTATGAGCAGCAGCAGGAGGACCTGGCCCGCAATCTGGGCAAGGGCAAGCGCATCCGCAAGCAGGTCAACTACAACGACGCCTCCCAGGAGGACCAGGGTGCGTGTGGTGAGCAAGGGCATCCCTATGCAAGGGCCCTGGCCCGTGGGTGCAGAGCAGGCACCGAGATGGAGGCAGGGAGGGAGGTGGGTGGCAAGGCTTCTGGGAGAAAGGGAGTTACAGGCAGGTGAGGGATGCCCAGGGTTGGGGGTAGGTGGGCACAAGATGGGGATCAGTCCAGTGACTTCACAGCTGTTCATCTCTTTGAGTCTGTTTCTCTGTAAAATGACAGAATAGCAGTGTAATTCCTTAGGGTGCAGTATAGTCACACTGTGATTAGTAACCAAGCTTCCCAGGAAATGCTTGTTGGCCATTGTCACTTATCGCAAGGCTTGGTTCGAGGGGCTCAGCCTGGCCCTGGGCGTGTGTGTCTGTGGCTGGCCTCGGCCTGCACAGCCCTTCCATGTCCCACTGCCGGCTCCCTGCAGAGTGGCAGGATGAGCTGTCGGATAACCAGTCTGAGTACTCCATCGGCTCCGAGGATGAGGATGAGGACTTTGAGGAGAGGCCAGAAGGGCAGAGTGAGTATCAGGCTGGTGGGCTGGGCTGCCACGGGGCTGTCGGGAATGACCGTGTCTGGCTTGGGGTGCCCCAGGGGAACCGTGGGAGGATATCTTGAGGCTTCTTCTATTCTGAGACATCCTGATAGAGCCCCTGGATCCTCACCTGATGGCTCACGGTGGGCTATTTCCCAGGTGGACGGCGACAGTCCAGGAGGCAGCTGAAGAGCGACAGAGACAAGCCCTTACCACCTCTCCTTGCTCGAGTTGGGGGCAACATTGAGGTGGGCCCTGCCTATAGCCCGATCTCCTAGCCCTACTCCTTGCTGGTCCCGGGCCATGGGGGTGGGGCTGGAGGCTTGCCCAGCGTCACAGGCCAGGTAGAGGTGGAGCTGGGAGAGACTCTCTGGGTTCAGGTTTCCTCCACTTTTATTCCCCATTCTTTTTTAATATTTCACTTAATTAGTTAATTTATTTGAAAGAGAGAGGGAGGAAGAGAATGGGTATGCCAGGGCCTCTAGCCACTGCAAACGAACTCCAGATGCATGTGCCACCATGAGCCTCTGGCTTACATGGGTCCTTAGGCTTTGCAGGCAAGTGTCTTAACTGCTAAGCCATTTCTCCAGCCCTCTTCCCCATTCTTGAATTCTATGCTCACCCATCTGACCTGCACTCACACCCCATCTTTACTCTGCCCAGGTGCTGGGCTTCAATGCCCGCCAGCGGAAGGCCTTTCTGAATGCCATCATGCGCTGGGGTATGCCCCCCCAGGATGCCTTCAACTCTCACTGGCTGGTTCGTGACCTCCGTGGGAAGAGCGAGAAGGAGTTTAGGTAAAAGAGCCGAGGTGAGGTGGCGGCCCAGGTTGCTGCCGCCCACTCCTGGTGGGGAGGGTATGCCAGTAGGCAGTAGACACCAGTAGACAGCATCTGCTCCTGCCTGGCCAAATGCATCTGGAGAGTTCATGCTCATCTGGTCTTTGGATGTGGTGTTACAAGCAAGCCTGACTTTTCAGAAAACACTGGCTAGCAGTCCTTGCCCAAATCCTTCAGGGCAGCGATGAAGAGCTGAGTTATCCAGGGCCAGGGCCATCCTGGGAGGGTCCCCTGCCAGGGAGGACCCCATTGCTCCTTCCCAGGGTCCGGCCTTAGCAGGATTGAATACAAGGCAAACTGTGGAGCAATCCAGCCAAGATGTCCCTGGGGGTCCTGCCAGAGGATACTTGCTGGCCCCCCACTCCCTGAGCCCCAGTCACCCCCCACCCCAGAGCCTATGTGTCCCTCTTCATGCGGCACCTGTGTGAGCCGGGGGCAGATGGCGCGGAGACCTTCGCAGATGGCGTGCCCCGGGAGGGCCTGTCCAGGCAGCACGTGCTTACACGCATCGGGGTTATGTCGCTGGTTAGGAAGAAGGTGGGTGAGTAAGCCGCTATGGCCTTCCTGCTGGCTGTGTGACTCTGGCACTGCTCCTGGGCCCGGGTGGGGGCGTGGTCAGCCTGCCCAGGTCTGAACCAGGCCAGAGGGACAGACTTTGGAAGCCTTACAGCCTGAGGCAGAGGTCAGGAGGGTGGTTCTGGTGGGAGGACAGGTTGGGTCACTGACAGAGGAGTTTGGGTTAGGAGAACATCTGTTCTGATCAGCTTCATGCAGAGCAGTACCTTAAACCTGCAACACCCCCAGTTCCATAGGCCACACCTGGGTCCCCTAGGGCTTAGCAGCAACCACTGTCCTTGCTTCTCTCCTGCTGTCCCAGGTTCAGGAGTTTGAGCATGTCAATGGAAAGTACAGCACTCCAGACCTAGTTCCTGAAGGGCCCGAGGGCAAGAAACCAGGCGAGGTGATCTCCTCAGACCCCAACACGCCGGTGCCTGCCAGCCCTGCTCACCTTCCACCAGCCCCGTTGGGCCTGCCAGGTCTGGGCTTGGGGAGATCACAGGCAGGGGCACCTGGCTTTTGGGGAGTGGTGAGGGCACAGTAACCCCGAGTCCTCTGTGAACTCCACAAAGTGGGGGGCTCCTCCTCTCAGAGAGTTATGCGTGTGTGTGTGTGTTGTGCTGTGTGTGCATTTGTGTCTTCACATTTACTTGTTGAGTGCACATGTGTTTACATGCATGTAGAGGTCAGAGGGTTCCTTCCTCAATCACTGTGTTATTTACTGAGTCAGGGCTCTCACTCGAACCCAGGGTTCGCTGATTCAGCCAGCCTAGCCAGCCAGCTTGCCCCGGGGATCCCCTGTCTCCACCTCTCAAGTGCTGGGATTATAGGTGGGTTGCCACACCCACCTGGTCATTGTATGGGGCGCAGGGGGTCCAAACTCAGGTCCTCATGCTTGTGCTCTCAGTCCTGCACTGACTGAGCCACAATTGCCCCGGCCCTAGGTGTGGGGTTCCTTTTGTTTTAGCTTTGAGATTTTATTCACATGTTCTACATCTTCTAAAGTGCACTAGCCGTGGTGCCTGAATTCACAAGGTTCTTTGACCATTTCTGCTGTCATTACCAGAGCATTTTCATCACCCCAAAAAGAAACCCCATGTTCATTGACAGCCACTTGCTGTCCCCCCCTAGCCCCAGGTAACCTTTAATCTGTCCTGTCCCTGTGGACTTCACCTATTTTAGATGCTTCATGGACACGGTATGTTGTAGTTATCTTCACATTGCTGGGACAAAATGCCCACCCATAAACAGTTGATGGGAGGAAAGAGTTTTATTTTGGCTTACAGTCTGAAAGGGAAGCTTCGTCATGGCAGGGAAAGGATGGCAGAGCAAGAGGCTGGGCATCATTTCTTGCCACAGCAGCTGGCAGGAGGTGGCAAGAATGTGAGATGAGCTCCTACTGGTGAGGGGAACTGGGCTTGAACACTCCTAAGCCCACCTCCAGCAGCACACCCCTTTCATCCAGGCTCCACCTCCCAAATTGCCACCTTCTGGGGACATAGGGGACATCTCAGCAGACCACTGCATGCAGTCAGAAACCAATGGGATCTTCTGTGTCAGATAGCACATCACAAGGTTCATCAGTTTTATATCAGTTTGTATCAGTTTTTCCATCCTCCTCTGTAGGTAACATAGAATTGTATGGTCAGACCACATTTTGTTCGTCCATTTGTCCCTTGGTGGACGTGTGGGTTATTTCTACTTTGTGGCTCTTGGGGCGAGTGAATGCTGCAGGGTTTATGCTTCATGCTTGTGTGGATGTGGCTTTTCAGTTCTCTTGGGTGCGTACCTAGGAGTGGTGTGCTGGATCATGTGGTGACTCTGCTTAGCCTTTTTTGTTTTTTGTAGTACTGAGGATGAAACCCAGGACTTCATACATATTAGGCGAGTGCTCTTGTCACTGTGCTGTACCCCAGCACTGTTTAATCATTTTTTTTTTGTGGGGATGGGTTTAGAAGTAGGGTCTCACTCTAGCCCATGCTGACATGGAATTCACTATGTAGTCTCAGGGTGGCCTCAAACTCATGGTGATCCTCCTACCTCTGCCTCCCAAGTGCTGGGATTAAAGGCGTGTGCCACCATGCCTGGCTTCTTCTTCTTCTTTTTTTTTGGACAGAGTCTCACTTTGTATCCAAGGCTGGTATGGAACTCACTGTGTGGCCCAGGCTGTCCTCTAATTTTCAGTGGTCCTTCCATCCCTGTCTTGGATGTCACAATGCCTGGCCTTTACTCATCTTTTTAAAAATATATTTTATTTATTTATTTGAGAGAAAGGAGAGAGAGAGAGAGAGAGAGAGGAGAGAGAGAGAGAGAGAGAATGGGCCTCCAGCTACTACAAACAAACTTCAGATGCATGCGCCCCCTGTGTGCATCTAGCTGATGTGGGTCCTAGAAAATTGAACCGGGATCCTTTGGCTTTGTAGGCAAATGCCTTAACTGCTAAGCCATCTCTCCAGCCCTACCCGTTTTTTTTATTGACAATTTCCATAATTGTAAACAATATTTGATGGTAATTCCCTACCTCCACCCACTTTCTCCTTTGAAACTCCACTCTCCATCATATCCCCTCCCCCTCTCAATCAGTCTCTCTTTTGTTTTGATGTCATCTACCTATTTTTATATGGTCTATGAATGTCTTTTTGGTGGTTCCTGGATTTATTTATTTATTTATGTGTGTGTGTGTGTGTGTGTGTAAGGAGGTCTTGCCACTACAAATGAATGCTGAACACTTGCACCACTTTTTACATCTGGTTTTGTGTGGGTGCTGGGGAATTGAACCTAGGCTGACAGGCTTTATAAGCAGGCACCTTCCACCGCTGAGCCATCTCCTCCACCCTAACCCATGGATGTATTTGAGCAAAGTGTTTTCCTTCGGTTGGGCATTACAGGCCTGTCCCCAGGTAACAGGGGCAGCCAGCTTCTCCAAGGCCGTCCAAGTCCCCAGCATGAGCCTTTTGAAGGTGGATTTAGCTGAGCTCACTTCTTGACTCTGCCCTGCCTTTGGGAAGGTTATATAAGCCATGTGAGCCCATGCTTTCCCACCTGAGATGTGAAGTGTGAGTAGCCACCTCTCAGGGCTCTTCAGAGCCCCATACATCATCGGCACTTTGCAGTGTGTCAGGATCTGACTCTGTGGAGAAGGCTCATTGGTCCGGAAGCACACAGCCAGTCAGCCAGCCTGGAAGCTAGAGTAGTCCAGGATTTCTGGTTCCTACGCTGGGCCCTGCCCTCCTCCCTCCCTGCTTCCAGAGACAGCCATGACTGTACAGTACTCCATGCTGCTGTGGTCTCATTGAGCCCAAAGTTCTACAAGAGGGCCTGTGAGTCCGAGGCCTGGTCTGGGCTCTCTGGTACACCAGGAACCCTTCTCATTACTCCTGGGCATGCTTGGCCCCCATGGAGCCTCCCCAAGGCCAGTGCCCCTATCTTGATTGGAACCCCATTCTCTCTCCTACTCCCACTGTCCCACCCAAGCCTACCACTCTCACTTCTTCCTTAATCTTGCAGACAAAATGGATGCCCAGCTGGGCTACATGGATGAGAAGGAGGTGGGCATACAGAAGCCAAAGCAGCCCTTGGAAATCCAGGTACAGGAGGATGGCTGGGCCTGTGGTGAGTCTGAGTTTGAGTAGAGGTTCGTCTGGCCCAGCCAGGTAGAACTCAGGCCTCGTGGCTCCCGGTTCTAGTCTCTGGGCCTGGGGGAACAGGGAGGAAGAGAGTGGGCAGAGGAGCCCGGTGCATGTTCCCTGTCCCCTGTTCCTGCTGAGGCCCGGGTCCTGCAGCTCCCTAACCTGCCCTTCCTAGTCCCTGCCAACTGCCCTGGACAGAGTGGAGGGCGACGACAAGCATGAGAACCTGGACAGCAAGGACAGAAGTCGAGAGGAGCGGCCAGAGGAGGCAGAGAAGGCCCAGGCCTCCCCAGAGCAGCAGCCAAAAGGTGAAGGCCTTCTCAGTGCAGCATCCAGCCTCTGGCCTCTGCAACTCTGGGCAAGTGGGTGGGCTGTGTTGCACTCTGGCTCCCCTGGGTGAATGGTGGCTTATGCATGGCTGTGTTCCAGCAGGGTGGAGGTTCAGGTCTCTCTACACATGGACTCGTTAACTTTTCCTGTCATGCAGTTTGGGGTTCCTGGGATGTGTTTTGATTAGCGGGTCTAACTCAGTCACATTCTCATTTGAAAACATTGTGTTTGATACTGTCCAACTCTTTTTTAATAGGGTCAAAATTTGTAAATGTTTGAAAAGGGTGTCTGTGCTCGAATTGCTCAGTGTGAAGTACTGAATTCATGCTTCATATTATTAGATAAGGCTCGTTAATTATGTTTCCAAGATTTTTTTTTTTTTTTGGAAGTGTATGGTATGGTATGTGTGGTGTGTGGAGTATGCGTGGGTTTGTGTGTGAAGGTCAGAGGAGAGTGTTGGTGTCCTTTCTCTCTCTCTCTCTCTCTTTGTTTTTTCGGGGTAGGGTTTCACTCTAGCCCATGCTGACCTGGAATTCACTATGTAGTCTCAGGGTGGCCCCAAACTCATGACGATCTCCTACCTCTGCATCAGAGTGCTGGGACTAAAGGCATGTGTCACCATGTCTAGCTGTCCTCTCTTTTTTAAAAAAATATTTTTTTGAACATTATAAAAATTGGTTTATTGTAAAAAAGAAATTCAAGAATAACCAGTTAAATTCCGCATGCTACCTACTACAGGCAAAAAGCATCACACACGTTTACATTAGGGGCTAGGACACAACAAGAAAGACCGTATCAAGGTCATGAGTCAAATGCAGTAAAAGAAGCATTCTCAGGTCTCCTGTAGGTCGGTATGAAGCATGGTATGATCATGGCACTGTCGGGTAGCACAGAGCAGCTGCAACATTGAGGTATAACTGGGCAAATAAGAATGATAGAGGGAAATGGAAGATGACATGTTGGTTTGTGGGTGCACTTAAGTGACTGAAATTTAAAAAAATATTTTTATTGATTTATTTATGTGAGGGAGAGAGAGAGAGAGAGAGAGAGAGAGAGAGAGAGAGAAAGAAAGGGAGAAAGAAAGAAAGAAAGAATATGGGTATGCCAGGACCTCTTGCTAATGCAAAGGGACTCCAGATGCTTGCCCCACAATTTGCCTCTGGCTTTAGGCGGGGAATCAAATTTGGGCCATCAGACTTTGCAAGCATGCGCCTTTAACCACTGAGCAATCTCCCCAGCCAGGGTGTCCTTCTCTTATCATTTATCTCTCTCAACTGGGAGCTGCAGTCTATCAGTGATCCCCAGTGATTCTCTGATCTCTGCCCTCCCCCCATGGACTGGGGTTACAGATGTGCATGACTAAGCCCAGCTTTTCATAGGCATTCTAGGGAGTTAAACTCATGGCCCAGCTTTCTATATGGGTCCTGGGGAGTCTCCACCCTGAGAAACCCTCGTGCATAAACAGCAGGAGGTGCTCTCTGCTACTGGCATGTCCTTAATGCTATTAGTTTGCCATGATCAGTAACTTTCTGAGAGATGGTTAAAATCTCTCACGGTAGGACCAGAGAGGTGGCTCAGCAGTAAAGGGTGCTTGCTTGCATAGCCTGACAGGCTTATTCTGTAGTACCCACCTACAGCCAGGCAGAGGCCCAAAGTAGCTCATGCATCTGCAATTCATTTGCAGTAGTGGGAGGCTCTGGCACACCCATGCTCACTTGCTCTCTTTCTCTCTCTGTCAAATAAATGAATCTCTCACTAACATGGATTCATTTCTTCTTGTAATGTCTGACTTTGCTTCAGAATCACTTGGGATAATAGATTTGTTTGGGTGTTGTTGCAGTCAGGTTCGCGTCGCTGGTAGAAATCACCTGACCAAGAGCAGCTTGTGGGAAAAAGAGGTTAATTTTGGCTTACAGGCTTGAGGGGAAGCTCCACAACGGCAGGGGAAAACTATGGCATGAGCAGAAGGTGGACATCACCCCCAGCCAACATCAGGCAGACAACAGGGCAACAGGGACAGGAGAGTGTGCCAAGCACTGGCAAGGGGAAACTGGCTATAACACCCATAGGCCTGCTCCCAACAATACATTACCTCCAGGAGGCATTAATTCCCAAATCTCCTTCAGCTGGGAACCTAGCATTCAGAACACCGGAGTTTATGGGGTACACCTGAATCAAACCACCACAGAGGTTTAATATTGGTTGAATGAAATGTGTCTCTAATCTTTAATAACGACTATCCCTCCTGATACATTTTGCTTCAAAGTCTACTCTGATTGATTTGTATTGACCTTCCCTTTGCTTAAAATGTTTGGGGGTCTGGGCAGATGGCTCAGTGGGCAAGAGTGCTTGCTGAATAAGCGTGAGGACTTGAGTTTGATCCCCAGCAGCATGTAGAAAGCTGGGCTTGACTGCACACACATATATTTCCAGTGCTGAGGGGAGGTTTCAGGCACACGTGGGAGATAGGAGGATCTCTGGGGCTCACTGGTCAGCCAATCTAACCAAAATCTAGGAAGCTCCAGGTTCAGTGACAGACTCTCAGGGAAATGAGGCAGAAGAGCAATAGAGGAACACGTTATGTCATCCTCTGTCCTCTGCACGTGTGTGCATGGATCATACACATCCGCATACATGTGTACATCCCATGTGCATGCCCCATTTATTTTTTACTTAGCCAGGCATGATGGTATATGCCTTTAATCCCAGCACTCGGGAGGCAGAGGTAAGGAGGATTGCTGTAATTTTGAGGCCACCCTGAGACTACATAGTGAATTCCAGGTCAGCCTGGGCTAGAGTGTACCTTGAAAAACCAAACCAAACCTTTTTTTTTTTCCTTTTTACTTAGTATACCTGGATTGGAGGTGGGGCTTTGAAGAGCTGGGGGAGGACCCAGCTCTGTCTCCCAGAGAATCCCCTGGGTCATACGTGTTGGACTCTGAGTAGCACTGCTAAGGGTGGAGGGCCCCTCCCTGCTCACGAGCCTTCCCTTGTCTCGCAGAGGAGGCGCTGCCCGACAAGGAGCACATCCCCGACAAGCTGCAGCTAAGCCTGAGTCACAGCAGAGGGGACAGCAGTGATTTCAGGCCAGGTAAGGAGCTGCTTCTCCCTGTGGCCCTGCCTTGTGCTTCCTGGTCAGCGTCCTGGACACTGTCCCCAGATAATGGTTGGAGCGATGGAAGGAAGCTTTGTTTACTGTCACTTTCTTTTATCTCCTCTCTGTTGGTTTGTTTACTTTTGTGGTACTGGTACTGAATTTGCACATGTTAGGCAAGCGCGCTACACCGAGCTACAACTCCAGCTTTTTTATCGGATGGCAGCTTGAACTGGACAGTCTCTCCCAACAGGATGGCTTTCTCCCACAGGAGACAGACTCCCATTTCCTCTCTCCTGTCCCTTCCTGTCACCCTAGCCAACCAGAGAGGGAAGAGAGCGCGTCCTAGAGCTTGGCCCGGGAAGTGTGCCTCGGGGCCTTGTGTACCTCTAGGCACTAGAAAGCCCTCGAGCAGCCATCCTTGGGTCAGAGTTCACCTTTGAACTGGAGCTCTGCCTTCATGGCGCTCTTCTGCTCTGTCCCTGGGCTGTCCTGGTGTGATCAGGGAGAGGGGCCAGAGCCTGGAACCAATTTCCCTGCCTTGGCCATAGAGAGAGAGGCCATTGGCTTGGCCCTTTATGTCCTTCTCTGTGTGAGCCCCTGGAGGACAGGGATGTGTCCTGCTTGTCTTCGGACCTCCAGTGCTTGGCAGAAAGAAGTCTTTGGGGCTCGGTGTAGAGAGTGAATATAACCTGTCTCCACACAGATGACCCCAAGGCTGAGGAGAAAGAGCCCATGGAGACACAGCAAAATGGTGACCGAGAGGAAGATGAGGAGGGGAAGAAGGAAGACAGGAATGGGAAATTCAGATTCATGTTCAACATTGCAGATGGAGGCTTCACAGGTATTGAGGTGAAGCCTTCGACTGAGAGCTGGGCTGTTGATGCTCCAGACTCCCCGAGTGTGGGTTCCGGGAATCATGTTCTTATGGTTGCTGACAGTCCCCCACATACCTCTCCTAGCAGCACTGGGGCAATGCGCCTCTGGGGCCGGATAATGGCTTGTGCGAAAGCCTGGGGACACCCCTTACCCTGCTCCCCTTGTCTCTCTTTCCAGAGCTGCACACGCTGTGGCAGAATGAGGAGCGGGCTGCTGTATCCTCTGGAAAAATCTATGAAATCTGGCACCGCCGCCATGACTATTGGTTGCTGGCGGGCATTGTGACGTATCCTTGGTCAGTAGAGGCCGACTCTGGTTCATCCCTCCGTGGTCCTCGGGGCCCACGGGCTCCAGGGAGGGGACCCCCTTTCTACCACTCACTTTCTGGTGATTGTCCAGATGCTCGGTACCCCTTGGCTGGCCCCTATGTTAATGATGCTTCTGTCACCTGGCTTCCTCTGCTTGTCCATGTCCAGAATTCCCTTTTCTGACACACAGTCACTAGATTTAGGCTCAGCCTCATCTAGTGTGCCTCTCTCTCTCTCTGTGTGTGTGTGAATCAAACCTAGGCTAGCAGGCTTCTCAAGAAAATGCTTTAAGGGCTGAGCCATCTCCCTAGCCCCTCTAACACCTCCTTCTTCTTCTTTCCTGACGCCTTCTTGATCACATGTGGATAAGGCCTGCGTTCCCAGGCTCCAAGGGTTGGGATTTGCTTGTGTTCCCCTTGCATGCTGGGAGGCCTCAGTGCCATGTCTGGCACCTGTCAGAACTGCTGATAGTGTCCCTGTCATCGCTATCAACATGCTTGTCTTAAGTTAGCGACTTGCCTGAGTGCACACAGCCCTGGCTGCCCCCACCTCACCCCACTGCCAGGCTCCCAAGAGGAAGTGCATCTTGCCATGGCCAGCTTTGTCCTTAATGGTGCCCCCACTCCCAGCCACGGCTATGCTCGCTGGCAGGACATCCAGAACGACCCACGTTACATGATTCTCAACGAGCCCTTCAAGTCTGAGATCCATAAGGGTAACTACCTGGAGATGAAGAACAAGTTCTTGGCCCGCAGGTTCAAGGTCAGCTGAAGCAGGGCCAGAGACTGAGGGTGGGAACTGGAGAGGGCCAGATTTCACCAGGGGCCCCATCCTGTGAACTTAGACCTGGGATGTCAACCAAGAAAGTGATGGCATCCCTGTTTGTGTCAGGCCCCAGGGGATGGGCCTCAGGCAACTCAACACATTAAAGGCTCTGAGGGGCAGCTGAGCAGCTGAGGAAGGACAGTGGGAGGCTGCCCTCCTTCCCTTCTTTCTGCCCCAGCGTCAGCTGGGGAGAGGGGCTGTCAAGGCAGGGGGTCCAGTGGCCGTCCTGGAGGCGGAGCCAGGCCAACACTCCCTGGGTCACCTCCCAGCTGCTGGAGCAGGCGCTGGTGATTGAAGAGCAGCTTCGGAGGGCTGCGTACCTCAACATGACCCAGGACCCCAACCACCCAGCCATGGCTCTCAATGCCCGCCTGGCCGAGGTGGAGTGCCTTGCCGAGAGCCACCAGCACCTGTCCAAGGAGTCCCTTGCTGGGAATAAGCCTGCCAATGCTGTCCTGCACAAGGGTGAGTCAACCCACTCCCACCCTTGGTGGTGTGGACCCTTGGCCTTTGTCCTGCCCAGGAAGCGTGTTGGCCTAGATGAGGGTTGTTGATGGGCAGCTGCTGTCACAAAGCGCTTGTGCGGAGGGTGAGGCCTCTGGGGCCAGGATGGGAGTCCTGTGTCCAGTTCCTCATCTCATCTGCAGGAGAACTGAGGCTCCGTCTTTGGTCTTTCTGTGCAGGGCCACAACAGAGCCTGGGGCTGGGGCAGGTAACACAGAAAACCACGAGATAGGAGGCAGCAAAGCCCTGAGTTGCAATCTATTAATGATCCCATGTTCGGCACGTGCATAAAGGGATGAATTTTCTTAGTGTCCCAAGGGCGAAGACATTGGAGTTCAGGAAGGGAAAATTTTTCCCCAAAGTCTCTTGAGATTCAGACCTTTGAGTTCCAGAGCTCCCTCTATCTGCCTCAGATTCAGGCTGGCTGGAGACAGGGGGTCGGCCAGAGTGGAGAGGGCTGCAGCTAAGCATTTTGCTCACATATGAGGGTCACTGGGTCACAGCCCTGCCCTGTGAGCTCCACTATCACCCCATGGTGAGAGGGATTGCAGGCCTCCCAGGATGGCACCCAGGAGGGAACCTGGTGCTTGTTCCGGGGGTCTGATGCTCTTCTCTGTCAGAAGGAACCCCTGCAGGAGTTCTTAAACTCCACTGTTCCTCCAATTGGTAGTGCAATTGCTTTGGGGAACTTGGCGGGCCTGGTGAAGAGCGCCCCCTGGTGTCCGCTTTTCTGGGGGGGGGGGTTCGTGCCGTAACGTACCCTTGTAAATAGCACCAGCCTGGCCACTATCTGCACTGCAGCTGTGGAGGGCAGGCCAAGCCCTCCATTCCTGGGCCCTCCCGCCCTGCAGTCCTGAACCAGCTGGAGGAGCTGCTGAGCGACATGAAGGCAGATGTGACGCGCCTGCCCTCCATGCTGTCCCGAATCCCTCCGGTGGCCGCCCGCCTGCAGATGTCAGAACGCAGCATCCTGAGTCGTCTGACCAACCGAGCCGGTGACCCCACCATCCAGCAGGTCAGGTTTGGCCTGGACACTGTGCCACGAGCCTGGGTCCCCCTCCTGGCATGACCGGCTGTGTCCCTGGGTGGGGGCTGGCTCGGGTTAAAGTTACCACCCTGTAAAGCTGGCCCTTGCCTCTAGGGTACTTTCGGCGCCTCCCAGATGTACAACAACAGCTTTGGGCCCAACTTCCGGGGCCCTGGACCAGGAGGGATTGTCAACTACAACCAGATGCCCCTGGGGCCCTATGTGACCGGTAGGTGCCTCTTCACTTCTGGGCAGCATGCACACAGGTATCCCACTGGGGCCCAGCTTGCCCGCTGCTGTGAGTGCCAGGCAAACCCATGCTGTCTCTTTTCTCACAGATATCTAGCTGTCCCCGCGACTTCTCCTGTTGCAGCGCTCGTCTCCAGCTGAGGTGAGGCGGCTGTTCGCCACTGCACTGTCCCGTACCCTCCCGCTTGGCTAGGGTTGGTCGGCCAATGTCCTTGATTCGTGCCCCTAAGTCTTGGGAGTCTTTACTGCTTCTGGCGTCTTTATGAGTCGCCTCTGGCCTGCAGCCCTCCAAGCCCTGTGGACCCTGTTGTTCTGGGACCACCTTGGGGTCAGGGTGGCGTCCACTGGGAGATTGGGTGGCAGGATATGTAGGGGCTGGTGGACTTGGACATGGCTCTGGGTGAGCATGGGTATGCTCATGTCCACCTGTGACTACATGCATTCTTGGCCATGTGTCAGGGACCACTGCCCCAGCCTGGAACCCTGTCTTGCCTCCACTACCCTGCTTGGTGGTATGTGCCACAGGCATGGCATCTTTTCCCACGCTCTCACTCACTGCCCAGGACCAGAGAGAAGGGTGCCTTCGGGTGTGGGAGGCATTATTGGCCGTGATGGGGGGAGCTAATTTCAGAGAAGCTGCCCCTTTCCACCTCCTCCAGGGCTCCCAGATTCTTCTTCCAAGTCCTGTTGTCCCCATAAGGCAGGCAGAGAGTGGAGGCACTGCAGAAGCTTCCAGGCTGTGCTTGCTTGATGCTGGGGATGCCTCTAGTAATTGGGGTATAGCTCATGCCTGGCCCTGTGGCCAGTGGTCAGGAAGCCTTGGTCCCAGGGTTCCTTCTGATCATAGCTGTTACTAGTGTAGGCCGCATGGTGGCCTCTGGAGGTCAGGCCACCCAACTGCTGACTTGTCTTTTTGTAGCCATGCTTGCCGGGCCACCTGCCCAACCACCACAGGAGAGAAAAGCTACCGCCTTTTTGGGAGTTGGTGCCACCTTGGGACAAAAAGGGAAACCTAGTGATGCCATCACACGGAAGACAAGAGCCCAGAAGTGCCACCTGGTCATAGTTCAAGTGCTCTTCTGCACAGCGTCCCACTCACAGCCGCGCTGGACACACTCCTGGTTACCTTTCCCAGAGTGGCTAACTTCTTAGGAGAGACTTCATTTCCCTGTACTCCCGCGCCTTCCTCCTGAAGATGCAAATATGTTTATCTTGATAAAAATTGGTTGACGAATGGAAGATTCTAACCTGCAACACTCCCATGTGTCACCAGCCTCTAGCCTTGAAGGAGAGCTCTCTGAAGGCCCTGGTGTTGCCTTGTAGACTTGCCCCAACTAGGGAGAAGGCAGCGTCCCATATCAGTGTGTCCCTTGCCCCTGTCTGCACCTGTCCCCTGCCAACTTGGGACCCTAGTGTCAGCTGAGTCAGGTCTGAGGAGTGGCTTCCCAGCTTGGTGATGCCTAGGTCAGGGTAGGGTGTTTCCTACCTCCTTCCCGTCAGGGCTAGGGAGCACCAGGTAGATTCTACCAGCTGGGCATATGTCTGCCTCTGGCCCAGCAAAGTCTCGGGACTCTGTTACTGATGGATGGGTGTTGATCCCAGTGGTGTGTGTCAGGCTGAAGTGTGGGTAACTGGGAGGATGAGGCAGGCCTGAGCCTGTGTCAGAGCCTCTGCAGGAGTTCTGTGGGTTTGCTGCTTGAAGGGATGTGACGTGAGCAGGTGGGTGCTAGTTTGGCAAGAAAGGTCATGTTTGTTGGATGGGCCAGGATACCCTGGCCCTAGTCTGTGTCCTAGAAGGCCTATCCTAGTTCACCCCTGGGCACAGACTTCCCTGTGCAGTCTCCTGAACCACAGGCACCAGAGAGTCAGTCACCTTGGGGGCTGGACTCACCACTGTTCTCCTGCCCTCCAAGAGGCCTAGATTTAGGGTACTTGATGCATAAGACAGGAGCCATAGGTGCCCTTGCTGGTTCTTGGAGGGTTTGAGGCAGAGGAATGGCCCCAGTGGCTTCTTTAGACCTTTCTAGATGGAGTTTCCCAGGCTTCTGGCCTTGTTAGCTGCAGGGCTGCCCTGGAATAGGACTATTTCCCACTTATCAGTATTGGAACGCCACCTTGAACCCTGCTCTATCCCAGCTTGTGGTACCATGGAATGGCCTACACTGAGGTGGGGGATGGAACCCCCAGGCCTTGAGCCTGTCTGTGTCTGTGGGTCCCAGCTCAACCTGGAGACTGTCAAGTTTGAGCTAGGAGTTTCCCAGGCAGGTGTGTGAGCTGCGTCTAAGCTGCCGTGGGATTCAGAATCTGCTGAGGATGAAGAAGGGCCTCTAGGGGGACGTCAGCTGGGCTTAGGGGTCAGGGTGCCTGAAAAGGGCTCAGACTCCATTGGCTGGGGACAGAGTGAGGGACACACAGTATCTCTGAATCTTCCAGGGTCTGTAGGGTGGCCAGGAGTGGGATAGGTCTCCATAGCTTGTTACCCAGCCTTCACTAAGCTCCAGATATGCACACCTGTAATATGGTTCCTCATCGGAACCCCTGGAGGGCTGGACCCCCATGGCCTCTTCCATTGTGACACTCCCAAACTCCACTCTTGATTCGTGTCTCTGAAGTCAGCCAGCACTCACTGCACTGTGCGTGAGCAGGGTGGTGAGGACCCTGGAGGTGACATGAGCAAGTACGAGCTGATGATGAGTGTACAGATTCCCACGCATAGCATGTGGCTGACCCCACCACCCAGAAAGAGCTGCCCTACATGTGGGTGACCTGCCACCAGCTTGCTCGCCAGCACAGGGCATGTCGTGCCATCCCCTTGAGCTAGATGATCAGCCCTGTGGTTATCCTCACTGGGAATTGCACTAACCTCCATCCCTGGCTGCAGTGGACAAATCTGGGAAAGGAGGCTCCTCTCCAGGGGCCAGTTTCTTTGCCCTGGAAGTCTCACTCTGTCCCTCCCCTTGGCTCTGGCTCCTTGGCCTTCTCTTCCCCAGAGCCAGGCTCCCTTGAGGCTCACTGGCCTGGGAAGGGCTGTGTTCCATAAGACCAGTATCTGGGAGGCCCTGGAGGGTGGGCTGCCCAGGCTGGGTGGGCCAGCTGTGGAGAGGAGAAAAGATCCTTCAGGATGTTCTTGTCTTGACCCCTCAGTTGTCTCCTGAGAGTGTCTTGGTGGGATGGTGTCAGGCTGGCTCTGCTTTCTCTGCTGGGGTCCTTGCGCAGAGCTGAGTCTGAGGTCGTTACCTGCATTCTTACATCTCTAGCCACTTTGGTTCGCCCAGAGCAGTGGGTGTCTGATGGTTCTCTGGTGACTTGGGAGTTCGGATTAGAATCACCACATCTGGAGGGTACCAGTTTCACACATGCAAAGCACTTCTGTCTCCCTAAGACCCAATGTGACAAGAGGTTTCCTGAAAGCCACCTTTGAAATACCGCTTGTTTCTTGCAAATTTGGCTCCCTCACTCTATGTGCCAGCTGAAAATTGTCTTGGGTCCCAGAGCTTTTCAGGGCCTGTGAGAGGGGTGGGACCTGTTTAATGGTGGGCTTGGGGACCAGGGAGCTAGCAACCCTATAAGGCAGGGCAGGTGTTAGTTGCTTGGAGTCTCCGGTGTGTGCTGGGACGGGGCCTCGTTGGGGGAAGGCTAGGCTGACTCCCTCTGTATCCTGGGTGTCTTGGCCTGGCCCCTACAAGGGTGGAAAGTCACCCTTCCTCCAGGATGCTCTCGCACAGAGCACAGCACTGTGGGGGAAGCTGTCTCACCCTATTTTATATACCCGGAAGTTTACAGATTGTGGTGCATCAGCCCAAAGTCGTTGGCGTCATTGTGTTTATGGATTTTTTCCCCCTTACTTTTCAGATTTTTTTTAAAACAAAGTATTTTTTTAGGTGCGATAACCCAGAAAGGGCCCGTTGGGTGTGTGTGTATGTCCTGAACTCTCCACATAGGGACGGGAGTCAGTCCAGAGGCAGCTCCTGGTCCAGCCTGGAGAGGAGGGAGGGCTGTTTGCTACCTACCAGAGCCAAGATGGGCTCTGGAGGAGGCTCTCTGGCTGCCCTAGTCAGGCTGGCATCCTGCCTAGCCAAGGGGCCTGACCCTTTCCCCGATCAGCCCAGGCTGGTGAAGGAGGACTGGAGCTTGGTTGCGGTCTGGAGGCTCTCAGCAAGGGGTCCCAGGGGCAGCTTAGGACCTGGGCTCCCCAGCAGGTTGTGACATGTCCTGGCTTGGCCTGGGGGGGGGAGGCTGGACAGACTAGCCAACACAGTCACCTTTACTTCGTACTCTGTGTGTATGTTTTGGTTTCTGTGTTTTAATAAATCCTTTGGGAAGGGGTCGAGTTGGCGTGGTTCTTAGCCTTACTGACTTGGAGCAGGGCTGCGGTGGGGGTAGGCCGGAGCATCTCACGAGGCTTTCCAAGTTGTTTCCCAAGACTCAGAGCTTCCCAGGAAGGAGACCACTAGGAGGGTGCTTTCCCACCTGCATCTCCAGACACATGGTAGGAGAGGTCACGGGTCCCACTAAACCCGTTAACCTGAAAACTTCAGCCATGGGGTTGGGAAGATGGCTCCGTGTTAAAGGCATCTGGTGTGCATTTGCAGCAAGAGTCCCTGGTGTGTGTGTATCTCCCCCCCGACATACCAGGGACACACACACACACACACACACACACACACACACACACACACACACACAGTAAACTTAAAATCAGCCAGCCCTTAGAGGAAAAGCAACCTCAGAGCCACCAGCCTTGGATCCTTGGAGGTGGCATCAGAGCTGTGGATGGGGGAGGTGTTCCCTTCCCCTGTGGGGCCCTGATGAGTCGAATGGGAGAGGTGTGGGGGCGTCTTCTGTCCACCTCCTCCCTACGTCTCACTGTCATTTCTGCCGTCCAGGCCCTTCCTCATTTCTCACTCTCGGCCTCAGGCCAGGTATGGGGCGACTCCAGCCCTTAGTCCCGCAGTTTGTGGCCTTGCTCCCCGCCCCCCCCCCCCGAGCTCTGACTGAGGAAGAGGGAGGACAGAAGTGCGCACAGGGCTGCGGAGAGCTCAGCTCGGTCAGTGCTCAGCCTGCAAGTGTGAAGACCTGACTTCGGTCCCCAGAACCCAAATGAAAACGCCAGGGTCGTGGTGGCATATGCCTGTAATCCCAGGGATGAGGTGGAGACACAAGGATCCCCCTGGGGCTTGTTGGTCAGCCAGTCTAACCTAATTAGTGAGCTCCAGGCCACTGAGAGACTGTCTCAAAGCAAGTGGACACTGTCTTGGGGAATAACACCCAATGCGGTTCTCTAGCCTCCACAAGTATACATGTATGTACACACGCAGCCCACATTAAAAAAAACAACACCAGACACATAGACTGATGGGCTTGGGTTTTATTTGTCATTCCATAAACACGCTCTGCGCCTCCGTCTGAGTCTGTCGGGAAGCTCAAGGCGCATGCGTTCGGCCTGGTGGGATGCAGTTAGCGAGGAGCCACGCTCGTTAGAAAAGAGGGAGAGAAAGCACGTATGTACACGACTGACAGAACAGGGCATGGGGGTGCCCTGCTGCGCCTCAGGACGTTGGATCTGGCCATGGGTTTGGGATGAGCTACAATGGGGCTCCATGTTAGCAAGGAAGCCTGATTCCCCAAATAGCCCTCTTCCTACATTGGATTCTCCTGGTGGGGACCCCAGGCCCAGCAAACTGTGCTTCAAGGAGAGGGTGAGGGGGTGGCTGGAGGCAAGCCCATGGGTGGTGGGGCTGGAGGACGGTGAGACCTAGAGACCAGGGAAGGAACCCTGGTCTCAGACCCCTCGAGGGCCAGGGGTCAGCTTGTTATATCTAGGCTGGCTACTCTTGGTCATCTTCTCCAATGGCCTTCCAAGCCCCTTCCCACTCCAGATTCCTCCTCCACGTGTGGCTGGCTGTGCCTCTAGGAAGGAGAGCCCCACACAAGCGGCTGCAGAAGAAATGGGCATCTCAGAGCCAGGTGGCTGGAACGCTGTCCTGGAGGCTGCCTGGGTCCAGAGTGCATGTGGGCCACAGCCCAACTCTGCTGGGGCCCTTGTCTCTCTGTCTTTTTGTGCACACCTGACGGGCTCAACCTCTTCTAAGCGCGGCTCATAGACAGCAACTGGTCCCACCCGGGTCCACCTTCCAGTGGGCACTGCTGGAGACAGCTGTGTGGACAAGGCTGGCCACTCCCTGCCAGGAGAGGTGAATGGCCCAAGCTTTCGTCCTGCTTGCCCACTGAAAGGCGCTGAACTGGGAGCAGGCACCTCTAGCCCAGGAATGGAGGGAGTGCCACAGCCCAGGGGCCTCCACTGGGAGGGACAGTGCCTTCCCCCTATATCCACAGTGCTGCTTCTGACAAGACAGACCACCAGGGTCTGTGGCTGTGAGCAGTGGCAAGGGCTCTAGAGCCCAGGGTCAGCAGGAAGGTAGAGGGGGATGGTGGGAGAGAATACCCTTCTTCCCTTTCTTCCTGCCTCCTCGTCTTTGTGGCTTTTCTTAAGCTGATTTTCCAGCTCTCCAGCCAGTCTTGACTGGACTGCAGGCCTTGGAGAGGGGCAGGGAGAAGCCTTCTTGGGAGAGCAGCTCCTTGGGAAGGCGAAGCAGGAATTGTGCCGTGGCTCCAGGGTGTGTGTCTGGGGGTTACCACTGCCTGTTAGGGATAGGAGGCTCCGGTTCCCTAGGGAGCCAGCTGTCATAGGAGGCTCTGTCTCAGTGTGGCCAGTGAAGGGATCAGTCCCACAGAACCAGGCCTCTAGGCAGCATACCCCACCCAAACCTGCAGGCTTTCTGGCATCACTGTCCCTCCAGCTCCCACTGCTACGGGGCTAGCATTCTGCCTGTGTCCACTCTTCCTCCCTCTCTCCAGCGTGATCTAGGTCAGGGTGGAAGGGGATCAGCAGCTCTGGCCATCTCTCTAGGGAGAGGGTCCCTGGGGTCTTCTTACAATGGGAGGGCTGCTGATGGGGTTCCGTTGTCCTGAGCCTGCAGCATGGAAACACCAGGGACTCTCTCACTGAAAAGCTGTGACAGTGTCCTCAGTGCAGAATCCAGGCCCGCTAGGCCAGCACAGGACAGAAGTGTTAGAGGAGGCTCTCCACCCACCGAGAGGGACGCAGTCTGTGCACATGGGCTCAGCCTGCTGCCACTAGCCTACAGTGTGGCTAGCAACAGCAGTTCAGCCTACAGTGTTGAACTATAGAGGGGCATGCACCACTGGCCTCTCCCAAGACCACTGGGTTATTCTGTTATGGGGCTCATCAACTGTGTGCAGGGTTGAAGACCCTGGGATAGCTAGCTGGAAATCAGACCCCCCAACTTTTGTATGGATCCTAAACCACAGAGTTGATCCCCTGGGGTCCCTGCCCCTGCCAGCAAGGGTAGAGGGTGGGGGCCAAGGGCCAGCTGGGTAGGTGAGACCCTAGCCAAGGCCCAGTGAGCATGTGGGGCAGTTCGAGAGTGGTGAGAGTGATCTGAGACCAGACTTATACAAAGTACCTGGAGCCCCATGGAAAGAAGAAGGCCCCACCCCACCCTGCAGGGCCCTGGCAGAAGGGGCCCCAGGAAGTGCCAGACCCTCTTCCCAGGTGGGCACTCTCAGCAGAGGAGAGGCCAGCCCTGCCTGCCCCAGGGATCCAAACAGGTCTCAGCCCAGCCTTGACCTCTGGCCTTGGTTGGGAGCACACGTGGTTTCTTCTTAGAGGATGAGCAGAGGCCGTAGGCTTGGGTGGAAACCCTTGAATGCCCTTCCTAATTGATGCCATCTCCTGGCACAAATCTGACAGCATCCAGCGAAGCAGCGGGTGGCATCTGGTGGTGACTTTGGAGACCATTTCCCGATAACGTCTGGGCATGGTATTTTCTCCTTGGATGTAAACCACACTCTGCACTTGGCTTTGGAACAGCATAAGCGAGCGAACAGAGACGAGAAGGGAACCAGAAACTGTCCGAGCAGATGGCGAGGGCAGTCTAGGATCTATAGTCCTTTTTGCTGTAGGGTTTATTGCCCAGAATGCTGTCGATCTCGTGGACGATGGAAGATGACAATTTTGGAAGTACCTGCAAACAAGAATCAGAACTGCTCAGAGAACTCCATGTTGAAAGTCCAGCCTGGCCTGTGGGGAAAGGCTGGTGACTTCCTGGGCCTCGTGGGCACTCTGGCTGGACTCCATCGTACCTGGGTCCTATCTGAAGCAGGCGGCCACACTGTCTATTGGGTGCCCAAGGCCTGGAGCAGAGAGGAAGCATGCTGGGTCTGTGTACTCCCCTAAGACTCACCATGTTCTTGGGCCTTCTGGAAGGTAGTACAGTAGTGGTGGAGGAGCCAAATGATAAGGATCTAGACTTTCAACTACCCTCACAGCTGTACCTGCCTCAGGTGATAGCAAAAGTACCCTTCCAGGTGACAAAAACCTAGGGTAACCTTGAATTTGCTCTCTTACCCCATGCCAACCAACCCCATTGTTTCACCTTTCCAAATATCCAGGATCTAGCCATGGTTTCCATCACCAAGCCACAGGGACTGCTGTGCATCCTACCAGGTCTCTTGGCCGTGGCCTCCACCCATCCCAGCAGTCTTCTCCCGTGTGTCAAACCTTTAGGGCCGTATCTCACCCTAGTCCCTGCAGACGCGCAACTCCAGGCTGGCCCCCATCCCCGGGTACTCTGGCCTGCTGACCATTGCAGGTCGACTATATCACTACACACCCTACTTTGCTTCAAGCTGGGCATGGTGGCTCATGCCTTTAATCCCAGCACTCGGGAGGCAGACGTAGGAGGATCACCATGAGTTCAAGGCCACCCTGAGACTACATAGTGAATTCCAGGTCAGCTTGAGCCAGAGTGAGACCCTACCTTGAAAAACCAAACCAAACCAAACCAAAAAGACTGCTTCAAAGCCTCTTTCTTCCCTTCTTCCCTCCTTCCCTTCCTCTGCTGACCCAAGATTTCTTTGCAGATCATCCATATCACTGCACACCTTCTCCAGAGTTTGCTTCAAGCCCCTCTCTCCCTCTTCTTTTTGCATGTGTGTAGTACGTGTGATGGAGGTGGTGAGTGTGTAGTACGTGTGCTGTGGTGTGTGTGTATGTGCAGATGTGCATGCCTGTGCGCAGTATGGAGGCCACAGGAGAATGTTGGTTTTTTCTATTACTCATGCGTCTATCTCCTTGAGAAGGAATCGCTCTCTGAATGTGGAGCTGTGATTTTCATGAGCCCCCATGATTCTCCATTCTCTGCTCCCCAAAAGATGGGTTACAGACTTATGTGGCCATGCCTAGCTGTTTATACGGATCTTGTGAAATCAGACACAAGCAGTCTTAGGCACTCTGAGGCCCTCCTACTCGTGGCAAGCACTCTTACCTGCGGAACCATCTCCCCCTCTCCAAAGCCCCCTTTATTCACAAGACCTCCTGGGTCTATGGTATCCCCTCCCCTAGCTCCCCTGTATCACCCTAACCTTTTCCCATGATGCTGGCCACCTTCCAGCACCCATCTTGACGTCCTTCTTTCTTGAGCTCAGTGTTTACATCTACCCCGATTAGCAGCTCAGCAGGAGCAGGACTCTGCTGTCCTTGTATGTCCCACATGCTTGGAGGGGCGCTAGTGAATCCGTGCTGAATGAAGAGTTGGGAAGCATGAGTTCCCTGGCAGCACCCTGTGCTTACCTGTATTGCTCCAATGTTCTCCATGAGCTGCTCTGCATTGGAAGCACCCAGAAGTACGGAGCTGACACCCTCATTCCTCAGGCACCAGGCTGGGTGGGAGAAGCAAGAGCCGACAAGGTGAAGAAGGTACCCTTAGCAGTGCCTGTCTGGCGCTGCCTGGTTGGGCAGAGGTGCTCAGCCTCGTCAGGAGCCGAAGGCGCTTATGACACTCAGCAGTGCTGGGCGGGGGTTTGCCTACAGGAGCCCTGGCCCCACTACCCGTGGTGCAGAGGTGGTCCAAACGCCCATGAGCCATGGCTAGCTGACAGTGGGTGGCCTGGACTCTCATGGGCCCCTGCTATCTCTGCAGGGGTGTGGCTCCTAATCTTGCCTGAGAGCCTGTTGCCTATGGGAGGGTGCCGCCCAAGTCCCCAGGGACCCTGCCATATCCTCAGGGCAGGAGCCTCATCCCAGTGCCCCAGAACCCATTACCTATGGCCAGCTGGGGGAGGGTGCAGCCCAGGCGCTCGGCAATGGCCTGTAGTTCCTTCAGTTTGGCCTGCTGGCGCCGGCCCTCCTCGCTTAGGATTTTGTCCTTCAGCCACTGGTAGCCCTGGGAGGGACACAGCTCCAGGTGAGATAGGGCTACTAGACCTCCATATGCAGGTTCTGATGATTTTTGTTCCCTCCAGAACCATACCCCCAGTAGTGGCTCAGCTCTCCCCTGGCCCAGGCCTCACATTTGCTGTGGGGCATATTTAGGCAGATGCTTGGATAAGTCCTGTTCATGCCTTAAAGACACAGTTTGTCAGGGTGGAGGTGGGGGTTGACCCCACCTTAGTGTTGGGAGCCCAAGAGCACAGGTTATCATCTCTGGCCCAGAGGAACCCTACCTCCAGCCCCAGAGGACACTTTCTCTCTTGACTGGCTCCAGGACTGGGTCACCAGAGCTCCTGTTTCCTAAAGAGGAACCATTCTACGTCCCCTAGGTGTGTAGCTGAGGGCGGGGGGCAATGGCACTTGGCTTAGAGGTCAGCTCTGAACCTCCAGTCCTGAGCTTTGCCCGAGAGGTCTCTGTGCTGGCAGAATGGGAGTGTTGTTGGGGAGGGGCATAAGGGGACCCAGCCCACTCTGTGAATGTTGAACTATGGCGGAGGCTGAGGTAGAGGTGAGGGGCCTGCTCACTTGGGGCCTGTGGGGGTAAGTCACCCCACTAGGAGCCTGGCTAACAGGACCCCGGTCCTAGGGGGATAGCAGAGGCCCAAAGGAGTGTTGCACAGCACCTGTGCAGTGTCCCATCCCACCCCGGCCCACTGCTCACCTTCAGGGATGCCCTGGAGTAAGGTGGGATGCCACTGTCATACTTTCCAGAGACGATGCCACAGGCCAGGGGCGACCAGGTCATGGCGCCCACTCCTGAGGGAAAGAGCAGGAGAGGCTAAGCGAAGCCCTGAGAGCGGGGCAGGGCAGGAGGGGTGGCACCCACCTATCTTGTGGAAGAGCTCTGGCAGCTGTACCTCCACCTTCTCCCTTTGGAACATGTGGTACTCCGCCTGCTCGCAGATGGGCGGGATCAGGTTGAACTGCCTGGCCACAGAGTAGGCTTCCTGCAGTACAAAAGGGACCCGGGGAGGCCACCGTGTCAGCAGGCCTGGGGCTCACGGGGAGAAGAGCCAGAGGCATCCCTGGGAAGCTGGCCCTGCTCTTTCTTCGCCCTCGGCTTGCCCTGGACACTGTGAGGCAGGCCCTCGTGAGCTGTGAAGACAGGGCCAGCTTTGGGATGCCAAGTCTGAAAGCACAACGCCGCAGGAAGACTGCTTCTGCCACCTGCTTGCCTTGGCTCACGGGTAAATGGGTTCCTCGGTGCCTCACTTTCCCTACTTGTCACGAGGCTCCAGCGAGCTCAGGGGGCTTGCCACTTTTACAACAGAATCTGGCTCGTAGCTCAGAGTCTACCAGCTGCGTGACACGGCCGCAGTTCTGGGGCCCTTGGCTTGGGCTGAAGGTGGGGGCAGAAAGTGGCACCAGGAGAGTCAGCAGCTGCACCAGTCCACCTCCGGAAACAGGAGCTCGGGCCTTCATTTCCAGACATCACCTCTGCAATCCGATGGGGAGAGCTCAGGCTCTACTACTGCCTGCACACAGACTGCGAAGGCCACGTGTGCTGAGAGGCCCTGTCCCTCTTTGGTCTGAGTCTAAGCTTCCGCATCTTTTGTAAAATCCTTCGGAGCCCAGTGCTGGCTGTGGACAGTCAGGAAAATGTCTGATGCAGGGTCATGAGGACCACCTGTACTGAAGGCCAATTCACACCAGACACTTTTGAAACCCTTTTTACTTCCTGCATGAAGTAGGAATCTGGGACCCACCAGTGATGCTAGAAATTTTGAGGCACTGGGCATGGGCAGAGCTAAGGCTGGAAATAGGGTGGAGGCCAGGTAGGTAGCCTCTCCCTCCCTCTCTGCGCCATTCCCCTCTGCACCTCTGAGAGAGGCGTACCCTGCTGACGCTTTCTGAGAGGCCCCAGAAATGCCAAGGAACATGGGCCACTCTATAGCCTCTGTGGGTCGGTGGAGGGAAATCACTATTAGTTGGGTGTTTTCCTGAAAATGTGAGCGAGGGGGAAGTACCATAGACTACAAGATGGCAGCCTTGTGGTTTTAGTAGTGGGGTCACGTTCCAAGGCAGTCCCAGCTCTGATCTCCATGGCCTGGCCCTCAATCTTGGTCTGAGCTATGTGACCTTGGGCTTGTCACTTTACACTTTGGTTCCTGATTTCTGTATCTGAGGAATGGGATGACAGTAGCACTTATCTTCCAGGGTATTGGGAGGGATAAGTAGGAGTCAGTCCCCAGAAAGCCCTTAAATCTAACAGCACCCAGAACATGCTAGAAGGCCAGTGCAAGTGATTGGTAGTGTTCTTACTAAGGGCTTGCTGGGCTTCGAGCTTCCTATAGGTTCTCTCTGAGAAGCCTCAGAACAATGTGCTAGAGTAGGCCATGCTAGTAGGCTTGTTCTATGGGTGGGAAAACTGCGGCTCAGAGAGGAAAAGCCACCATCCCGAGGGGCAAGGATTTTGAGCCACTGTAATGCTTAGACCCATGCCCGTGAGGCCTGCAGACACACCACCGCACTCTTTCTCTCCCCTCAGTGCTTGTCTGAGTCTCCGGGACCCTTTCCCACAGAAGTCCATGTGTATGGACATGGGGGTGTCTGAGTCCTTAGCACTTGTCTGAATCTTGGGATCCTTTCCCACAAAAAGCCCATGTCTATGGACATGGGGGTGTCACCCTACCATGATCTCCATGGAGCTCCAGCGTGATGTGCCCCAGTACATGGCCATCCCCTGGTTGATGACGTGGGTCATGGCCCGCACGGTCTCTGTGTGAAAGAAGAGAGTTCGCTTGACGGGGGTGGCTGGAGCTCAGGCCCAGCCTGGGGATGGTCTGCAGATGCAGGCAGGGCGCTGGGAAGAGGGAGAGGGCTGCAAAGACGTCTTGCAAGCAGTGTACTTCCTGGCTCTGGAGTTGAGTGTATGTCTTGGGGGCAGGGGGATTTTAGGAGGAAAGAAAAGCAGGAATCACAATCCCAGAAGCCAGTATGAATTGCTCTATCCAGTTACAGGGAATCTTTGAAAAGTGGGTTACTGGTGGATTGAGGTTGACGTCTCCATGAATGACTACAGGGATAAGAGAAGGCAAGCTTAACGAGTGGGACCACAGATTCTAGAATGGGTGAGACTGGGAATACTGGTCCCCTAGGTAGGACCAGATGGATAAATGAAGATTACAATTAGACTGGCAAAGGAGGTAAGCAAATACGGTTTTGCCTGTTTCCAGCTGTGGACCACTCTACATTCCTCTCTGAGGAGAGGAAAGAATGGTGTGTGTGGAGGCAAGGGCAGGCATGGAGAGTTGGGCTCAGGGCTGAGCCCCTTTTGGGGAGTCAGAAGCAGATGTGGAAACCTTGGACGGACCATGAACAGGGCCCTCAAATCAGTCCAGCTCCACAGGTCGGTCCCAGGGCAATGAGGGCCTAAGTGTTTTTCCTGTGAGAAGCCCGGGTCTGGAGTAGACAGTTAGGAGACACCACAAGAGCTGAGGCCCACCACATCCTGATGAGTAAATGTTCCAAATGCTTCACCATCCTCTGAGGTAAGAGGAGGGATTCTTCCCACCCCAGGAGCATGAGAGAGTCTTCCTAGAATCAAAACAGTTTTTGGGGACATAAAAATCTTCCAGCTGTAGGTCCCCTTGGCTATTTCAGCTGCATGAGGATGTTAGGATTCTTAAAGCACAACTCGGCCTCATATTTCCAGATCGCAGGCAACCCTTGGTTTGGAGGACTGAGAGATGGCTCCATGGGTTTCTCACAGGTCTGATACAGTGCTTGCAAGGTCGACTGCCAAAGGCAGGGTAGGGATGTGGAAGGGCAAGTGTTTCTAAAAACAAAGCAGCAACATCCACCATTGAGACCCACCTCCCTCCCCGAGTGGCTTAGTCTTCACTGCTCTTAAGGTACGGAAGCTGAGGTCCCCTGGCAATGATTGGGGGGGGGCGGTGGGAGGGCGTTTAAGATGGGAAGGAAGGAAGAGAATGCTAGGTCTGTTAGAATAGCTCTGCCTTGGAGGATTACCAGGCCTCTAGGCACCTTCCCCTGTGTGGGGTAGCAGTCCTGGCTCCTGCCACCCTGTTTTGGGGTCTCATTTCTTACCTATCTCAAAGGGATCCCTATGACTCCTTTGCCCAAGGTCTACTCTGGATGGAACCCAGACCAACCTCAGGACTGGCACTGAGGTTGCTGGTTCTAGTTTTAACCACAGCCCTTGGCAAGCACATTCCACTTCAGCCCCTGCAGCCCGAACTCAGGGGTAATGGCTCCTATGGGTCCTCTCTGCCCCAGCCTAGGTGAGGGGGAGTTGGGAGAGGAGTATGGACACCTCCAGGACCCTCCCTGTACCACTTTCTTGAACTGCCAACATACTAGGTATAGGGAAGAGGACAGTGCCTGGTTGGAAAGTTTTTAGGAGACCTTTCCAATTGAGCCTGAGCTCCTGTGTGGTGCCCCACCCCCTTGTTAAGATTTTTAGAAACACTCTTGAGGCCACCTGAGACCATGCAGCATGATTCCCCTATTCTTTTTAGCCAAGGCTTAGGTCCACATGCCAGAGAGGACCCCCCCCCCACGCCAGCCTTGTTCCCTGACCCCCTCCCGCGGTGCTCTCCATGGTCACAGTCACCAAGATTTCAATCGCACGATGCCCTTTCCATGCAGTGTTGGGGAGACAGAGTTGACCTAACGCCCAGGGACAAGGCTGACGGGACAGGAGCCTAGTGTGACTGGCTGTCCCGAGGGGCAAGGATTTTGAGCACAGGCCCTTGGGCTCTCTCTGAGGGATTCAGACAGAGGCTGGACGTTTAGACATGCAGGAGCAAGGGCACACTGGGCACCTGTTTTACTATGATGTCGGAGGCCCCCCCAGAGACAGTGCCAATTAAGGACAACTGTCCTCCACCTCAATATTTAATGCTGCTAGACAGAAGCAGGGGCACCAAATCTTTCCAGCTGCTGCCAAAACCTAGGGCATCTCTGCCGCATCACGAATAATACATGGGAGGGGTCAGGTAGCAGCGGCAGGTGGCAAGCAGGAGTCCTTCCAGGGTGGAACACTGCCCAGTTCCTGGGAAGACCACGATGTGAGCTTGGGGAGGGGTTCTGGGGGCCTCCTCCGAGAAGAGGACAGAGGTCAAGTGTGGCAGGAGGCTGCCCTGGCCTCTGCATCATCCCAAATCGTGTAGGTATTCTTCAAGGGGGGGGGGGAATAAATTGGTCCATTTCAATGGAGAGGTTAGGGGATACAGATGGCCACATGCAGCCAGCGTGCTAGATGGGGTGGCTTATTAGCCGGTGCTATTTGCCCGTCAGAGGCAGGGGTTCAACAAGTGTAGACTCTAGGGGTGAAACTTCTTGGGGGCTGCACACTCAGGGGTCCCTGACGGGCCCACTCCTTGTGGGAACCTAGCCTTCTCCAACCCTTCCCATCCGAGTTCTAGGTCCCAGGCAGGGATCGCGGCATGTTCAAATCAAGAGGAGGCCTCGGGAGAGAGACCGCGGGCCACCGCAGAGCGCAGCATCGCAAGCTCGGGGTGGGGCACATGCACACTGGGAAGGAGGGATGAGATGACAGCGTGGTGGGCAGTGAGGAGCTCCAACACCGCTTTGCTTTTCCTTTACTTGCAAGATGTCCTTACAGGGCACTCGCCCCCCTTACGCATTTTATGGAGAAGTTTGTCATGGGGAGGGGTATGACACAGAGTCGTGTAAATAAAAACATTGTCTCATAAAATGCAGCTTGGACCCAGAAGTCAATAGTCGGCTGAGGGTACTGTGTACCTTCAATGATGAATGTCCTTGACTTGGAGGAACTAAATGGGTCCCCTGGTGATAAAAGAAAGATTTAAAGAGACCAGAGTTTATCGCTGTGGGAACACGGAGGCGTGGTGTGACAAAGGGCAGGGCAGGGAAGCACAAATCATGAACACTTGTTCTGTTAACATGAAAAAAAAATATATATACACACACGTGTGGTATATATATGTATATATATCTAAAAGCAAATGAAGAGAAAATAACTTGTGCACAACTTAACTTTCTAAGTCCCTGAAACAGCAAAGCAGAAATGAGAAGATGCTGTAGCAGGAAGTGGGGGAGACGGGAGAGGCTGGGCGCTGAGGGAATAAATAAACACCAAAGAAACCAAAAACGGCTCCTTGAAGCACTGAACATTTTTTTCTTCTCTAGGTAATAATTTATCCCCCAGAGCAAAAGTCCCTTAAGCCCTCCCAGAGGAACCAGACTGAAAAGAGAGCAACAGTCCCGAGAGCCACCATGCTGCCGCTCCACTCTGCTACGACATACGAACCAAGAGGAGAGATCACTGGCCATGAAGTTCTGAAGGCGGCCAGGAGTGGGTTATGGGACAGGGTGAGAACAGGGCTGGGCTCAGCGTACTGGGGCCAGGGTCTGTCCCTTTCCTCACCCACAGGATCTGATCACCTCTGCCTTGGGTGCGCTGTGTGGGTGTGCTGGTGGCCATCAGAGCCTCTCAGATCAGACCTCTGGTCACCCAGCTTTGTCCTACAGGAACCAACCAGATGCTGAATGGCCAGAGCTTCTGGGAAGCACCTACCTTCCATGGGCGTGTTAGGGTCCGGGCGATTGGCAAAGACCACATCCACATATTCTAGCTGCAGCCGCTCCAAGGAAGCCTTCAGCCCTGGGGGAGGACAGGAGGGCCATGACCCTGGTCAGTGCTTCTTCCGAGCTCTCCCAAGCCCTCCCTTTGCTCGGCTCAGGGGGAAAGACAGAAGAGGACAGGCTCCAGTCAAGTGAGCTCTGCAACAGCTGGTGGGGGTCTTGAGGAGACCCCATCGAAGAGACACAGCCCCAAAGGGAGTGAGTGTCTCTTGGCTGTTCAGGAGGATGTGGAGGGAGCCACAGACCCCATGTCCTGAGACAGAATGGGCTCATGGTCCTGTAGTCTTTCTTGGTGATCTGTGTTGTAATGGTCAGAGCTGGGCACATCATTACACAAGGAGGAACAGTATCTGTCATCCCTTGTACAGGAGGTCTGTGGTGTCTGGCTCCCACAAACTGCCAACCTGTGCCTCCTAACAGCTCAGATCCGGTAGCTAGGGCAGTAAACACTGGGTCTAGGATGGAAGGGCCAGGCAGCAAGCCCCCTAGTTACGATGTTCAGCAGAGGGAGAATATTATCTAGATGAGAATAAATGTGACTTGGAAAGGCAGGGAGAAAAGAAAAGCATAGGTTAAGTCCATATCCAGCTACCCTTGCTCTGGGTGCTTCTGAGGTCCACGCCCTGGGCTGCCTGTTCCTGCCTCCCATGCATCTGACGGGGGTGCTCTCACAGCTCCACTTTCCAGACATTGTGACAGAAGCTTGCGGAAGACATGGCTCTTGCCCAAGACCACTCAACCAGTGTGGGGTGGAGACTGGACTGAAATCCAGGCCTTTTCTGTGTCCTGACCCAGTGCTGCTCTCCTTCAGTGGAAGGTTCCCTACCTCATGTGTGCCTGATCAGGGGTCAGACCAGGGATATGGGTGTCCCATGATTAGGGCCTCTGCTTAATCCCCAGAGGCATGGGGTATATTGGGCTGCTTTGTTTTGGGGCCCTGTGGCGAGAGTCCTTCCTTACCTTCTATTATGTGCTTTCTGGAAAGGCCTCTCTCTGTCTCCGCTCTGAAAAACAAGCCAACAGTATGGGAGATAGTGCATGCGATTTGGGGAAAATGTTTATGATGCAATGTTAAAAAAAAAAAAAAAGTAGGTCAGCAAATGTGATGTGCAGTCGGTTTCTACTTTAGGATTAACAGTGAAGGGTATGGGCTGAGCTTTCATGAGCTCAGATGGAAGCCTGGATGCTGTATCTGGGGTGGCCTGGGGGTGATGTGGGGTGGCCATGGGGGCTGGAGCTCTAGTTTCAATTATACCCTGCTGTTCTTCTTGGACATTATTATTAATTATCTTCCCATGTAGCTCAGACTGGCCTCAAACTCATGCTCTTCCTGCCTCAGCCTATCAAGTGTTGAAATTATAGGCAGACACCTAGCTGAGGATTTTTTAAAAACTAAGAATGGGGTGGGAGAGATGGCTTAGTGGTTAAGGTGCTTGCCTGTGAAGCCTCATGTTTGACTCTCCAGATTCCATAGGGTTGCACATGCCCACTAGGTGGCGCAAATGTCTGGAGTTTGACTGCAGTATCCGAGGCCCTGGTGTGCCAATTCTCTCTCTCTCAAAAATAGAATAAAAAACTAAGAATGAGTCATACACACACACACACACACACATATGCACGCACACATATATATGTGTAGATTTATTTAAATTTATTCTTTTTTGATTTCTGTGTGTGTGCAGTGCATGTGTATGTGTGGAGTATGTAGTGTGTGATGTGATATATGTGTGCACATGGAGGCTAGAGGAGAACCTCAGGTATCCTCTTCCTCTGTCATTCATTTCCTTGAGATACAGTCTCTCCCAAAACCTGGAGTTGTGTGTGTGTGTGTGTTTTGTCAGTGAGCTCCAGTGATTCTCTAGTCTCTGCCCCTGCAGGACTGGGGTTACAAACATGAGTCACCATGCCCAGCTGTTTAAGTGAGTGCTGGGAAATAGAACTTGGGCCAGCTTGGGCCCTCATGCTTGAGTGGCAAGTACTTTATCCACTGGGCCATCTTTCCAGCTCCTTGAATGGGATTTGAGTGAAAGATAAACTCATCCAAACTGGGTGTGAGATTCTAGGTCAGGGATGGGTGCTCTGCGAAGGCACAGGCCATCCCTGCCTGCTGTGGGGCCCAGGGGACGGAACCTACACCAGGCCATCACAACCTCCTCCTTCAAAGACAAGGGTCTGATCCCCACCGCCTGACTCTGCTCTCTCCTAGGTAAGCTCTCTGCAGAATCTGGAGCTGCTGTGGCTGGGAACGGCAGTGTGAGGTGGCACTTACTTCCCCCCCCAGAAGATCTTGGTGGTGATGACAAGGCTGGATCGCCTGTGGAGAGGAGAGAGAAGAGATGTTACTGAACCTGACCCCTTGAGGGCTCTCAGCTTTTACACAGTGGTCCTAAAGGTCCCCCGCCCCCCATGGGATCCAGTGTGAAATGGGGATTCTTCTATTGTAAGATACCTACCAGATGCCATCTGGGTTTGTGGGGTTCCCCACTGAGCTAGGAGGTGACTCCAGATGCAACCAACCACTCAACTCTGTACGCTGTGCAGCAGGCATTAGATGGTGGAGGAACTGGTATGAGCAGAGTTCAGAGGGGGGAGTCTTAGCTCTTCCCTTTCTGCTGCTGTAGCCTGAGGCTGAGTGTGACTTTGGTCAGAGGACAGGTGAAAATAGCCTCCCAAACTCTGTGTGTGTCTGTGAACTCAAGTAGGGGCTGCTGGGGCCACAGCTCCTCAAGCCGGGCACTCTGGCCTGCTCTGCTGCCAGGACTGTTGATGTCACCAGCACTGGCACAGTCAGCACTGACCACAGAGGTGGTGACCCAGGGCGGCCTTCGGCCTTGGGAGATTTGCTGGGAGATGGAGCTCCTCTGAATTACAGAACAGGAGGAATTAGGATTTTGATCAGAGCAGAGAGGAAACTGGTTGCTGGGGTGGGAGAGGGGAGAGGCGACAGGAACCCAAGTGGGGCTAAGGTGAGAGGAGTGAGATGCTGAGTGGCAGTTCAACAGACAAAGAAGGAACGCAGGCCCAGCTTTACGACTGCTCTGTTGAAGCCCGGAGCTTGGGGAGGCCGGAAGTATAGACCAGGGCACTCAGCTCAGCCTGACATAGCTCCCTGAGGGGTTTGTGTTTCTGCTTGAGAAGGTGCCTTGGAATCCTGCTCGGCTCTGCTCAGGCTCCTCCACCTCCTGTGCCCAAGGGTCATGCTGCATGCACCTGGGCATTGGGCCCAGGAGCTTCCCAGTCGCTAGGTCCAGTATCATCTAGTAGGGCTGGCTGCACTGGTGACGTACAGGCTCTGGACACCCTGTCTGGGGCAGGGGGGGGGAGTCTCTCACTGGTTTCTCTGCAGATGGTGGACAGTGAGTTTTTGAGAGGCTGAGCTGCTCACTGAGGTCCTTGGGTGGGGCAGAGAGGGCGGGGCCCAGCTGAGAGGCAACAACTTTTGCAGTGTGATCTCTGCAGCATCGCCCCTGTCATGCCCAGGCCACCGGAGACCTCTCACTTGCAGCTTTTTTTTTTTTTTTGGCTCAGACTTTGCATTCAGGGACCCCATCTTATGAATCCCTGTGGGTGGGGCAGGACAAGGGTTGGGGGCAGGGCTGGGACTGTTTCCAAGGAAACACCTCTGACTCTTAGAGAACCACACTGTACATCCACGTGAGGGCCTGGTGAACCAACAGCCCCTGGTTTTGACTTTTTTTTTTCTGAGGTAGGGTCTCACTCTGGCCCAGGCTGACCTGGAATTCACTCTGTAGTCTCAGGATGGCGTCAAAACTCACGGTGATCCTCCTACCTTGCCTCCCAAGTGCTGGGATTAAAGGCGTGCGTGACCATGCTTGGCTGGCTTTGACTTTTTTTTTGTTTATTTTTATTTATTTGAGAGTGACAGACAAAGAGGCAGATAAAATAGAAAGAATGAGTGTGCCAGGGCCTCCGGCCAGTGCAAATGAACTCCAGATGCATGCACCACCTTGTGCATCTGGCTTGGGGAATCAAGCCTCGGACCGGGGTACTTAGGCTTCACAGGCAAGCGGTTAACTGCTAAGCCATCTCTCCAGCCCTGGCTTTGACTTTTTTTTAAATAAAATATTTTTATTTATTTATTTGAGAGAGAGAGAGAGATCGAGAGAATGGGTGTGCCAGGGTGCCCAGCTGCTGCAAATGAAGTCCAGATGCGTGCAACACATTGTTCATCTGGTTTACATGGGTCCTGAGGAATTGAACCTGGGTCCTTTGGCTTTGCAGGCGAGCACCTTAACTGCTAAGCCATCCCTCTAGCCCTGGGTTTGATTTCTTGCAGGGTGGTATAAACACCTGCTACCTGCCTAGAGTAGCAGCGGTTGTCTCCATTGTGGGAAGCTCACCCTTTCCAGCAGGGAAAATTTGGGAACTTCAGGCAAGATCGCTTGCAAAAGCCGTACATGGTACTCTTATCACTGCCCAGCCCACCGCCCCTTATGCTACACTAAATATGAAGAGTTGTCCGAGGGAAGGGCTCATGAGGCTTCCGTGGCATTCGGGAAGGAACAGCCCTAAACTCTCACGGTTCCCACTGCAGCACCATCTCAGCCTAGGCCTGCTGGGGCAGGCGGCCTGTCCACCCAAGCCAGGGAGCCCGGCATGCATCTTCCCCTCCTGTGCCTCCTCCCACGTGCAGCCCTTCTCTGTGAGCCTCGGGCACAGACCGCAGAGAACTGGGTAATTACCTCCATCCCTTCTTCCTGATGATGTTTCCTAGCACCACCTCGGCTCTGCAAAGCAAGAGAACGAGACATGGGGATTTCATCATTGCATAATGGAAAAAAAAATCAAACCCAGTCCTACAGTGACAACGAGCCAGCGGTCCCCTCTGCGAAAATGCCATTGGGGCTGGAGAGCCAGGATGTCAATATGGGCTTTGGCTCACCAGCTCATTCCAGATCAGGGGTGGAAAGCTTGCAACTGTCTAGGGCTGATGGTGGGAGGGGACTTTGCTGGTTTCCCCACACCCCATGTAGTCTGTGTCCTTGTAGGTATCTGTCCCACTCGTAGCAGCCCCAGCTCTGGTGGAGAAGGAGCGAGACCCAAGTTGTTCTCGGCAACGCCAATGTCCCGCTTCTCCGGCCAGCTGCAAGTCTACTGGGGAAAATGCCTGGTGACATCGTGTGGGGAAGTTTGCAGATGCTCTCGTTTGCCTGTGTGTGGTGTATGCGTGTGCATGTGCCCATGGGTCGCTCCACGTGTGCGCTGTACGGGGCGCATTCATCAGCGGTGGCCCGAGCAGAACGTCGGTGCCTGCCTTCAGCACTCTTCCACACAGCTGCGACGACGTCTCACTGATCCTGGAGCTGGCTGCTTTTCCCCCCAAGCTCTGGTGATTCTTGGGTATCTGCTCTTCGACAGGTCTGGGGTTAGCGATGCACGTGGCCACACCTTGCTGTTTATGTGGGTCCTGGGGACTGGACTTGAGTAGTCTTCTCAGGTCCTCACACTTGCCCAGGAAATGCACTTAACTGTTGAGCAATTTCTCTGGCACAGATGATTCTATTTTTAGAGGTAAACCATGTGCCAGGCGCACCTCCTGTGTATGGAGACAGTCATGCCCTTTCAGGGCCAGTGGTGGATTTCCAGCAGAACATGTGCATGCCAGCCTGCTTTGTGTGTGTGTGTGTGTGTGCGCGCGCGCGTGCACGCATGCATGCGCCCGTGTGTTTGCGTGCATCCCTCATTACTTGCTTTGAACAACAGACAGACGCCAAGCAGCCCCACTGTCTGTTCTGCTTGGCGTCACTCCGGGTCCTGCACCAAACCCAGGGCCAGCTGGGGTCACGAGCGAGCTGTTCCAGCCTCGCTTGGCACAGCAGTGTGGGATTAACTTTTAAGAACTTTCTGCTTGTAGCAAAATGTTTCTGAGCAAAAACAACAGACGGAGAATGATGCATACCCCGTGCTACATTCCAATTATAAAAGCGCCTGAGTCATCCACTCAGAAATAATGGGCTCTAATTTGCAAGCTGTTTAGCATACATTCTGAATGCTCCTCATTTATGGTCAGGATGCACTGAAAATTCAATCAGCTCTGGCCTCTTCCTTTCATTCCTTGGTCCCTAATTTGTCAAAGTGCCAGGGAAGGAGGAGGAAGATGGTGGTAGGGCTGGCAGGAGTGGCAGATGATGGACCAAATCAAGCTCGTGGCTTGCAGTTCTGGCTGCAAGCTGTGAATGTGGCCACAGAAACCCCGCAGTACGCTGGGAAGTGCCCAAATTAGTGTCAGCAACAGAAGCAAGTGAGCAAGTGTGCATGGTCCATAAGAGGGACAGTCCCTGGTCTACTGTCTGCTGGAGTTGTCCCAAGCCCCTTGCCCACATTGGCTTCTCTCAGCCCGTCACCATGACATGGTGCTTAGCCTTTCACTAGACATGACTCCCAGTGCTGATGCATTTGTGAGGGGTGAGTAGGGCAGGTTCAGCTACAGGCTGGATTAAGGAGCGGCAGAGGCTGGCTGAAGAGTGGAGAGCAGAGGGGGTCGTCCAGGAGCCATAGTGCCTAGAGCAGGAACTACTCCCTGAGGCTTTGGCTTGTAGCAAGGGCCTCCCAAGAGGCCTTGCGGCTGCCCAGGACCCAACATGGCCTGCTCTGGCACGACAGTCCTGCGTGTCCAGTTAAGCATGGGATGGAGGACAATGATGCAGGGCGGAGTATGGCTGGAGCTGGAGGACACCAGAACTACCGTGTATGCACTCTTGTGGGCCTCAAGACCCAGGAAGGAGCAAGGCCAGGAAAGAGGCTCAGGCTGGGACAAGCCTCTGGGCTAGGCATCTGTACTGGGCTATTCGACCTTGGGCCCTCCCGCTTAGCTCATCTGTCTATCTGGAAAGCATTTAGTGTTGACGGGAAGCTGCTGTTCATTTGCAGAAGTGGGGAGGGGACTGTGGCATAGGAGGGACACAAGGCTGTTGATGGGGGCTGGCGGAGATTTGGGAGAGGGGAGTGGTTCCAGCTGTCAGCTCTGCAGGCCCTGTGTAGGGATCTGAGTTAAGGTCCAGCTGGGTTCCTTGATGCTTGGTGCTGTGTTCCCTGCTACAGGAAGCAGGTAACTATCTGAGGCCAGTGAGGCAGATGGTGGCCCCGTGGCCATGGTACATAGCAGGTCAGGGCTGTACCCAGGCCAGCTGATGGGAACTTGACTGGCCCAAAGCAAGAGGGGGCCAGGGGTGGGAGGACGACGGGGAGCCAGCAAATGAATTCAGCAACAAAAGCTGAGTTTGGAAACGCGACGCAGGAGAGTGGATGATTTGATTACAGCCAGTCTTTCACATTGAAGCCAACTATTCTGGCTGAAGAGAGCTGAGCCTTTGCATAACTGAGTCAGAAAGTTCACTGCCAAGATGAGAAGTGTGTCCTTCAGCACTGGAGGCCGGCGCCTGCTCATTTCAGCCCTTCCAAACTGCTCTAATTGCATCATTAAGACGTGAAAATTTCACGTGCATGGGGCTGGCTACAGGTCACCAGCGTGTCAGAAGGGCGTAGGACAGCAGCTTAATCATGGCTTTGGCCCAGCATGGCGTCTTCTGGCACCAAAAGAACTTTGGTCACCTTGGTGTCTGGACACATGGGGAGTTTAGCAAGTGACCTGACCAGTACCCAAGTATTCTGTGATTCTGGCCATTTAGAGATTAAAAAAGAAGGCAGTGTGGAAGGCCTCTTGGGAACCAGAGTGGTGGGGAACCAGAGCCCTGGCTCACTGAAGGTGTCCTGCACCACGTTTTCTCAGGAGAAGACACATACTTGCCAGCAGCATAGACTTCTGCCGTATCGAAGAGGTTGATGCCGTTGTCGTAGGCCAAGGTCATCAGCTGCTCTGCCATCTGAAATGAGAGAGTCAGAGCTGCTCATGCATAGCATTGTTCTGCCAGCCCCAGGGAGGGCACAGAGCATCAGCAGAATAAGCCAGTGGTCTGGGTGGCATCCCTGGTGTCAGGGCCAGGCTTAATTCCCCAGTACCCACATTAGCCAGATGCACAGGTTGGCACATGCATCTGGAGTTCACTTGCAGTGGCTGGAGGACCTGGCACACTCATTCACTTTCTATTTCTATTTGCCTTTCTCTCTCTCTTAAATAAATGAATGAATAAAAAAAATATTTAAAAAGATAGGTTCACACTGCTTCTGGGGAGGAGGTCCCTCCACTCAGTATGACTGATCTCTCATAAGAGAAGACACACACAGAGGTCATGTGACAAAGCAACAGAGACTGGAAGGGTGTCTGCAAGACAAGGAATGGCAGAAGTTGGGAGAGACAGGAGGCATATCCCCCCTCCGTGTTTGTTGACACCTTGATTTCAGACTTCTAGCCTCCAGAACTATGGGAGGGTAAATTTCCATTGACTGAAGCCACTCAGGTGACTGTACTTTGCTATGGCAGCCCCAGAACCCTCATAAGAGTAGCCTCCCTCCACAGAAACCTTATCTTGGTAGGAATATCTTGGTAGGATGAACATTTTTCTGAAGTCTGGCTATGCATTTAGCTGTGTCTCTGTGAACTCCTCCCAACTACTACTGGAGGACTGCACTGTTCTCTTCTGCACACTGAGAGAGAGGATCCCACAGCTACTATGTGGAGGGGCTGAGAGGTACGTGGTCTTGGCTGGTGTTTCTCCAACAGTACACACTGTTGGCCCTCAGTGAGGCAGCGCTGATGAATGGCTGCCCAACCAGCTTCATTGCTGACCAGATTTTACTCCTTGGGCTTCCAGAAGGGTAAGCTTGTGCTCTAGGGCAAGTGTCAATGGGTGGTGGGGTTAAGAATCATGGATTCTGGGAGCATGTTCTTAACTGATGGCCTTCTCCAAGATACAGCAGAGGAGAGTATGTCTGAACGGCATCCTTCTGGCCAGGTTCTGAGCGCCACACTTCCCAGGCTTAGCTCGGGGCTCTAGGACTACCTAAGGCAGGCTGAAGGATTCCTGTAACTCTCAATTGCTGAAGCACAGAGAATGGGCCAGGTGGCTTCGGTTAGCTTCTCTCCCACAATACTGAGTTCTAGGCAAATGGGGAGTGAGGACATGTGCTGTGTGTGTGTTTGCTGGCAGAATTCCTGGCGGGGGGGAAACACTACTGGAGGATCACCTCCTTTGAGACAGAGTTTCTCACTGGCCTGGAGCTCACCATTAGGCTAGACTGGCTGGCCAGTGAGACTCAGGGATCCACCTGTGGCCTCTCCAGCGATGGGACCACCCACATCACACCCTGCATTTTCCATGGGTATTAGGGATGGAACCCAGGTCCTCCTGCTTGTGAGACAAGTCTCTTGAATGCTCTCTCTGGACCACCTTGTGGGTTACCCTCATATGTCTGCCTTCCTGACTGCTCTATACCAAACAGGAGGGCACACCTTGCTATGTCCCCTTTTCTCTGTAATCCACTATGTGACGGTTCCCCAAAACTCCCAGCTCCCTGGAACCCATAAGTTTTAGTTTAGGTAGAAAAGGGACTCTGCAGATGAGATGAAATAAAACACTGTGAGTTGGGGCAACAATCTTGGATCACCTAAGTGGCCTCTAAAAGCCATCACAAGTGTCCTTGCAAGGGAGGCAGAAGGAGATGTGGCAGACAGAAGAAGGGAGGTAAAGTGACCATGGGAACAGAGATGAGAGCGAGGTGGCCACAAGCCAAAGGCCACCAGCAGCCAGCAGAAGCTCAAGCCAGGATTCTCTCCAGAGGGAAGGAGCCTAGCCCCACAGGCTGCTGGATCTTGGGTGAAGGATGCTGATCTGCACTTTGGCCTCCTGAGCTGGGAGGGCCATTTCTGTTGTTTTCTGTCACCCCGTGGGTGGTCATTAGTTACAGCAGCCTCGAGAAGCTGATACATTCTCCAGATGCCTTTAGTCATGAGAGGTAGTGCATGCTACCCCACAGCTGAGAGCTCATGGCTGTGAGGCAGAGGTCAGGAGTGAAGACTGGTACCTGCATACATCTGAGCCTGTGTATGGGATTATTAACAGTATGCCCTGGGATGATGGAAAACTGAGACAAGAGTTCTCAGTCACCTCTCACACCATATTCCTATCGTCTAGCCTGTCCTGAATGCGGGATTCTCATGGAGAGTTATGTGGGTGTAGAAAGGGCACTGAGAGAGACCCGGAAACCCACCACCACCCACTGTAGCTCCTCATGGGGGTCAGTGGCATGATCTCAGAGCTACTAACACTGCCCACTTCCTGCTGCCTTACTGGGAGGGACCAACCTTGTTTGTCTGCACAGTGGCCCTGCAGACACCAATGGATAGCTGCTGTGCTGTCCTGGCACAGGACCATCAAATCTTTTCCTTCTGATAGCCGGTGTGGTGGCTTGAATGTAAAATGTCCCCCATACAGTCATTCTTAATCCAGGGTTGGTGGTGCTGTTTGGGAAGGTTGTGGAGCTATTATGAGGCAGAGCCTTGTTGGAGGAAGTATGCCCTGGGGGTGGGCCTTGAGATTTTCTAGCTCACACTCACTTGTCAGCTTGCTCTTGCTATTTCCTCCCTGCTGATGTGAAGATGTGATGATGATTGTCTGCTCCTGCCATGGTTTTCCCACTAAGATGAAACTTCCCTTTGAAACTAAGCCAAGAATAAACCCTTTCCTTCTGTCAGCTGCTTCTGGTCGGGTCAGGTGGTTTGTTCCAATGATGAGGAAATGCAGCCAGATAGTAAATGGTTTAAATGGTATTGGCCAGATGGTCTCAGTCAACTATGAAGCTTTGCCCTTGTAGCAAAAGCAGCCACAAAGGTCTTAATGACTAGGCATGGCTACATGCCAATAAAACTTTATTCACAAAAATAGGCTGCAGCTTCACAGACACAGGATGTAGACTAGAGATTACTGGTAGTTCAAAGGTACAGAGTATGTGTTTGGAATTCATGGTGATAATTGGATAGCACTATAAAGATAACTAAAGCAACTGAACTAGCACCTTTAACATGATTAAAAGGCTGAGTTTTCTTTTTTATTTTATTTATTTGAGAGAGGGAGGGAAGGAGAGAGAGAGAATGGGCACACCAGGGCCTCCAGCCACTGCAAATGAACTCCAGACACATGCACCACCTTGTGCATCAGGCTTATGTGGGTACTGGGGAATCAAACCTGGGTCCTTGGGCTTCGCAGGCAAGATCCTTAACCACTAAGCCATCTCTCCAGTCACCTGAGTTTTCTTTTTAAAGTATGTGCATGCATGAGTGTGTATGTGTGTGTGTGTGTGTGTGTGTGTGTGTACGCGTGTGTGCAGAGGCAAAACACTGATGTCAGGTGTCTTCTTTAATCACTCTTTACCTTGTTAATTGAGACAGGGTCTCTTAAAATGGAAAGTTTATGTTTCATGTCTTCAGAAAGTGCAGTCTGAGGGCTGGGGAAATGACTCAGAGGGTAAAAGCACTTGCTCTGCCAGTATGAAGGACCAAGGGGGCCCTGATTTGCTCTGAGTTTGATTGCAGCACCCATCTAAATGGCTGGGCATGCCAGTGTAAACCTGTAACCCAGTCCTGTGGGAAGTGCAGACTGGAGAACCAGTCTGGCCAAAAATGGCCTCTCCGGGTCCATCTCTGGGAAACGGGGATGAGTGGTAGAGGAAGGACACTCAACATTCTCCTTTAGCCTCTGCATGTAGACGTGGGCACACATGCGTGCATATGCCACAATACACATACACACACACACACACACACACACACACACACACACACACACATTTACGTGCAGTCCATAGTTCTCACTCTCTGCTTGGCCTTACCAAGCAGGCAACCCTCCAAAGAATAAATGTGCCATCCCCTTCACTTGGGCTACAGCTGGGGGCCCTTCACATTTGACATATTGATTTTTTGACAGGAACTGTGGGATTATTAACACAAAAAGCTTTTCTTGCTCCCTCTCTCAGTTGTTTGTGCCTGCCACAATGTTTCAGAACCCTGGCTCTGTCACCTATTCTTCTGTCCTCCCAGTTATTGAGAGAGAACCTCCAATATCTTTATTCCTGTCACCCCATACTTAATGCCAGAGCCAGCCAGGGCCCTTATTCGAGGGCATTTGTCAATACTTGTGTCACTGATCTGTTGGTGAGAAAGTCACCTCTCCACAAGGACATCACTCTCCATGTAGCAAGTGCTGTCTGGCAATGAAGCATTTCTCTCAATAGAATTGTTCCATCTCCTGTTTCAGCAGCCATGTTGAAAGGGAGATGATCTTGAATCAGGCATGACTTATTTGGTGTAAACCGCATGGATCCCATGGCTCCAATCTCTACTCTTAGCTCTGGGAACCAACCTGGTGGGCTCTGGTGAGGCCCTTCGCCTTAAGAGACTCTTGACTTCACCCTGAGAGCGCCTGTACCAGCAGTCTCAGAGTATGAGGCACATGGTTCCACGACCAGCCACTATCATAAAAATAAAGATGAGCACAACCACAGCCTGCATTTAAATTTTGATGGAAGCTGAGCTTTCCCTTTGAAAGCTGAGCAATCACAGCTAACAAGGTCTCAGATTGACTTACTTACTAATTTTTAAATGCAACCCTTCCCAATGTAAGTAGGGCAAACATGACAGTGTGTCTGACGTAGATGCCCAGAGCTCTCTGAACAAATGCCACCGCTCTCCTTTACATACATCCTCCCACTGTCCCTAAGTGCACCCCTCTCCTTCCGAGGGGCCCCATGACGCTGGCAGTACTCGAATCAGTTCTTCCTTGGTGTCATCCTTGCATTTCAATTGGGCACAGAGAAGCTCAGCAGATAACACTCGACTGCAACTCAGCACAGTTAGCAACGGTTATAGAGTATGTTGTCACGGGCAGGGGAGATGGCTTAGTGGTTAAGGCTTTTGCCTACAAAGCCAAAGGACCCAGACAGTTTGATTCCCCAGAACCAACATAAGCCAGATGCACAAGGTGGTGCATGCATCTGGAGTTCGTTTACAGCGGCTAGAGACCCTGGCATCCTCATTCTGTCTCTCAATCTCTCAAATAAATTTAAAAAAATTAAAAAAGAGTATGTTGTCAGAACACAGTAAAAATGTCACTTGTAGAAGAACTGCACAAGCTGCCTTTAAAATGACTTACAGCAGATACGGACTGCCAGTTCACATGTGGCACACACTGAGGGGACAGCTTTGGTCCGCATCCAGATTTCACGCTTGGAAACATGGGCTGCCTGAATTCTCGGGATTAACTGTGGCTGGGGATTCTGGCTTCCTGGGAGCTGACGGACTTGCTGAAGGAGCTGGGGCACCAGCCTCTAGGTGGCGTCACTCACTACAGCATCTTCTTTGGGCACTATTATCTGGCTTGCCCATCCCATGGGGCAAGACACCCTCCACAAACAGAAAGAGGGAGGCTGCTGTGGTGGCTCCCACAAGCACATGTCCCTTGTTCATGTGAGGGACTTAACCATGTACTTTGGGCTGGAGTACTGGGGGCCCAGGATGTGCTATCTTACCTCATCGGTGATCTGGCCTCCGAAGGTCACCCATGTTCCTGGAAAGAGACAAAGGTTCAAGTTAGACAATTTGCCAGTGATTTAAAACTGCCATGATGGGTGCTCGGGTCTCAGGGGGCAAAGCCCAGGGTTGGGGTCCTGTGCTCTGTAGTGAGCATGTCCTGTGTATGTAGATAACTGGGCTTCAGGGCAAGTGTCCAAATGGAGGGGACAACAGTCTGTAGGACAGAGAGCTGGCTGCAAGCCCAGGAGGACTGAGGTCTTTGAAATGCTTGTCTAGAGCCAGGCATGGAGGCATATACTGTAATTCCAGCGCTTGAGAGACTGAGGCAGGAGGTTTATCATGAATTCTGAGTCTAGTCCTGGTGAGTTCCCGGCCAGGCTGGTCTATAGTGTGAGACTCTGCCTCAAAATGAAAACAAAACAACCCCCACCTCCACTGGAGCCAGTGCCGATACGGCCTCTGGTAGGGGCACACCCTGCTGCTCGGGGAGCAGAACGTGGGGTGCCTTCCTGACGACAGGGTTTTGCTGGGAAAAGGCTGGGTAGTGGTGTTGAGGCAGGAGGGAACACATGTGCACCCAGGAAGTGGAGGATAGGGGATTCTGACAACAGAGTTCATATCTGATGAAAAGACAATGGAAAAACTGAATGACCTTTCCTGGGGGACTGTCTCCATGAAGCCGGGTTCGACACAGAAGTAAAGAAATCTGATCCAGAGCTGCTGACTTTCTGGTGCGGGGTGAGGGGTGAGGGGTTATGTGCAAAGGACCTCTGGTGTTCTCCTGGCTTCCTCAGCTAAGGCTACAGCTCTGTCCCCCTCCTTCTTCTTGCCTTCTGGTTACCATAGCAACCCAGCCTCCCAGAATCCTGGGCTCTGGGTATAGTTTCCCTGCAAAGGAGGGGCTGGTTTTTCTGTAGCCTCTGTGTGTCTGGTGGTGAGGGGTTCCTTGGCAGTGAAGCACTCTGGTACTTACCAAGCCCCAGGCAGGAGACCCGAAGACCAGATTTACCCAGATTCCTGAAAAACAAACAATGAGTGAGTCTTCAGCTCAGGAAGGATGTCATCAGCCAGGCTCAGACACCCATGCCTGTCCCTTGTCTACTTCACCCAGTCAACATGTATTCCAAGGCCCTGAAAGGCACAGGGGACCTTCAGAGAGAGGCCTCTGCTCACCCATCCTACGGGTGACTTGTCAGCTGGACCCCTCGGCCCTCACTGGGCTTGGCCACATTGCTGATGTGTTGTGCTGGAGGCCAGCGGAGAGGCTATAGACCATTCTCAAGGACAGATGACATTAATGCTGGGGGATGCTGTCTTGATACGTGGGGTGTGATGTGACTGACTCTGGCCTATGGTGTGTCCATAGGGTCCCTGCGCAAGTTCTCTCCCTGCTTCTCACAGCTGATCTCTGTCCTTAGGTTTCTCCAAGGCTGATAGTTTGGGTGGTACTGTAGTTCATCAGTGAGTTAGTTCTGGCTCCTCCATAGCCCAGCACAGTAGCCCATGTCCTAACCATGCATGATAACCCACATCCCTACCACATATGAATGGCTGTCCAGCCCCATTACGGGCTCATGGAGGTACCCACCTGGTGGGACACACCCCAGAGCACCCAAATGGTCCTTAGACCATCATTACCATCCTTAAGAGATTGTGGAGTGTGACAGCTCTCTGCAGAAGCTGGCTTACCTATCTGTCCTAACACAGGCTGTCTGGAAGCCCATGGGGCAGCAGTAGACCAGGACCCTACCGCACCCTGTTACTGGGTCCTTTTTGATCAGCTGTGTGGCAGGCCTCCTGCTTGTGTGATTCCATGACTCCCCAGTACAACAGTTATACTGAGGTCATTTCAGGAACTGGAGATTGGGGTCTCCCTGGAAGTCAGCTCTGAGATCCCACTACCCACTATGGTGCTCCATGCCCAGATGGTAAAGTTGACAAAGTAGTAAGGGTGTCATAGCTCCACCTGAGCTCTGACCCATCTGGGGTCAGACTCTACTTCCCTCATGGGCTTCTACTGCCAGTGTCTGGCTAAAAGCTGCTCCTGGGACCAGCAGGTCACTTCCAGATGACAAGAGTCAACAGAGGGTCCAATATTCCCCAGGGCTACTCTACTTCTAACCTCAATGGAGGCTGCAACTGACTTGGGTTTATATCCTCCATCCAAGCCTGCCCCCCCCCCCCCCCCGCTCCTGTGAAGTGGCAACAAGTTTGAGTCTTGCTGTGACCCATCCATGTCTGACTCAGGTCCACTCAAGACTACAACTTCAGCCGCCCTGGTTACAATACCCTGTGTCACAGGTGGTCACAGCAGGTGGGTATAATACTGTTGAGAGGTTTGAAGAGAGTATGTCACTGGTTTAAAGGGAGGTCTAAGTGTTTTAATTTCCCATTTATTGTAATTCAGGGACTGGAAATTTAGCTTGGCTGGCGGAGTGTGAGCATGCCTAAGCCCTGGGTTTGATTCCCAGCACTGCATAAAGCTGGGTATGGTGGTAGATGTCTGTAATCACAGCATTTAGGAGGTGGAGGTAGGAAGATCAGTTCAAGTCATCCCTGACTACATAGTGAGTTTGAGGCCAGCCTAGGCTACATGAGACCCTACGACAAGCAAGCAAACAAAAACAAGCTAACATATACCGAACAGAAGGAGAGTAGGCGGTGGACTTAATGTAACAACAGACTGATGACTAAGGAGTCTGAATGAAGGAAGCGTAAGAGTTTGGGAGAATGTCGTGGAATTTTTAGGTGCTTTGAAACTTTAGTTTTGAAAGAATTTGAATTATTCTTTTTACAAATCATTGAGGAGAAAACAAACCAAACCCAAACAACCCGAGCTGGTTGTGGTGGCCCATGCCTGTCATATAAGCACTTGAGGGGCTAAGACAGGAAGACTGCCAAGGACCACAGTGTGAGATCCTGCCTCAAACCAACCAACTAACCAACCTTCAACAAATAAACCAGTTCAACTATAGCTTACCCCTTCTACAGGAGGGACTTTTCCCCAAATGAAGACTTAGAAGTGGCCTCTTTTAGGAAGGGAAGGAATGCCACGATGAAGACCTTCCTGGCTGCATGGGCACAGGCGGGTCATGTGACATCATGAAGCCTGTTTTGGTCTGCAGCTTGGGCTACTGATGCCACCGCAAGGATGCTGGCTGCCGTGAGGACGGATGGGACCATACCCGGGCCTGGGGAGTGGGCCGCAGGACACGGACTCTCATGTGTCTTCTCTCCCAAAGGGGCAGGCGCCCAAGACAGACCATGGATGATGTACAAGAGGCTTTTCCCTTGCACAAACTAACAATAAACAGATCAAATAGATTTTAATAAGCTGGACATGGTGGTATGTACCTATGGCCCAGCACTTGGGAGGTTGAGGCAGGAAGGCTGCCAAAAGTGTAGGTCAGTCTGGGTTATGTAGCAAGATCCTAACTCAAAAAGCCAAAACAATAACAAACAAAAACTAGTAGAGGTTTGAGAGATGGCTCAACAGTTAAAGCACTTGCTGCAAAGCCTGCCCGTGCAGGTTCAGTTCTCCAGTATCCATGTAAAGCCAGACACACAAAGTGGTACATGCATCTGGAATTCGTATGCAGTGGCAAGAGACCCTGGTGAGTCCATAGTCTCTCTCTCTCCCACCTTTCTCAAATACATACATACATACATACATACATACATACATACATACATACATAATTTAAGAAATGAATAGGCTTTAATACTTTTTTTTTTTTGGTTTTTCGAGTTAGGGTTTCACCCTAGTCCAGGCTGACCTGGGATCCTGGGATTCACTATGTAATCTCAGGGTGGCCTTGAACTCATGGCGATCTTCCTACCTCTGCCTCCCTAGTGCTGGGATTAGAGGTGTGCACCACCACACGTGGCTGGATTTAATACTTCTGTATTAAAAAGGGAAATGAGGGTTCTGGGACTTTCTCCTTTATAAATAATCTGTGAGTTCATTTAATAGTGCCGTAAGTATTGTGTGTGTCAGTCAACCCAGAGACATGTGACTGGAGCTGACATGAAAGGCGGGACTGTGCCAGGTATGGAATGTGCAAAGCCAGATCCTAAGCAGTTCAGGAAACTTCCCCCATGCTAGAAAGAAAGTCATAGTAGTGGGACATGGTAACATTTCTCAGTGACCAGGAGAAGAGACTGAAGGTCAGTGGTTCTTGTGGGTGGTGGGGCTACTGTCATCTCTGAGAATTGGATCAACACTACAGACTTCTTTTTTTTTGGGAGGGGGGATATGCACAGACACAAATATCCTCAGGTTACTGTTTGTAGTGACTCCGGGTTTGCAGAGCCCTGGACCTCACTGGGCACCCGGTCTGGGTATAGCCAGGTGTTCAGACTGGGCTCCTACCTCTGCAAAACCACACGCACAAATGACCAGAGGCAGCAAATTCCTGACTAGCCTAGGTTAAAAAGCAGGCTTCAGGCATGTTCTCCTGAAAAATCCTCCTTTATCATGTTATGCTGGAGCTGGGATTCGAACCTAGGTCCTCAAATGCTGGAGCACATGTTCAGGGGGCCAGAGCAGTTAGGTGAGGAGATGAAGCAAGAGGCTGAGCCCACCTAAATCCATGGCTGAAAAGCAGGCACCTGTTGTCCAACAGTTTGGGGAGGCACTGAGAGAGTCGGTCCTTGCTCAAGTCTCACCCTGCAATGCACACACTTTCTGGAAAAGGCTGCGTGCAGGGTGGGGGTCAGGGAGTGTGGCTCTGCGACAGCCTCTTCCACCCACCGCCCACAGGAATACTTTAACAAAACTAGGACACCACACGATGCTGCAATTACCCCGCTCAACTTGTTTCCCTGTTAAGATGATGGTATTAGTTCTGCCATCTGCTGCCAGGCTTCCGGAGAAGGAATGAGAAGGGACAGGGAACCTCTGGGCAGAAAGCTTTATGCAGAGGGCTGCTGAGCAGGGGTGGAGACAGCCACAGTTACAGCTGGGCCTGGATGGGGGCTGCTAGCATACCACTGCCCACAATTTTAGGATATGAAAATTACCTACAGATTTATTTCCCCTAATTAAAACATGTCATAGTGATATAATAGTTGGTCCAAGTCTTTAAGTCCAAATGCAGTTAGTCTTTGCCGACTGGCCTCACATTTCTCCCGGGGTCTGTGGATTCACAGACATTGCCTTGGCCAGAGGCAGGCATGAATGCCAGAACCGCAGCTGATGCCAGGGAGTTAGATAGGAGGGTTACCTAGGTTACAAGGAAAACTGCAGATGCATCCTGATAGCTGTCTCCTGTCGGCCAGAATGCCCTTTGTGGTTAAGCACCCTTGAAGCACATGTTAGCTTGCTCCAGCTATATCGGTAACTCAGGAACCACGGAATTCACCCGCATGTGTGCACTGGCCAAGGGTCTGAATCCTCAAAAGACTCTGGTGTTGGGCTGGAGAGCTGACTCAGCACTGAAGAGCACTTTTCACACGAGCATGAGGGCCTGAGTTCTATTCCCAGCATTCAAATACCTAGGTGAGTGTGGCTATGAATGTCTTGTGGGGAGCAGAGACCAGGGAGTTTCTGGGGCTCGTGAAAATGTCAAGATCTGGACTCAGTAAGAGACTCGATCTCAAGGAAACAGCAGACGAGCATAGGAGGAGAGACATCCATTGCTCTCCTCTGGTCTCCACACACATCATGGGGTGGGTGTGTACATCTGTGCGCACACATGTATACACCACACATACTACACAGGCACACACATGCACACTAGTGACCCTGATGTCACTGTACCATCTGCATTATCATCTTGACACTCCTCCTTGATGTGGTGATCATGGGAAGAAATACCCTAAAAAAAGGAGAACTGGTTCATCATGATATGGGAGGGGAAAAAGGTCACCTAACCCCACCTCATAAATATTCATAAAACCTCCTTAAAATCCACCATGCAGGACACCCTGGCATACTCTCTGCCTTTGGGACAGCCCACTTCAATCTCTGCTTGGGGGTGTTAATTTGGCTAGGCTTTGCTGAAAAAACTGCTCAAACCATTTATGCCTCTTGACAGAATTCTTTCCTTCAAGAAGACAAGAATCAAGGGGGCCCTGTAATACAGCCACAGACTTCTCCACGCCCCTAAATGCTGTACCTCAGACTTCATGAAGGGCCGGAGCTTCAGGCTCCCAGAAAGCTACAGTCTTTTTAAAAGAGTTCAGAGAGTTTCATTTTAGCCATCTGGGCAGAGGACAAAAATTAGATCATGTGAAGCTTCCGGAAGACCACCTCATCTTCACTGGTCTGGGGAGTGAGAGAGGCAGGTGTTTTCCCGGCAGCATCTTGCGCCTGTCAGTCATGCATGCTGTGCTGTGGGGTATCATCTGTTTGCAGGTCTGCTCCCTCCCAGACTCTGGGCTCCCCAAAGATGGACAGAGAGTTCTTTCTTTACCTTCTCTGGATTGAGTATCTCTTGAACCCTTTGGCAAGAGCTGGGCACCTGTACTTGGTATCTCTAGCTTCCTACATCCCTGTAGGCTATAAAGCTTCACTGGACAGATGTGCCTGGAGGGGCCGTGGGAAAGAGCCAACTTCCCAGGGAGGCGGGTGGTACTGGGATCAGGCTTATCTTATCCATGGTTCCTACATGGGACAGTCACTGCATGTCTGCTTGTGAGGCTGGTGCCCAGGAGGGTGGAGAGGAGACAGACAAGGGGCACAAGGGGTTACGGTTTGGATTCCTACTCTCTTCTCAGCTGCTAGGAAACTACACCTCATCCACCTCTCTCTAGACGACACCAAGAACAGCTCACCAGACCCTACCAGGGGAAAGGATCTGCTTGCTCTATTGGGCAGATGGGGCCCTGCAGCTAGAAGGAGCCCTCACTGCCTGGTCTTGTCCTTCCTGTTTTCTGTGTGTAGATGCATACATGGAGATACACATATGGAAATGGATACACACACACACACACACACACACACACATCCATATACATACAGATACACACGTACAAATGTACATACATACAGACATACAAGGACATGGACACAAGAACACAGATAAATGTGTGGGACATCATCTGGTGCATGTTGCCCAAGGGAGGAGAATGGATGCTGGGGCCTGGGGCCAATGACCTAGAGTCCCCAGAAGGAGCAGGTAGTGTGGTTTGATGTGTTGAATGGCTATTGGAGACGAACTCCAGAAAGAAAACAAGCAGGAGGAAGAGGGCAACTGCTACCATCCCACTCTGGGACCCGGGAGACAAGGCTTGGGGCTGACCGAGTCTCAACCTTCTTAACAGCTCTACCAGGTGTTAAGTGCCCGTGGCAGCACAAACTGCCCAGGTTGCTGGGAGGGATATGTGGGTGGGAGATGGGAGGGCCAGTCCCCACCCGGCAGAACCGGCCGCCCCTCATACCTATATTTCATCCCTGGCTGCTTCACGTTGGTGTCACCAGTGCTTGCGACACTCTGCACCGACAGCTGTCCCAAGCTCCGGGCCACCATGGCCACAGCGCGGAAGCGGCCACGGGTGCCTGGGCTGGGACTGCTGGCTGTTGGTCGGCCCAGTCGCTCCTCGGGGCCCCGGGTCTTGAGGCTGTGCTCCGAGCACACGAAGGACACCTGCATGGTGTGGCCGGGCTCAACTCTTGGCTGCCTGTCCCCTCCTGCTGTTCTCAGAAAGTCACGAGTCCCTTAGGAGCCCTTCTCTGTCCCGGACAAGACTTTATCCCAAAAGGCAAGGAAGCGATGGAAAAGCGGCCGCTCTTTAGAGCGAGGATTTCTGCAGGCAGTCAAGCAATCGCCTGTGCGAAGGGCATCAGATTTCTGGATGGCGCAAGACAAGACTTTATCCAGAGAGTCCGAGACCGAGGGGGGAGACAGGAGTCCAGGAGGGAGGAGCCATCTCCGCATCTTCTCACATCTCCCCTGCTCCTGCTGGGCCTTCCTTGTTCTGCCGCCGTCCTCTGGCCCTGGCTGTCCCAAGAGTGCTGGGCAGGGCTGGGCTGTGAAGCACTCCGGACTGATGGGCATAACAGCCTCCCTCTGTCAAGAGAGGGAGTCCTCCCTGCCTGACTTCTCTGCTTGCTGGGCCTCCCGGGGCGGTGGCCTGGGGCTGAACAGAGCTGCTGGGACTGCCCTCCTGGGGACAGCAGCTCATGGGGTCTTTGGAAGCAGCTGCCTTTCCAGGCTTCCCTGTGCCTGCCGGCTCTGCACATGGGGTGTCAGAGGCTCCTGCCGAGTCAGTGAGTGGCCAGTGAGAGGCACAGGCGGCGCTGGAGATGTATTATTAATGACGTACGATGCACAGCCGCCTGCCCGGCTGGTCCCTGGGGGCCAGAGCTGGCTGCTCCACGCTGACCCGCGCAGCCTGAGGCCTGGCAGGCGATGCTGGCTCAGCCAGAGCCTCCCCTGAGCCAGTGCCCGGCTCTACCTACTCCGGGCCAAGTCACCAGGAATAGGGAGAAGTACCCACTCTGACTTGATGACAATGTCATGATGGTTAAGGAAGGAAGCCGGGTCAAAGGAACAGAAGTGCGAGCACTTGGAATACTATCGATCTTACAGAAGGTATCCGTAAGTCTTCTGGAGTGAATGAGCCCCTCCCTCACCCCCACCTCACCTTTCTCAGCATCAAGAGAGGCTGGCTTTGCCCTCTGGCCTCCAGTGTTCCCCCTCATGTCCACCTAGCAGGTGAGTCCTGGCCAAAGCTTCCTTTGGGACCCTTCTTACCCTGCCAGGAGGGGCTGAGGAAGAACACTGGGAGAGGCAGGTGTTCAGGGGGTCTCATTTGGGTTCTGCTGCTCATTTACTGTGTGACAACAGGTGAGAGGCCACTGACAAAATGGGAGGTATGGCCTGAGGAGCTGCTCTGAGGGTGGACCTACAGGGGTGAGAAGGTAAGCCACCCAGGATGCACTACTTTTCGGTACACAAGTTAAGGATTCAACTGTTTATCCTGGCTAGGTCCTCCTTCCCCTGAGCTGGGCAGCCTCTGGGCTTCACCAAAGGTGCACTCTCGGCCAGAGCATGTGGACAAAGCACTCAGGGTCTCACTCTGGCTAAAACTGCACACACTCGAAGGATCCCTCTACACAAACGCCCAGGCTTTCCCACAGTTGGGGTCAGCAGCAGGTCTGAAGGTGCAGCTCCCCCCACCCCCGAAGGCAGTGCTCTACCCTGAAGGCTCCCTGTGAACTTGGGCCTGATGCAACAATGACAGCCAGTCTCTGAGGATGGAACTGGACCTGGGCACAGAGGTTGGGAGGGCAGAGCAGGTACCTTTGTCAAGGATGCTGTGGCTACTTACAGAGGGCAGCCAGGGGCTCTCAGGATCACCCACAAACCCAGTCTGCCTTCTTCCTGCCTCAGCAAGGTTTACTGGCCTGGGTCCCTGCTCTTTAAAGCCCCTGGGTGGGATGGAAGGTTTGGGAGGACAACCATATCCCTCCTTTTTTTCATTTGAGAGAGAAAGAGGAGAGAGACAGAGAGAGAATATGAATGAATGAATATGACTATAGGTGTTCCAGGGCCTCCTTCCCCTGCAAACAAAAACTCCAGATGGATGCACCACTTTGTGCATCTAGCTTTACATGGGTACTGGGTAATCAGATCCAGGCAGGCAGGCTTTGCAAGGAAGCACCTTTAACCGCAGAGGCTCCTCTCTTCAGCCCGCTGAGTCCTTTCTTAAGGTTGGACCCTGAGATTCAAAGACAACGGCCCTGGCCTTTCAGGGCACTGCCAAAGAGGTCACAGAAAGTGATGAATCTCCTCCCCACGTGGGGGGCTCTCCCTGTGGTATGGGCAGGGCCATACCTATCCCATTTTTCCCTGAATATGCAAAATCTGAGTCCATATGGAACTCGCTCTAGCTAATACCTCACAGAATGTCCACCCATGCTCTCCCTCCTTTCTACACAAAGGGTTGCATTTATTCATTCCTTCACAGAGCTTTTGAGCAGGTGCTGAGATACCTACCTGCATGTTGCTCACCCTCCAGGTAGGACTGCTCAATGTCTGATCAGGACACCAGGGAGCCTCTTAGACATGCAGAGTCCTGGTCCCTACTGAGACCTTCAGTGTCCGCAGCTCCCAGGTGGACCCTGGAAGTTGTTTACACCAGGAGCTTTGAGCTGTACACTCTGGCCTATCATGATGCAGAAATGTCTGCTCCTTTCTTCCTCACACACTTCTTTGGCATCTCATAAGGGCTGGGGCCTCGTTGTTCCTCAAAGAACACTTTTTGTCCTTTCCCATCAAACCCCTTCTTTCCAACTAGTGCCTCTTCTATTTCGATGTCATTTTTTTGTCCTCTTCCATCTATGACAACATGTTAATGGGCCCAATAGCACGTGGGTCTTGTGCAGGCAATGACAGCTGCTGTGAAGTCATGACTGCACCGGCCACTTTGTGTCTGCGAGACAGCGTTCCACAGCACTCCTCCCCATCCTTCGGCTCAGACATCCTTTCCACAGTGGTCTCAGGGGCCAAGCAGGGTGCCATCCTGCATCAAGGGCTGCTCTTAACCAGATGGTGTGGTGTTAAGTGCACCAGAGTCACAGTCACCACAGGATCAGATGCAGCTGCCTCACCACACGACCAGCTGTTCTCCCAGCTATGTGCCCAGGGAACTGAGAAACATATGCTCTCACAAACACTTGAATATGAATGTCCCTAGTAGCATTATTCACATTATCCAAAAGGCGGAAACAAGTCAAAAGCCCACCAGCAGACAAATGGATAACAACATATGCTGCATATCCACACAGTGGAATACTATTCAGCCATAGAAAGAATGAATTTTAAAAAAATAAAAAGGAATGATTTTTTTTTTGACACATTATGACATGGATGAACCTGGAAAGCAATTCTGTTGAAAGAAGCCCGTTGCAGAAGACCGCATCTAGGATCTCATTTCCACTAGATTCCGAGAGTAGGGAAACTCATGCAGACAGAAGGCAGGGCAGTGGTTACCACGGTGGGCGGGGTGGAGCATGCGGCGGCCATCCTGGCCCTCGGTACAATGAAGGCCAGAGTGCACTGGAAGCGCTGAGTCACTTCTTTCCTCCCTTCTCTTTTTCTCTTTCCTTCCTGTGCTAAGGATCAAACCCGGGGCCTCAGGAGGAAAGCTTCTTCAACTCTTTCCTATATATTTATTTAATTTGAGGCAATCTTACTATAGCCCAGGCTGACCTGGAACTCACTCTGTAGGCCCAGGCTGGCCTTGAACTCATGGTGATCCTCCTACCTCAGCCTTCTACATGCTGGGATTAAAGGCGTGTGCCACCATGCCTGGATCCAATATTATTTTATTTTTTAAAATTTTAAATTATTTTATATATTTATTTGAGAGAGGAAGTGGGGGGGAGAGTGGAAGCACCAGGGCCTCTAGCCACTGCAAACAAACTCCGGACACATGCGCCACCTTGTGCCATCTGGTTACGTGGGAACTGGGGAATTGAACTTGGGTCCTTAGGCTTCACAGGCAAGTGCCTTAACCACTAAGCCCTCTCTCCAACCCTCCAATTTTATTTTGACACAGAGTCTAAGTTGGCCAAGCAGGTCTTGAACTTGGGATCCTTCTACTTCAGCCTCCCAAGTAGCTGGGATTACAGAAATGTGCCACTACAGCCGGCACACTGTACTGTGAGTAAGTGGATTGTAGGCTGTGGGGAGTACGCCTCAATAAAGTTGCTTCCCCACTCTCCACACCATGTCCCTCAGAAGCTTCCGGGCCTTTGTTCCTGTTGTTCTGTGTGAACATGCCCTTCCCACTTCTCTACCTTTATTCTTATTTTTATTTTGGCCACCCTTCAAACATAGAAACCCCTTCCTTCTCTGGGTACCACAGACCCCATTCTCCCCAGGGATACCAAGAGGGTGGTACTCTTGGCTGGTGGTCATCACAGCATCCCCAAATATGCCACAGAGTCATGTGCCCACCAGCCTGTCAATGACTGTTAAACCAACAAACCAAGGAAAGACTCAGGGTAGTCCTGACCACAGTGATGGACAGAGACAGGCAAATGGCCTCTCACTGAGAATATGGAGTGTCTTCTCTCACAAACAGTTCTCTTCTGAGAGTCTAGGATGCTGGCTTTTCCTCCTGAGTTTCCCTCTCCAGCCCTGCTGGGGGCTTCAAGCTGCTGAATTTAGTTATGGACTTATTAACCTTATTTTCACTTGCCATTTTTCCATGTCTGTTATTATCTCTGTTGTGGCAGGTCAGTTTCAGGAAGAAGCCTAGGGTCAGGAGCTCAAGGCCAGCCTCAGGTACACAGAGTGTTCAGCCTGGGCTACATGAGATCCTGACCCAAACAAGCAACACACACACACACACACACACACACACACACACACACACACGGTCTATAATTTTTTGTTTTGAACTGGGTGACATGAGGATTGGGTAAGTGATTTTAAAAAATAAGATATGAGCCGGGCGTGGTGGCGCACGCCTTTAATCCCAGCACTCGGGAGGCAGAGGTAGGAGGATCACCGTGAGTTTGAGGCCACCCTGAGACTCCATAGTGAATTCCAGGTCAGCCTGGGTTAGAGTGAGACCCTACCTCAAAAAACCAAAAAAAAAAAAAAAAAAAAAAAGATATGATTGGGCTGGAGAGATGGCTAAGTGGTTAAGGCACTTGCCTGCAAAGCCTAACAACTCTAGTTTGATTCCCCAGTACCCACATAAAACCAAATGCACAAAGTGGCACATGTGTCTGGAGTTCATTTAGAGTTTATTGGCAGTGGCTAGAGGCCATGGCATGTTCATTCTCTTTTAGCTGGTCATGGTAGTGTACACCTTTAATCCCAGCACTCTACAGGCCGAGGTAGGAGGATCACTTCAGTTCAAGGCCAGCCTGAGACTACATAGTGAATTATAGGCCAGCCAGGGCTAGAGTGAGATGCTACCTTGAATCCCCCACCAAAAGGACATAATTTTCATATTGTATCATAATGTCTAAAAACTATTGTGTGTGTGATGAATTTTTTCACTGGGGAGGGGTGTTGTTCCCCAGGAAACACTGGGAGATGTTACAGATTTTTTTATTTTTAAAAATATTTTTATTGGGCTGGAGATATGGCTTAGCGATTAATGAATTTTATACATGGCATACATATTTCTTTTATAATCAGGAGGTAAGCTCCAGGGATCCACCTGTCTGCCTTCCCAGCACTGGGATTATAGGCATGCATCACTACACTCACATTTTTCCATGACTTTTGGAGAATGAACTCAAGTCCTCTTGCTTGTGAGGCAAACACCTAACCGACTGAGCTGTCTCCAGCTTCTGCATTGGGGACACACACACACACACACACACTGGTTATTTACCTGAAATTTCAATTTAACAGGGCAATTCTACTTTCATTTGCTACATCTGGAAGTCCTATAAAGACTGGGTGGGGATGGTCTCTTATGGCCAACTGGTTTTGACAAGACTTGTGCCTGTAGCTACAGGTAGGAACATTCCATATTTGTAATCTACAAAGATTTTATGTTGGTCAGGAGAAAGTTGGCTAGGTAGGGAGCTGTCCCAGGTGCTGAATCAAAAGGTGCTCTAGCAGAATATTCTTTTGCAATCCTAAGAGAAGTCAGCTCTTCATGCCTGCCCTCCAGACACATAGGCCATTTCCTGTAGAACCTTTGCTACCATAGGTACAGGCTGATGCAGCCAATTCTGTGGCCACTCAATAAAAACCACTTCCCAGGGGCTGGGGAGATGGCTCAGTGGTTAATGGTGCTTGCTTGCAAGACTGCCAACCCAGTTTGAGCCTCCTCAGCACCCACACAAAGTAGTGTGTGCATCTGTATTTCCAATGCACCTACGGTAATGGGAAGAGAAGCCAGCATAGGCTTGAGGGTCAATGAGACTGAAGCTCATGGTGGCACAAAACAAGGAACCCATCTCAAAAAGAAGGTGAGTGGAGAGAACCAATACTCCAGGTTTTTTTTTTCTGACCTTTTCTTTCCCCCCACACATGCACTGTTGCAATCCTGTGTTCAAACACACACACACACACACACACTTAAAAAACCACTCCCCCCTCAAGTTTGGCCAGACAGGCCAAATGACCGAACAAGTGCAATAGTGGCATGTTTGCTCTGGGGAAACCAACTGCTCTCTAATTGGACTGAAGGCCTGCTCTATGGGAGGGAATACGTGCCTGGTACTGAAAACCTAACCAAAAGCCTATGGCAGGGGAGGTCATGAGCCTTAGGGGTATACAGTCTGCTCTTGTCTGGGTAAATGTATATATTATTCTTACCAAATTGCTCTGAAAGCACTGCACCTAATGTTCATATTCATATATTAATGCTACTCTCACTTCTGGCTAGAGAAGCTTCTCTTTTCAGATGGCGATGACCACTGGGATGACCCCAAAAGCAACATAGTGCTGAGACGAAGGGACAGAAGAGTGTTCAGCACTGAAACATCTCACACCCTCCAAGGTTCAGGGTCCATTGCAGAAAAGGTGGTGGAAAGAATTTAAGAGCCAAAGAAAGGGTATGACTCTTCACATACAACTGTTCAGGCCTCGATATCCATGACCTCTCAGTGCCTAGCTATACCCACACAAGACCCTCATAATAGGAGAAAAAGATGACATCAAATTAAAAGAGAGACTAATGGAGACAGGGAGGAAATAGGATGGAGAGCAGAGTTGTGAAGGGAAAAGTGGGGGAGTGGATGGAAATATCATGGTTTATTGTTTGTAAGTATAGAAGTTGTCTATATATAATAAAAGGAACATAGCACTGAAAAAAAAAACCCACTTCCCACAGGGATATCTCACTTCAAGGACATGAAAGGAAGAACAATACAATACAATCCGGGTTTCTCTTTCCAGAATGGATTTTTCTCTGAGAGATGGTGAGCTGTGGTATTTTCGCTAATTCGTGCTTAGCCAACTCTTAGTGACTAATTCTTCCCAATGAACTTGCAAGAGACGAAACACTGCACTTATCTCCTCACAAGGTCCCTCCCCGACAAGAAACCAATTTCCTTTTCCATGGAGAATATACGAAATCCAACAATGCTAACTTTTGGATAGCTAGGGCTACAGCAGGCTTTTAGTTTCTCCATGGGTACATTTCTTTTTTATATTAATTAATTAATTAATGTATTTATTTATTTGAGAGAGCTAGAGAGGGAGAGAGAGAGAGAAAGAGAGAGAGAGAGAGAGAGAGAGAGAGAGAGAGAGAGAGAGAGGGAGAGAATGGGCGTGCCAGGGCCTTAAGCCACTGCAAACAAACTCTAGATGCATTCACCACCTTGTGCATCTGGCTTATGTGGGTTCTGGGGAATTGAACCGAGGTCCTTTGGCTTTGCAGGCAAACGCCTTAGCTGTAAGCCATCTCTCCAGCCTCATGGGTACATCTGTATATGGTTGGAATGTTAAAACAAAATCATTTACCGCAGGGCACAAGAAAACTGTGTGTACTGTTGCTGGGGCTGCCCCCCTTGTTCCCGCAGCACCTGCTTACAGGGCTCCTTTGATGCCCAGCCCCCTCCTCTCACTCGGCCCTTACCGATACTTCATGCCTGTGCGCTGGGCAGTGCAGCTGTCCAGGGAGAGGCCGTGCATGCGGAGGAAGCTCTCCATGTTTCTGGCCTGGGCTGCCGCCCGCACCTCCCGCAGCCGCTGCAGTTCCAGGGTGTCCGTCTGGCGGACCGGGTGCAGGGCCCAGTCCGAGTGGCACCTGCTGCTAACGCTCCGTAGACTCTCGCTGTATGTCATGGACAGCATGGTGCTGCCTGGAGCTGCTGCTGTCCAGACAGGAAATGCCAAGTGGTGGGAAGTTAGAGCGCTTGCAGGGGGCACTGGTGCCTCAGGCTGGCCCCAGGGCAGGACACAATGGCAGCACAACCAACCTCCAAAAAGAGTTAGCACCAGGGGATGCCTGGGGCGAGGTGCCCACGTCTTGGGAGCTTGGCCTAGAGTCTCCATCCTCAGAGGGGTGCTTGCTGGGAGCTGGGCCTCCCTTCTCTGCCCCCCCCCCCCCGCAGCCAGAAGAGAAGCGAGGCCAAGCTGCGCTGCAGGCGGGAGGGAGCGCGGCTTTGAGTGTCACGGCGGAGCTGGGAGCGCGGGGAGCATGCAGAGCCTGAGTGCCTGCACGCTGCCGAGGAGGAGCACTGCTGCTGCCCCGCAGGCCGTGACACAGGGCTGTCCTGAGGGCGTCCCGCGTAAACGCCAGCAAAAGGCTGTTCTAGGGAAGCAGCACACGGCCCTGCTGCTGTTGCACTTCTTTCTCATTTACGGGACAAAACCCCCGGCGAGAGTGGCTGATGGGGGGGGGAAGGGTGGTTTCTGCTTGCAGGTGTCAAGGGAAAGCTTCATCATGGCAGGGGAAAGCATGGCAGAGCAGGAAACTGGCTTGCATCTTTCCACAGCAGCTGAGAGCGAGGAGCAGCAAGAAAGAGCTGGCTCTAAACACCTGGTGGGCTGGACTAATAAACCTCTCCCAGGGTCACATCTCCTCCAGCAAGGCTCCACCTCACAGAGGCTCTACAAGCTGGGGGAGGCTCTACAAGCTGGGGATTGCGGATGAGGCTGCAGGGGACATTTCATGTTCAAGCCACCCCACCTCCTGCTGTAGCAAGCTCTAGTGGGATCCTGCCAGAGTGTGCCTCCCCCACATGCTGGGGGCCTAGCTCAGGGAGGCCCTGTTTGTTCTCCAGTCTGGGAAAGAGAATTGCTAGCTACAGGGTGCTCCCTCTGCTTGCTGGAAGTCCCAGTGCATCAGCAGAGGCGTCTGGGCTCTCTATTCTCCACGACAGTTAGGGTGCACAGTCCGCGGAGGCTAGTAGTAGACAGAGCAGAGTGCATTTAGGGAGGAACGGGGTGCGGATGGTCTAGGGGAGAGGGTTTAGTTGAAACGGGGCAATATCAGGGCTTACATGTTAAGAATCATCACTGGAGTCACCCTAGCTGATGAGTACACTCTGGGAAACACAGTGTCCATCCATAGGGAATGGGGACGCAAGTGGTGGCCCAGATGGTAGAAACTGCTGCAGCTGTCAAGCATGAGCACGCCTACACGTCCCACACATCTGAGAGGCAGTGGTGAGTGAGAAAGGCAGAGGAAACAGTGCATGTCCACAACCCTCCTGCAGGTGCTAATTCAAGCGTGGACACTCGCATCAATGAGCGTTGGGGCTGGGTGTCCACACCCTGCTCAGCCTATAACCAAATCAGGGCACAGTGGCAGGCACAGGTGGGGCAGACGCTTATCATCCAGGCTCCCTTGCTTCACCTGCCTTTAACTCCACCTCTGCTCAGGTACTGGACAGTAGTCCCAGCAGGGTCACCAGAAGGTGAAGTTGAAAGTTCCCTTTTCAGCTGGGTCAGCAGCACAGTTGAGACCCCGAGCCCAGTACTGGATGCTGAAAGGGTACCTGCCCTGTGCCACCCTCTGCCAGGGGAGAACCAGCTCCATTATCCATGGCAAGAAGCTGAAGCAGCCTCGAGGGGCTGTGTGGCTCTGGGCTGGTCCTTCCCTTTGTTGAGCTTCCTGGGGTCACAACTTGGCTTCTCCAGAGGCTAGAGGAAGAGCCTACTATGCCAGGGAGTTTAATATGAGCTGCATGCTAGGGTCCTTGCAGAGGGGAACCCCTGCCTGGTTGATGACTACCTGCTTGGCTTGAAGGGAATTTAGGGAGGGGCCACCCCCAGGAGCTCTGTAGCTGTCCCTTTCATACAGGCTTCCCTACAAGTATTTGTCTGTATGCAGACTGTCACATCCTCTCTGTCCCCACCCAGCATGGGGCTCAGCTCAGAGCAGATTCTCAGGATGTTTTTTTTTTTTTTTTTCCAAGGTAGGGTCTCACACTAGCTCAGGCTAACCTGGAATTTACTATGTAGCCTCAGGATGGCCTTGAACTCACAGTGATCCTCCTACCTCTGCCTCCCGAGTGCTGGGTTTAAAGGCGTGCGCCACCACGCCCGGCTTTCAGACCGTTTACTGAATGTGCAGGTGAGGTGAGGAAGGAGCTCAGAGCGGGTCTGGAGAGACCAGTGGGCAACAGGGTCTTGAGGAGCTCCAGAGGGAGTGCGGGGACAACATCTGTCAGATCTTAGACCTGCAATCTTGGGTGGGCTAAATGACACCTCTTACAGCAGGTGTTATGTGTGCTACTCACAGCCAGAGCTTGGCCTGCTGCGGGCACCCCCCCCCCACACCTCGTCACACCTCGTCACACCCCTCTCCTGCTGGGCCACTCATCAGCTAAGTGCAGGTTCTTTCCTAATTGTCTTGATTGTTGTGTTAGCTTTGCTTCCCCGCTGGTGCCTGCTCCTTTCCCCAGCAGTGCTCGCTCGCAGTGGGCACAGTGGGAGCTCTGGGCTTTGAGAGGCCAACCCAGGGCTATAACTAGGCATTTCCTGGCAGCGCCCTGGTGGCTGGCCCTTGACTCAGGTCCAGTGCTATCTTTCAGGCTCCCTTCTTTCTGGCAGGGGCGTGGTTCCCACACTGGAACTTACATTTACCACTGCTCATATCCTTGGGATGGGGTGGGGTACAGCCTGCAGGAGTCTGGACAATCAAGCAGGCAGGCCTGTACCAGTCCTGAGTACTCCATTGTTTTCAGGTTCATCTGTCTGTCGGCAGCAACAGGGCCTCAGCTCAGGGTGAGGTTCATCCTAGGAAGCGGGGCCCAGAGACCCTCGGGTATCAGGCCAGGTTTCCTCTCCCTCCTTTCTGCAGTAAGTGCAGGGCAGCAACCTGGAGCTGCTTCCAAGAGGTCACTCAGCTGGGTACCAGCTCTGTGTGGCAAATGGCGGCCAGCCCTCACTTCCCTGGAGCCCCACTAGGAGAGGAGGCCAGCCAGCCAGGCTACAGATATGGGCTCTTCCCGAAAAACAGGACCATCTCAGACGCACTTGCTCCCAGCTAGGCCTGGCTAGGCTGAGATCAATAGCCATTAGCTTTCAAGACATTACCCACAAAAAGCACTTTGGAGGGTCTAGAAATACAGCCAAGGCCCTGGCACGGGACAAGAGTAGCTAAGCTACTGGGTCTAGGATGGTCAGTCCTCAATGCCACTACTCAGGGCCACCCAGTGCCACCCAGGAAAATACCTGGACCACTCCTCAGTTCTGTGGAGTGGGACAGGCAGAGGGAGGCCTGCCACGTGAGCAGTGGTGTAGCCAAGGGGCATGCCCAGTGGGAGGAGGTGTCTATCCCCAGAGGTGCAGGCTATATATCGATTACAGTTAAGTGCTGTGGGGGAGAAGAATCCACAATCTAGTTGGTAGGCAGAGTGGGCCTCTCTGAGAAGGGACAAGTGACCAGAGGCTATAAGGAGCTGAGTGAGGCCTGTAGACACCAAACACCACTAGGGAATGGCAGGCGCTCTCTTCTTGCAGACAGCACACATGCTCGTTGTGAGACTGCTGGAGGGTGGTGTGCAGTCTGCCTGGGAGACAGGAGAGGGAAGGCAAAGAACAGGTTTCTGCTACTTCCTTGGCCAGCTGCACAACCGGGACTGAGAGGGTCCCCTTCTCTTGTAGTGCAGGACTATGAGTGCAGGATGGCAGTCCAGGGACTCCTCCTTCAAGTGAGGAATGAGGGACTTTTGAGTAGACAATTGGGTGGGTGTGATAGCCTCTGGCTTGAGATGGAGAGGTGCAGAGCAGAGATCTGTGTTCATGAGAGGCTCTGGTTGAAGGGTGGTAGTGATTAAAAGGGGATGTGGCTCCAGAGAGGAGCTGGAGGGCCATCAAGGGAGGACGGACATGTGTGTGGATGGCATAGGGAGCCCTGGTGGTCACCAGCACTACCAGGGACTGTCTGGGTGAGGAGAAAACATTTCACCTCCTGGCACTCCGTTATGCCTGGACCTCTATCTGGGCCTTTTCCAGGAGTTGACTTAGCAGGTTCCCAGTGAGGAGGGAGGGAAGCCCACTGTTGGGGCTCTAGGTTGTGGCTCCCTACTCCTGAGGTCAGAGTGCAGTGACCTCTGAACTCTGAGTCACAACATCTCCACCATTTTCCAGGCTGAGGTTCTCTGAGCTCTGACCTCACCTCCCTCACCTCTCAATCCCTTCCAGGTCTCAGGAAGAATGAGTGACCCCCACACACACCCCATGAGCACCTGCTAATTACACCGTGCCTGCAGGTTCTCTCCCGTGCAGGGCCTGCTTGCTGCAAATCTATTCCTGTCGGCTGGGAGCTCGGGGGACTCTGCTGGAATTAACAGCACGGTGACAGAGAAAGGAGGAGAAGATGCTAACCTCGTTAAGACAGGACGTATCACTTCCTCCCTCCCTTCCTCCCTCTCTCCCTAGCCTGCCTTCATCCTGGAATTTCTGAACTGGGGTCTGCTGACTGGCAGCTACTGAAACCTGACACGTGACAACAGAGAAGGCAGCCTGGCACCTTGGTCAAGCGGTGACAGGTGTCCAGAAGCCAGAGACAAGCCAGAGGTTTGAGAAGCAGAAACCATTCCGAGGCGCCACTCTGCAGCGCGTGCACACACACATCCCAGCAGCACGGCGACACAACCACGTTCCATCAACTACCAGCAAACGGAGGTCTGGACAAGCAGCCCTGGCCTCACAGGCGTGGGCTTCCAGATAAGACTTCTCAGACAGCACCAAGCCTCATGGATAGTGTTCCCAGCCCCGAATCACAACCAAGGGTGGGGCCGGCGCTGAGCAGGGCAGGCGGCAAGCAGACTCAAGCGTGGGAACCCGCCCACCCTCCTCCACTAGCGTGGTCACCCCAAATTCACTCTGGGATGGCTCTTTGGGGTTGTCTTCTTTGAAAAAAAAATGTAGAGTAGCTGATTTCTAATCATCCCAGAGAACCCCAAAATGTTACCCCCTCTGTTATTTGAGTTCCCCAAGGATGCCTGTCCCCAAGCAGCACTCCTGTAAGAAGGTGGCTGCCACACCGGTCCGTTCCTGGGGCCGACTCACCTGCTTCCACGCGTGGCTGCTCGTTGCAAAGGCCACAGTGCAGTGATTAAGGATCTAAGGACGCAGCGCCGTGGCGCTTTCATTAGGAGTGTCACTGCGGAACGTCAGAAGCAATTGGTGAGTGAGCGAGTCCCACCAGGGTCGACTTTGGAGGCGGCGAGTCCATTAGCTCTATTAGGGCGTTTTCATTGCAGTGGAAGAGGCTCAATAATTCACGAGCGCTTCTTCCCCTAAAGGCTTGGGAAGTGCGGCTCTGCAGCGTAGCCTGGCAATGCCAATTCCTGGCAGGTAGGTTGGGGAGCAGCCTGAGACAGGGGTCCTGTCCCTCTCTCGGTCTCCCCTGATTCCCTCCACTGCCCCTGTGTGTCGGAGGCACGGACTTTTGGAGCCACAGGTAGGAAGGAGGAGCTTTTCCATTTGCTACTTGAGTGTGGAACACAGAGCTCACAGCTTAGGCGCACTACATTCCTAACTGTGTCTGCAGAGGACATCTGGGGTCCACAAAGCATGTGGCTACCATTATAGGTGAAGGGGCTGGGGGTCTGGTGTAGGCCTTGTCTCTGTCTTTGCTTGTCTTTGCTGGGCTGTTATAAGGTGTCCTGGTAGCCATCTTCCCTCCTCTCTCCCATTCTCCTTCCTTCCTGTGGCAGAGCTCTGGCCTTTGTTCTGCTCAAACACTGCATGCACATGGCTCCCCAACACATGCAGCCATGCTCCTTCAATGGGCACGCAAGACCCTACCTAATCGGACCCCAGTCTACCTCTGTGGTCAGGCCTCATCACATCCTCATCACATCCCTGGTGGCCCAGCCCATGTCACCACCATTTCTCATTTTCTATGCACACCTCCACGTCGTGACTATTCTTCCCAGTCTCTGTGTGGAGTCTTGCGTAGCCCTCAGTATCCACCCCAATGCCTCCCTGCCTTTTCCACATGCCTTCCCCCAATTCTTCCAGCTGGGGGCGAGCTTGCCCTCTTTGAAGCCTGCCGGCTGTTTGGCTGTCTCCCGCCACAGCTTTACATCCTAGGGAGCACTGGAGTTCTAGGGCAGGTGGTGTGAATCTCAACCCTTTACCTGTTCTGTACCCAGGAATTTAAAAAATGTACATGTGGGCTGGAGAGATGATTTAGCGACTAAGGTGCTTGCCTGAGATGCCTGAGGACCCAGGTTTGATTCCCCAGAACCCACATAAGCCAGACGAACATGGTGGCTCATGCCACCATGGAGTTAATTTGCTGTGGCTGGAGGTCCTGGCATGCCCATATTCTCTCCCTCTCTCAAGTAAATAAATAAAAAAATAAAATATTAAAAAAATTCACGTGTGTATGTGTATGTGTGCGTGTACGCATGCATGTGTGGGGGTGCGTGTGAAAGCCAGAGGACAACTGTGAATGTCATCTTCAGAAGTGCCGTCCATCTCCTTTGACGAGGTCTCTCACTGGCTCTAATGGAACTCACCAGTTAGGCTACACTAGTTGGCCAGCAAGTCCCAGGGAGCCGTTTCCCCAGTGCTGGAGTTATAGGCATGTACCACGATGCTGGACATTTTACGTGCATTCTGGGGATTGAGCTCAGGTCCTCATCATTGCAAAGCAAGTCCTTTACCCACGGAGTCAGCTTCCCAGCCCCTATGCTCTGGACTTTCGCTGTGTATGACGGTTAATTTGGATTGTTAACTTGACTGCGTTAAGAAATATGCCCAGTGGTGGTCACTGAGGAGACCCAAAACTCATCCAAGTGCTGAGAAGAAGTGACAGTGGAGTGTTTGGTACTAAGTCAGATGTCTCTATCACACTCTCCGAGCTTCAGGGAGCATTGCTGAAGCAGTGTCAGAAATAATATAGGAGCCAAAGGATGGGAGGAGTGCTCTGAAATGTCTCCAGACACGAAGTGGCTGCTGCGTTCATGACCTCGCAGCAGCAGTCATGACCTGCACAAAACTGGGCCATCAACATGTTGTCATGGATGATAGAGGAGGGCAAAAAAATGACATCAAAGTAGAAGAGGGACTAGTTGGGAGGAAGGCATTCAGCAAGTCATGGGAGGGGATTACAATCAAAATACATTATGTATAGGTACGAAAATTGTCAATATAAAGTAGAAAAAAAGGCTGGAGAGACAGCTTAGCAGTGAGAGTGTATCCAGAGAGGATTGAGGGGTAAGACTCATCTTGAAGGTGGCCAGTACCATTTCATGGGCTGGGGTCTCAGACTAAGACAGAGAAAAGGGAGAAAGCCAGTTGGGCGCTGACATTCCCCTGTCACTGCTTCCTGATCTACCACGATGTATGCAAGCAGCCTCACTCTTCTGCTGCCATAGCTGACAGCCACTCCTGCCTTCATGCCTTCCCTGCGCCAATGGACTGGACCCTCAGATCAGGAGACCAAACAAACCTTCATCCCTAAGTTGCCTCTTGTTAAGAAAAGGAACTAATACCCTTGTGACTTTGTAGTTCCTCCTACTGGTGTGTGTGTGTGTGTGTGTGTGTGTGTGTGGGTGAGTAAGTTTGAATGGATGTCCCCCAGTTGATTCAGGAGTTTATTAAAGCGTACAGTTTAGATCTCCAGCTGTCTGGCAGGAGGAGGTGTCACTGCGGGTGAATCCTTGGTTCCAGCCCTAAGGTGTGGGGGTGGACCTAGAGATCTAGTCAAAAGGTATGCAAGAGCCTCAGCTCTGCTGGGGTTCCTGAAGCGTGCCTGCTCTGACTGGTGGCAGCTGCTTTGCTTCCTCTGCATGGACCTGTGAAAGTGGGCCTGCTTCTCCTGCTGTTATGGAACGTCCCCTCTAACTAAACCCCTTCTTCCATAACTGTGCCTGGTTTGGGGGTTCATCCCAGCAGGCTAAAGATGTCGACTACGGGGGGGGGGTGACATGTTTTCTTGCTCTCTGGCTTTTGTGGTCATGTGTCGTGCTCTGTGAAAAGAATGTGAGAAACGTCAATGTCTGGTGCGAGCCGCAGGCCCTGGGAGACACGGCGGGTTTCTGTTATCCTCTGGCAGTTATGCCATGGAAGAATGCTTGGCTAGGCGTTGGTTATAAGGATGGTAGGATGGAGACAAAACTGGCTCTGCCCAGTCCTAAGGTGCCAACTCCAGTCAACGAACGGTCACGTGAGCAGGAAAGCAACACAAGCTGTTGCCTGGGACTGGCTGTTAGGCCACAGTCTGTTCAGTGCTGACTGATACAGGGCCTCATTCCCCTAAGCTTCGCCATCGGACAGCAGAGCAGCGGGTGCCCTCCCGCAAACACTTTTGCCACCAGAGGGTTGGTGACAAATAATGTAAGTTGCTTTCAGAGCATGTGATGGGGGTGCCCCCCCAGTGAGTGGTACCCCAATTGGTTCATCAAAGAACCCAATCCCTTAGTGGTTAAGGCAGAGATGTGTGCTCAGCCCCAAATGTGACATCTTAACCACCCTGCCCAAGGCCCAGGGAACCCCACAGAAGAGAGGGCGGAAAGAATGCAAGAGCAGGAGGATGGGGAGGAGTGCTGTGGAACGCTGTCTTCTGGATACAGCATGGCTGTTACTCTCATGAACTCACAACAGCAGCTGTGATTTCCAGCACAAGACTGAGCCTGTCAATAGCCTTCCCACTGATGGGTGAAGGAGACCTCAGACCTCCCAGAGTAGCTAATGAGAGCTAATGGATGCTGGGAGAGGGAGTCAGGTTCATCAGTGGTGCAGCTACTGGTAAGCTGCCCACTCCACAGTAAATAACCTTCCGCCCACGATCACGTGAGCAACCCTAATTTGACTCAATGTGTAAAAAAAAAAAGGCATGAAAGTAAGATGAGGATTAATGGAGAGAAGAGTGTGAATGGGAGGAGGGATAAGAGAGAGTAACTGGGGAGAAAAGGTCAAAGTACATCATATACATGTATGAAAATGTCAAAAACATAAAAAAAATTAAGAAGAAATACCAGTTCTTTGAGGTAATCACCAGTGGCCCCACCTGAGTGCCCTTGTGAAGAAACTGCCCAGGAGCCCCAAAGGACAGGATGGAACTGTGATCCCTGGTTCTAAGGGCAGCTAGTGGTGTGTAACTCACAAGTACCTACACGTGTAACTTCCTTGACCTCTGCCATGGGGTTTTCCTTCCTGCTGCTCTGCCCTCCTTCCTTGTCCTCTGGACAAGGTGGGTCAGGCTCTCTCTCCGAGGACACAGTTCAGGTGCAAGCTTGGTTTCACTACTTAGAACCTTTTGGGATGAATACCATCACAATTCTCATATTATGCCATACAAATGCGTATGTGTGTGTGTGTACGTATGTATGTATGTATATATGTATGTATGTGCAAGCTCAGGTTCAGTTCTAAACACTTCAGGCACAAGTCTTATCCAGTTAAAACTTCAGTGGAAACAGAGAGTCAGTGACGTCTTGGAGCTTCCTGTAAGGAATGAGACCTCAGAGGAGGCACCCGAGACAATGACACAGGTTAGTCTGAGAACGCAAATCATGTTCAGAGGTGCCTGAGGCCATGAGGAGGAAAAGGCCATATGAAAATCAAGTACTGACCTTGCACTAACAGCCTGAGACTGCTGGTACACCAGCACCCCCCCCCCCCACAATGTCACCTCTCAGGGTGTGCACAACACCAGGGAACTGGTTCTGGACAGAGACCTCTGAGACCTGTGGGCCAAGAGGCTGGCAAAGGCACAGACCTGCCAAGGGTACTGACCCCATCCCCTAAGGTAGGTGGAGTTTGCTGACCTGTAGGATTCCTGCAGCCCTAACATTTTACTTCCTAGACTCGGAGGTTTTCCAGGAAGGATGTATCTTCTTGATATGTTATAGGTGAGGACGAGACATATACAGGGAGGGCCAGACTGGCCTGAGGAGTCTGAAGCTGTAGACCTGGGCTTCTTATTGCCATAGCCTGATAGGACACAGTCTCTTGCCATATTCCAAGCAAACACCTGGTTTCAAATTCTCCCATAGGGAGGTGCATCACTGCTAGTGCGACCCTGACCTTGATCCAAATCACGTGGGTAGTGCATGCCCCATGGAGGCAGTAGCCTTCAATGTACCTGAAAGCTCTGCAGGTTACAAACCAGCCCAAGTAAAATCCTCAAGTAAAAAGGACAATGTACGGACTCACTGTGGATTCCTCAATCTGGTCACAGAAGCACCGACCTGTGCCCACAGGAAGGCGACCCATTCGCTGCCTGGTAAGTTTCTTTGTTTTTCATGCATCACTGTGAATAGAACCCAGTGCCTTGTGCACACTAGGCAAGTGCTATACCACTTAGCCACTCTCCAGCCCATCTGGTAAGTGAAGTCTTAATGGTAGAATTGGCAGAGAGCTAAGCAGGTATCACAAGTCCATTTGCTCAGATCAAAGTAAGCTTCAGCAGGCTAATTCATACAGTACCATACTGTACTTTTCCCATCAGGGCATTACCTAGGCTCTGTGGGCACCACTGTGAGAGCCAACTCTTGGCTTGGGATAGGCACAGCCCTCCCCCACACCCCTGCCTTCAGCTTGCTGCAACGGAGGGAGAAGGAGGACTCATTACCTGTAAAACTGGAGCTGTCTTTTGGGACTCCCATACCGAGTACTTCGGACAGCAATGGAGAAAAAAAGGGGGAAAAGAAGAGGAGAGAAGACAGTCTGCGATTGGCATCAACCTCAGGCAGGTGTGAGCTCAGAATGCATCACCACCATCCCGCACTTTCCCCCTTCCCGCCATGCATCCCCACCCTCTGCTGGCTTCCTCAGGCTCTTTCTAACAAGGTTCTACCCAGGATGCGCCGCCAGGAGCCAAACGCTCTGCAACAGTGCCACCCAGTGGCCACTGAGGCAGAAGCCTGGAGTCTGAGAGTCTGTGTACGATACTGCGGGGTTCTTCTGCACCTGGCTTTATTTCTCCTTGGTAAGCCTGGGGGTGGGCGGTTGGGTTTTAATTAGCTTTAGGACATGCTTTATAATCCAGCTGCTGCAAGAGCACCCCGGTGTGACTGCTGTGACTCCCGGGCCCTTTCCAGGACAGATATTCTTTCCCCAGCATTTCCACAGACACAGGCTCTGGTTCAAGCTCTAACAATTACCTAAAAAGGCTGAATTCCCAGGCCCCATAGGCTGTTGGGGTCACGCCCAGCCCTGGTTTTTTATGATGGTAAAGCTAACACTGGGGGCCTGTAATTCTCACTCGCGACCTCTGCAGGTGGCCTTTTGTGCAAACACTCCCAGAGCTGGATCTGAAAGGGGCCTCCACAAGGTCTAGGTGGCTCTATGAGTATCTGGCTACTCCTGCCTGTTGGAAAACCGGCAGGCGCAATTCCCTAAAACACTTGTAAGGTTGTGCGTCCCATTCAGAGCTCTGCAAGAGCTGGGGTACCACAGAGTCCACACGAGTCGTGATGTATATAAAGCATGAGGAATGGTAGCCAGAGAAGGGCTCTGCTCACTGCTGGGTCTCTCTGATATCCTTAAATGAAATTTTGGAAAAGTTGGAGACAGAAATGAATTTATCTTAGCTCGTTCCCCATCCAGAAAGTCTGCATACTTCTTTTCCAGCCTTCTTTGGGGCTCCATGTACCACACAGCCTTGTGGGTCCTGCTCAGTACCTCTTCCCCAGGGGAGGGTAGCAGCCTCAGAGACTCACTCCTACAAGGCAGGGGATGTTCCTGGAAGGACACCTGGGAGGTGGTGGCCAGGGGTTACCTGTAGATCATCCCGGGGGAGCCTGTCTGCCGCAGGGAGAGTCGAGCTGGGGAACCCGTGGTTGATTCCGGATACATGGAGCCGGCCTCACTTGTCCAGACCTGCTCCTTTTTTCACAGAGGGAAAGTTCTGGAAGAAAAGTAAAGTAGGGTAAGAGAAGAGTGGTGGTTAAAAAGGTCAACCAGGTTTGGCTAGGAGCCCTGTGAATGTAGAGTCCCTGAAGCTAGGTTCATAGGTCATCTGCAAGTCTGTCCCTCCACAGACAATACATGCCCCATGGACTCAAATGGGCTGATGATTGGGTATCATGACTGTGAAGGTTCTCACCCACAACATCCCACCTGATGCATCATGGGAGTCTTCTCCCATCCCTCCCTCCCTTTCCTTTTCCTCTTTTTCCTTCCTTCCTCTCTCTCTCCCTCTTCTTCTCTCTCTCACTTCTCTTCCCTCCCTCTCTCTCTTCCTTCTTTCTTTCTCCCTTCTTTTTATCTTTCTTCCCTTCTCCTTCCTACTTCCCTTCCTTTTTTTTTTTTGAGGTAGGGTCTCACTCTAGCCCAGGCTGACCTGAATTTCACTATGTAATCTCAGGGAGCCTTGAACTCATGTTGATCCTGTCTCCTGAGTGTTGGGATTAAAAGTGTGCTGTGCCACCACAACCTGCTTCTTCTTTTCTTTTAAAAAAATATTTTTATTCATAGCTGGGCATGGTGGCGCACCCCCCTTTAATCCCAGCACTTGGGGGGGGCAGAGAAAGGAGGATCGCTGTGAGTTCCAGGCCCTCCTAAGACTACATAGTGAGTTTCAGGTCAGCCTGGGCTAGTGTGAAACCCTACCTTGAAAAAAATATTCACTTACTTGAGTGGGAGAGAGAGAGGGAGAGAGAGAGAGAGAGAGAGAGAGAGAGAGAGAGAGAGAAAGAAAGAAAAGGAAAGAAGAGAAGAGAAGAGAAGAGAAGAGAAGAGAAGAGAAGAGGAGAGGAGAGGAGAATGTGTGTATGGGCACCCCAAGGCCTCCTGCCACTGTGAATGAACTCAAGATGCACGCACCATTTTGGGAATCTGGCTTTATGTGGGTACTGGGGAATAGAACCCAGACTATCAAGCTTTGCAAGCAAGCCCCTCTAAGTGCCGAGCCATCTCTTCAGGCCCCTCTTTTAATTTATTTTTTTTCCGTCCTTTTCTGAGACAGAAGGGTCTGCGCTTTCTCAGCTCTTGCCTCTGTCCTCCCCTCCCAGACACTGGCATCTTTACAGCTTGTCCAGCCCACAGCAGCTCCCTGTGCTGCCCTGACCTTTAAGAAGCTTGTCAGAGACTCCCGATGACCCCGGCTCCCGGAGTCCCCTCCTTGTATGGTCTCCTCCCACCGAGTGTGGCTGGACCTAGTGACTTGCTTTCAACCAGCACAATGTGGCAAAGGTGATGGGGCTACTAGTGGGTGACTGTAAGTGTGACTTGCGTCCTGATCGCTGACTCTTCCTGCTGGCTGGCTCTGGTGACTCAAGACGCCATGTGGAAGGGGCTCACGTGGCAGGAGCTGAGGCCTCGGTCCAAAGGCCCACACAGAGGTGAAACTTCGGATCAGCCTTTCGGAAGCTCGTCCCTTCAGCTTAACCTTCCCACGAGAGCAGAGCCCTGACTAGCAGAGGCGACACTCAGGTGTGCCCTTTTGAACTCCGGACCCACAGAAATCCTGAAGTAATAAACCTTCTGTTATAAGCTCTGTGTGTGGTCATTTGTTACAGCAATAGTAGGTAATGGATAGGACTGCCAGGATCTATCCTCCCTCCCTCTGTTGTTTTTTCCTTCCCTTCCTCCCTCCCTTCTCTTCCTTCCTTTATGCATCTTTCCTTCCATCCATTCTTCTATCCTTCCTTCCTTCTATTCACCCATCCATCTCCATCTGTCTGGGTCTCCCACTGTTACCCTTGGGTGGAGCTGCCAGTCATTCGCCTGAAGCCCTGGTCGGCCTCCTGACTGCTCCCTGCTCCCTCTTAGCCCCACTCTCCTGGCTTCACCTAGCAGCCAGGGCCTCTACTTCGACCACAGTCTGATCAAGTGGGCCCCTTCTACTTCCTGCCTCTGCCCTGGCCACGGCCTCCTAGGCTGGTGCTCGGCCTCCTAGCTCTCACTTACACGCCTCACTCACATATCCAGCCACCTGGGCCTTCTCCAACAGGCCAAGCTCATGCCTCACGCTCCTCAGGGCCTCTGCATTGACAACTCCTTCTGCTCAGCTGTCACACTCAGGGGTCTCCTTCCAGCTCTCTGAGCAGCGCCAGCAAACCGTCTGCATGCAGATCTGGGTATTCCAGCTCGCTCTCTGCAGTGGGAGCAGTGGGAGGCTTTGCTACCTGTGACGTCTCTGGCCTGCCAAGGGCTCTGGCTTCTGCAAGGGCGAGGGTCCCTGTTCCAAAGTTATGTGGCTGTGCTCCCATAGGCAAAGGGACTGTCAATGGCCAGGTGACATTGCTGGGAGACAGGCACTGCCACTCAGTCTATCTGGTTTCTGTTTACCAAGGGTTCCTGTTCCCTACAACCGAAGTCTGTCTCCAAGAGGAGGCTCCTTTGGAACACTCTCTACCCCTTGTCAACACTGCCTGGTAATGAAGTCTCTTTGGAGTGAGAGGTGTGAGCATCTGTGTGTGTACCTGCTGGAGACATAGGACAGACATGCAAGGAACGTGTGTCACCATGGTAACTTACAGAAGCGATGGGGTGGTGAGGGTCCCCGTGATGGTTTACATTGACTGTCAACTTGACGGGACCTAGAATCACCTGAGAGGAATACCTAGATTAGGTGAGCCTGTGAGGGATTATCTGGATTAGGTTACTTGAGATGGGAAGACCCACCTTCACTGTGGGTGGGGTCCTGGACTGTATAAGGAGAGAGCTGGCTGAGCAGCAGCATTCACAACTCTCTACTTCCTCACTGTGGGCTGAATGTGACCAGATGCCTCAAACTCCTGCCACCACGACAGACTGTAACCTGAAATAAACCCTTCTTCCCTTAAACTGATTGTGCCAGGTTTTGTCCCAGCATTGAAAAGGCAACTAATCTATTCCCTTGGGTTTTCCTTAAGGAACCTCATTTGAATGCTATGATGAAATGAAACACTTAAACACACGTAAACCTTCAATATCACTGCAGCCGATGCTTGGCTAATACCGACTGGAGGTTACCTGGGCTGGGAGGTCACCATGCTCCTGAGCTGCCATGAGGTGATCCTGGGTAAACCTCTCCCTGCAGCTCCTCAATGCCACCTAGTGCTGGCAGGCAGAGTGGTTCCTGGTGGATACCGAAGGTTTTCCTACCGCCTTGCCCTTTAACCCCGTGGGGGTCCTGCAGGGCCAGTGGTGTTCAGGGGCGCCACCAGTTTCCCATCTGCTCAGGTCTGTGCAAGAAGCTGCTCACCTGTCCTGGAGCAGGATGGGGCTGCTGAACCCCAAAGCTGCTGACACACATTGCTCTTCTGGGCCCCAAGCTGGCGGGAGCCTCACCTGTGTGGTGCCTTGCCTTGCAACGCGGTGGGTTGCCTGGCACTGGGGACTGAGGTGCTTCAAAGGCAGTGTCTCCTTTGAGCCCATTCCTGCTCACATTCTCTCTTGGGTGACTCAGAGGCATGCATCCCATCACTAAAAATCCGTCCCAATCTCCCAGTGGAACTGTGAATTCCTCAACACTGGCAGAAGTCTACTGCGGGCAACTGCTGGCGGTTGCCTGTGTGAGCGGTGGCATCCCTGCCCTGAAGCGTACCTGGCAGGTGAGGCACATAGACTGGAGACCAAGGTGCTGTAACAGCGCCAGGCATGGGCCTGTTGGGAGCAGAGCCATGCCCAGGGCCCGTCCCTAGGAGGCTACTTGGAGGATGTGTCAATGAATGTGCCAGCCCATAGGCCCCCGGAGGGGGAGGATGGGAGGCAGAGAGGATGATGTGTCCACGCAGGCTTGCAGACAGGGGTGAGGGCATGATGCCAGTGCTCTCCACAGCACGCGTGGCTCCCTCCGCATGCCACCCTAGCCTTGGCTTTCTCTGGGTCCAGCTACAGAGCAGTGGCACTCAGGGATGGTTAGCTTCCAGAGTTCTAGGAAAGCAAGCCCAGCTTGTGTCTGAAGGGGGTTATAAGGGTAGGAGTGACCAAGAGTTCCTGATCCCCTAGACAGGGGCAGAGCCAAGAATTGGTTTTGCTAATGAATTCTTGGGTAATGCTGATGTTGCTGGCCCAGGGACCACATATTGAGAATCACTAGGCTGGAGGCTAAGTCCTAACACAGGAGCCTCAGGGCCAAATTCAGCGTGTTTTTGTGAATAAAGTTTTATTGATAACATCTATGCTCATTTGCCCTGTCCACATCCAGGGCCTCTTTTGAGACCATGGTTGGCAAAGCCTACAGCACTCTCTAGCCTTTTGCTGACACCTTCCCTAGGCCAATGCCTCCCTGACTCTCAACGGAACAACTTTCCAGCTCCTTCCCAAGTCCTTTGACATCTCTCTTTCAGCTCTGACCTTGAGGCTTCCTATCTGACCACCGAGAAAACGAAACAACCAGAAGCCAGCCTCCCCAAGCCCATAGGCAACCTCCACACTCAGGGCACCTGCCTTCCCTCCCACAGCTCCTGGAAAGACTGGCTGTGCATGACCAGCCCCTGAGCATCCAGCCCCTTCCAGATGGTCCCGAACTCATGTCTCCCCCTTCACGGACCATGACCCATAGCATGCAATGAGACGTTACTCCTCCCATCTGGAAAAGACCACCTAAGCAGTTTCTCAGTTCCACCTTCTCACTGATGGAGAAAATGATCTGTCTTCAGGGATATTCCTTAGAAACATCTCCACTTGTCTGTGATTCCTCTCCTTCTTCCTGCTCGTATGGACTTCGCTTCTCTCTGTGGAAGCTACTCTTGCCAAGGATCACGGTGATATTCTTGTTACTAAGTCTGATACTGCCTTGTGCTGGGCCGCAGTAGTGATGCCTATATGCTCCTTGACCTGTGCTTCCTAGCTCTCCTGCCGTCCTGGGCTGCAAGAGCTCGTGCTTGCTGGGCTCTCTGTCCTCCTCAGCCAGCAGGACTCATGTCCACAGGTACTCTCCTCTGTCCTCTGCAGCAGTGGCTCCTGTCTCTAGACCACCTGTGTGGCTCTGATCGACCTCTGACTCTGGAAGCTGCTCCAGCTTGAACGTCTTTGCTTTTCTGAACCCCACTGCTGCACTGGATATCCTGTTTCTATCCCACCTCCTGTCCCCTGCGCCCCGGGCTCATTTATCCACGTGCATATCTGGCATCTCCATGATTTATGACCCACAGCCCTGTTCTCCCCATGGCCAGAGTACCAGCTGAGTCAAGGGCATCTCTCCAGGAACTCCTTGACTCCTGACCACATACTTCACAGGAGCCAGACGCTCTTCCAGAACACAACTCAGGTCAGGACACTACTGTGCTCATGACCATCCAGAAGCTTCCATTCTGTCTCAAGAAAAGCCAAATCTCAATCATGGCTTTTGGGCTGCCCTGTCCGCTCTCAGGTGGCTCTCATTCACTCTGCCCTAATCCTAATCCCCAGAGTCCAGCAGTCACCCCCTTCTCAGGACTCTTGTGCTCTTCTTCTCTCACCCCAACTCAGCCTTTCACCTAGGATCTCTCCTGAGTTTATGTCAAGGTCACTTTCTTGTGGAGGCCCTCCCTGCATACCTTATCTGAAACTGCCAACCTCATTTCCTCACGTTCACTTGGTCCCTTCCTATGGTATGTTCCCATAACTTGTCATTGATGACACTTTCTTGTGCATGACATTATTCCCCTCTACTGCATCGGCTCTGTGACAGCAGGGAGTTGTCCCCACTATGCCTGGCGCGTGGCAGACCATTGTTATTGAGTGAAGGACTGTGACTCAGCCTGCTGGAGGCTGGTGGGGAGAGAACACTAGAGAGCAGTGGATGCTGGACAGCTTGTTACTACAGGTAACACACATCCCGCAGTGGCAGCAACAAGGCCTGGGGACACACTCCCAACTCTGGGTGAAGGGCAGCCTTCTCTGGAGGGTGCAATGCCTGTTTTGTCCTGTGGAGGTGCTCAGCACAGCTGCAGGTGTGACAGTAATTGCTACCACTCAAGGAAGCCTCCCGTCCTGGAGGGGCCAACTGTCCCCCTCTGCCTCTAGCCAGGACTCCAAGAAGTGCTGACCCCCGAGGCCAGGCTCAGAGGAGCCAGTGGCCAACCCACGCTCCCTGCCTCACAACCACAGGAGGGCACTGGCCTCGAGCTGAGGCGCACTGAGGACGATTTGTCTCTGACCATTTTTCTCCCCTGGGCCACCAGCCTAGCCCACCACCCCTGCCACTTCTTGAGGAGGAGGAGGAGGAGGAGGAGGAGGAGGAGGAGGAGGAGGAGGAGGAGGAGGGTGATGGGATCTAGTCCTGCTTTGCATACAGGATGCAGGACTTCCAGGCAGAGCCCATCTGTTCAGAGTCCTCCTCCCAGCTCTGCAGCTGCCGTTGTCCAATCAGGAGCGACTGCACCTGCTGAGCAGCCAATCCTGCTGGAGCCAACATCCTAGCGGGGATGCTGTGAATCCCAGGCTAGCGCAGTGTTCCTGCACCACCTCGGAGGGAGGTAGGCGGGCGGAACTAAGCTGGGTGCACCCTTCTCTGCACTCCTGACACATTCCGAAGTTCAGAAGACAGTCTGGAAGCCCTTTGACAACACACCACAGGGGGTTTGGGATTCAGGCTGGAGGTCAAAGTCTGGGTCACGCCGGCGCTGCTACTTGGTATGTGTGTCACCCACTGCCCAACTGCTGCTTCAGCAAGATTTTCTGATTGATATTTGGGGAAACTGAGGCCGAACACTTTACCAAGGCCTGTCCAAACTTTCTATGGAAGCAAACAGAAGCAAGCTGTGAAAAATTTTTGAGTCCAAGAGGAAAGTACATGAATGAATTCTAGCTTTTACACTGTATAGTAAGGTGACCATGATAATGAGGATCTAACGTAATTTTCTTTCTTCTCCCCAACTTATTTTGAAAACTTTTGAATTTCAGAAAAAAATGAAAAAAAAAAAAGCAATAAATACTCCACTAGTCTCCACCCTAGTCAGCAATGGTTCACACTTTGACTCACATGTACACCCCCTTGCTCTCTCTGTGACTCACACGTGCACACATGTAGGAACAGGTTTCTGAACAGCTCGAAGATCAGTTGCCACATGCTGAGTTTCTTCACAAGTGCTACAGCAAGCATCTTTGGAGACCTTGCTCTGCACACTCACAAGGCCACGACTGCACTGGACACAACTCACCAGCACTTCCATTCCAATCCTCCATTAGTCCACGATATTTTGTTTTGCATGTGGGTACAGTGTAACGTGTGTGAAGATGCATGCACCCTACACACGTCTGTGGGGGGACCAGAGGAGAACAATGGGTACGTCCCCTCTGTCATTCATCCAGATGCTTCTTTGAGACAAGAGTCTCTCACTCATTCCACAGCTTGCTGTTTTTTGTAAGCCCCAGTAATTCCTGGTCTCTGCTCCCCACAGGATCGGGATCACAGACATGCGTTGCTATGCCCAACTTTTTGTGTGGGTGCTGGGGAGTCAAACTAGGGTGGCCTCAGGTCCTCTCAATCCCGCATGTTTAAAAGTGGTAAATTGCCGGGCATGGTGGCGCACGCCTTTAATCACAGCACTCGGGAAGCAGAGGTAGGAGGATAGCTGTGAATTCGAGGCCACCCTGAGACTCCATAGTGAATTCCAGGTCAGCCTGAGCTAGAGTGAAACCCTACCTTTAAAAACAAAAACAAAGAAACCAGAAAAAAAGTGGTAAGTGCTCTTAACTACTGAGCCATCTCCCAGCCATCATTGAATTAAAATAAATTATATAGATAGACAGAAAGAGTAAGTATGGGTGTTTCAGGGTTCCTGCCACTGCAAACAAACTCCAGATGCATACACACTTTGCAATGAGGCTTTCCAAGTAAGCACCTTTAACCACCGAGCAAGCTGTCCAGCCCCCTCCCCCGCCTTTTTTCTCATTTGGATCTTTAAATCGAGGGTCCAGCTGAGATTTTAATGTGGTAGGTATTTCTCTTGTCTCTTCTAACCTAGGAGCACCCCTCTCCATCACCATGTTTTTCATTACACTGCCTTAATTTTTTTTTTTTGTAGTGCTGGGATTAGACTTAGGTTCTTTCACATGCTAGCAAGTATTCTACCACTGAGCTGCACCCCCAGCCTGGCACTGACATGTCCTTGTGTTTGGTAGGGTTCAGGCCACTTGTCTTATAGGCCGTTTTGTTGTTTATCTGATTACTGACTTCGATTTGACTTAGCCACATCTTTGTAGCTAGTTTCATCTTTGGCATACACCCAAGGCAGGAGAGGTTCAAGTTAGTTAGTTTTCCCATTGTGGGTGAAGCTGGGTCTGGACCCTGGGTTAAGGCAGGGTTTGCTGGAGCACCGCTCATTTCTTCCTTCATAACCAACTAGGAATTGTGGAAGGCTTCCTTGAGGCTCTGGGACCCCTGCAGCCTCTCGGGGTGGGTATTTTCCCGACTGCTCTTTTCTAGATAGGCCACATGTGTTGCAGAGCTGGTGAGAGAATGGGAAGCTGCATTTATTTTATTTTATATTTTGCTAGGCATGGTGGCACATGGCTTTACAAGGGGGGGGGGGAGAGAATTGGCATGCCAGGGTCTCCAGCCACTGGAATCGAACTCCAAGTAAATACGCCTTCTTGTGTGCATGTGTGACCTTGTGCATCACCTTGTGCATCTGGCTTATGTGGGATCTAGGGAGTTGAACATGGGTCTTAGGCTTTGCCAGAAAGCGCCTTAGCCACTAAGCCATCTCTCCAGCCCAGGAACGCTGCATTTAAATGGAAGGAAGCTACAAAAGTGGACATACACATGTGTACACACACACACACACACACACATACACACACACATGGATGGAAGGATGGATAGGTGGATGGGCAGATGATGCAAAAGGCCCTGAGTCACAGTAGACTGAGGAACAGAACTTGGCCTCAGATACAGGTACTCACGTTCTGAACCTCCATATCCTCCTCTGCAGAAAGGGGGGATGCACTATATCACCCCAACTTTTCTGTTGGAATATATGATAAATGGCCGTGTTATTCTGGGGACAAATATAACCCCAGGCTGTGAGAGAAGGTGCTGCTGAGGGACCCTTCTCTGACTTCTTCAACCTCAGCTCGATTAACGATGGGGTGTGAGGCAGGCTGAAGCCACCCAGGGCTACCTGCCTGAGATGGGAAGACTTCAAGAGCAGGGAGCGCAAGCCAGAAAGCCACCGGAGACACCAGACCTGTGTCCCTGAGTTGAGTCAGATGAAACATAATAGCAGAAACTCTCACATTTGGCCTGGTTGGAGGACGCGGGCCTGGCTACCTGGGTGTCCCGCTGGCTAGGTTGGCACTTGAGTTGCATGGGACAAAAGCATGCAGTTAAGCCATTGATGCCAATTCCTCCCTTCTCCCAGAACCTATGTCCTTCGTGGTGTGACTTGGCTGCCAGTGATGGCCACTCCTGGCCCTTCCCGCTGGTACAGCCGTATGACTAGCTTTGGCCAGGTAAGGTGAGCAGAATGACAATGGGCTGGTTCTAGCCTTGATCAAGGAGACCGGCCCTTGAACCTCTGAGGTCATCATGGGGCATGTGTCCTGGGATACCATACTACACATGTGGAAGCAACCTGGCCTAGGCGTGCTACCCCTGCAATATGGGGACACCTCCCCTGGAAGGCATGGTGGACACATGTTCCCATGGCCTGCAACCAGGAAGAATCAGAGGACACAGCCTCCCTTCCATGCTCAGGGAGCCCAGGCTACTGGGTCACAATTGTGAAGGCTGTCTTGGCTGGGATGAAATCCAGTCAGTGTGTGGCAAGGGCCTGCTCCAGGGTCCTGCACAAGAGGTTGTATAGCTGCCTCTTTATTGAAGATGCTGGTGGATAGGAAGACGTGGGATGGCTGCAGGCTTCTTTGTCAAAGTTTCTATTTTCATTTTTAAGAGAGAGAGAGAGAAAGAGAAAGAGCGAGAGAGAGAGAGAGAGAGAAAGAGAAAACACTTGTACCACCTAGTGGGCATGTGTGACCTTGTGTTTGCCTCACCTTTGTGTGTCTGACTAATGTGGGATCTGGAGCGTAGAACATGGGTCCTTAGGCTTTGCAGGCAAGCGCCTTAACTGCTGAGCCATCTCTCCATCCCTCTATTTTCTTTTTTTTGTGTGTATGCACGTCCATATGTGTGTGTATTCATGTGTGTGTATGTGTGTGTGTGTGTGTGTGTGTGTATACATGTGTTTGAAGGACAGAGGTTAGTATCAGATTTCTTCAATCTCTCTGCACTTTACTTTCTGAAGGCAACGTCTCTGAGTCTGGAGTTCACTGATTAGGCTGAACACGAAAGCTAGCAAGCAGGGGGAATTCTGTCTACCTCTCCCGTGCTGGGATTACAGGCATATACCACCATGCCAAACACTTTTACGAGATCTCAGGTCCTCATACTTGTGCAGTACACACTTTACCCACTGAACCATCTCTCCAGTCTCAAGGTTCCTTAGTGCACTTCAGTCCTGATTCCTGGAGGGGGAACCTGCTTGTCAATCAACACTTTGACTCTGTCTACACACGTTGGCTATCTCCTTCTAGGGCTGGTGACAGTTTCTCCCTGTTTGAGTCACTCAAGAGAATCCTTACAGGTGCTGGGGAAGAAGGTGAGGCTGCCAGGGGTCAGATCTGGGCTTCAGAGGGGTCCGGGTGTGAGGCCTTGGCCAGATCCCTCCACCTCCAGAGTCAGCTTTTCCTCTGCGGAAGGGGATGATGGAAAGTGAGGCTCCCTGCTACCCGGATAGGCATGTGTGCAGCAAGGGCCTTGAGACCTGGGAGCAGCCTGGGCCTGGTACAGGGAGGGCTATGGTCCAAGGCCTTGGGCTTGCTTCTTGGAGGGCCAATGGCCACAGCTTCTCTCTGTTCTTGGTAAGCATGCCTCAAGGCAGGGCCTCACCCTCTGGAGAGCTTTCTCTTTCCAGTCATCCACCTCAGTCCTTGCTCTCCTGTCAACGAGGCTTCATCTCTTTCTTACTTTCTCAGTAAAGCTGATCTTGTAAACATCACCAGTCATACATGTGTAGACTTCAGGTTCTCTAGGGCTATATCCACATTCCAAGTCTTTCCAAAAGCTCAAAGAATCTTTGAACTGGTCCCTGGGTCACTGAAGTCTTTGTAATGATGCCCTCGTGTGCTATCTACTGCCACACTCTTAGGGTCCACAGCTTTGAGAAGACAAGCCCCATGGAGCCGGGGAGGTGGCTCAGTGGGTAAAATGCTTGCTGTGTAACAAGCATGAGGATCTGAGTTCGGATCCTAGAACCCACACTTCAGCCTAGCAGCATGGTGGGAGGGGAGGGGTGCTGTAATTCTAGCGCTGGGGGAGAGACAGAGACAGTCTTCCTGGGGCTTGCTGGTTTGCTAGCCTAGCAGAATCAGTGAGCTCGAGGTTCAGTGTGAGACCCTGTTTCACAGAATAAGGTGGAGAAAGATGGAGAAAGATGCCTGATATTTATCACTGCGTGTGCGGACCCCCCCCCATACACCATACACACATAGTCATGTAATAAAAAAGACAAGCCAGCCCTAATACCATGACAGAGGAGACCCCATAAGGAGAGGGCCACTCATGGGTGTGGACACCAGAAGGGAGCGCGGAGGTCATCTTGAAAGGTGTCACTGCAATACCTATGACAGACCACTTCCCACACTGACCTCCGTCCCCAAGTCCCCTGAGGCCAGCAGAGTGCCCATTCTATCATGGCAGGAGCCTGACGTGTACTCTGGAGACAGAGCAGCCACAGGGGTGTGATAAAGCTCACTGCACATGACCGGGAGGGACAGAGAGAGGAGGCTGGTGCCAACTGGGAGTGCTGTCAGTTGGGTGCCTGTCAGAAAGCTGGGAGCTGGGACTCAAGCTCCTGGTCATCCAGCTGATGACACTTTTGCATGACCTGAATGCTGGTGATCCTTCCTGTCACAGCCCTGAAGCACCTGCTGGGACAACAGCACAGTCAGAGTCTTGAAGGGCTGTGGCGCTGGGTGCTGACGGGGTGTCTCATGGAGAGACAGGAAGAGGTGTGACTGTTGCAAACCACACACACCACGCAGAAGGGCGCTTGAGTGACACACCCTTCCTTCCTGCTGAGAAGTCAGAAGCCCTGACAGAAGCCCACTCAGCTCCTGAAAGCTGGAGGAAGCATTCTTGCTGACACTGGGTGCGAGGTTCGCCCATGGGGAACAAGCAGGAAGGCCTGGATACTGTATGATGTCCAGAGGGCCTCAGTGGAGATCTGGAGGTCAACACAGCTCTGTTCCCCGCCAGGACTATCCAAACCTTGCTCCGAGGCAGCCTGGGGTGGGGTTGGGAGATAACCACCCCAATATTACCAGAGGCAAAGGTCTGTGTCAGGACCCTCTATTTTTGTGAAAAACAAACAAACAAACAAAAAAAAACAAAACAAGCCTAAAATAAACAACAACATCCCTCAGAACTTCGGAAGCCTGGGCTGGGGAGATGACTCAATGGACAAAAAGTGCTTGCCACCCACGCTGGAGTAGCCAAGGCTGGTTCTCAGACCCCCATGGAAAATACCCGAAGCAGTGGTGGGCTTCTGTAACTCCAGCATGCTGACTCGGACAGTGAGCTGGGAGGCGGAGATAGGAGAATTTCCCTGGAAGCTCACCTGGAAATTCATGGCAAGCTCAGCAAAGAGTAGCATGGGAAGAATTCACAGCAAAAAACCTTGCCTCAAATGAGATGGACAGGCAAGGACCAACTAAAGGCTGTCCTTTGGAGGAAGCTAAGCTCACCATTATACCTCTAATGCTGCACCAAAGTTGTCCTTTGACCTCCACATGCACACCTGCATGCACGCACAAGCGCGTACTCAAGGGCTTGCACACACACACATGCATATGTGAACTGAAGCCTGAGCCAGGGGAAGGAGCAATGCAGGGGCCTGCCAATCCTCTCACCAAATGTCACATGGCTCAGGCCATAGCAGAGACATCTGTTCCCAACCAGAGAGCCAAGGTCACGATGGAGCATCTGACAGTGCACTTCGCTAGCATTTTAAAAAAAGAAAGATCAGAGACTTAAGAATTCCAGACTAACCTTTTCAAAGCAACATTCAAATGCCTGTTTCCCATAACAGAGCACAAACCAGCCCCTTCACAGAGCCCAAAGTGAGACTGTTGCAAGATAGTTCACGTGCACATCTAAGTAACGCTGCAATGAAAAAAAAAAAAAAAAAAAAAGCAGGACTACAGCCAGAACAACTACCATATCCAGACACCTTTTCCTATGTAGCAGACACCCACTGACCCACACCACATCTCATGTACCTGCGAAGTGGGAGTCTCCCCTGTGCACAGCAACGGCTGTTTGTTAGCTCAGCGGCCAAAGGCCTGTCTTGGGAGCCAACATCATCCCTCCCCGAGAGGGAATGACACTTGGATCATGGGCTGGGGCTCAGTGTTCACATCCTAGATGAGGTGATCTTGTGGCTCCAGCCTCTATGACCATTGTCTGGGACAAAAGGTAACTCCATTCTGAACCTGGGCTACTCCTTGTTGCTCCTCCCCACCCAATCCCATGATCCCAGTATTTTTCTTAGAACTCAGAGCAGTTCCCACATTGTCAGAGAGTCTGGTCTGCAGACTAAGGTGCAGGGCCAGGGTTGGGGAGGCAGGCCTTCCTTCACGGCCACTTCAGCAGGGGCTGTGAGGTGCCACACAGGGGGCAGGGGAGGGGACCCCAGCAGTGTTCAGTGTGAGCCACTGAGAGTGAGCTGTCAGATCCTTGCTCAGGGCTTCATCTGAGCTGTGGAGGTGGCAGAATCTCCACAGTGTCTTCAGTGTCTCCACAGTCATGCACTCAGGCTGCGAGGCCTCCTCTCTCCCTCCCATCCTCCACTCAGTCATTGATTCATTCATTTAATGCACACATTGCACCATGAGCTACTAGATGAACTAGCTGCTGTCTTCACTGGGGGAGCTCAGTGTCTGTCCCACTCCTCCTCCACGACGGCCACATCTTGTACCCACAGACTGTTGGTGACCAGGGAGCTGCCTGGCCACCCTGTGTGACACTGTATCAGTGGCTATGCTGTGGCACTCGGGGTAGCAGGGTGATGAAGAGCTTTGAGGAGTCTCCCTCCTCCACCACTATTCTGAACTCAGTCTGCAGAAGAGGGGAAACCAGGGGGGGACCGTCACATTCCTTACCGAGGCAGGAGGACTCACTCTGGGAGACAGCCAGCTAGGCAGGCCTCTCCAGGAGCCATCAGGGGCTGCTCAGCAGCTGGCACTCACACGCTCTTTGTGGGGAGGAACAGAGGCATCCTGCAGAGCTCTTGATCTCCTAGTGGCCTCCCCTGTCACCCCAGGGATAAAAGCAGAAACCCACACAGAACCGTGTCACAGTCAGACACCTCTACTGGGCGCAAGACTACTGTGCCTGAGCTGCTGCTGGGTGGTGTGTGTGTGTGTGTCTAGGTCCTACTAGGTTGGGTAGGAAGCCACAAGGGAGCACATGGGGCCTGGTTGGGGCAGGGTGCCGGCAGGGCACCCTCAGCCAGGCTGTGCCAATCTTGTGGACATTTGAGAGCAGCAAAGCCTTCTAGGGAGCCAACACTGCCCCCATGCTGGAAAGAAAATCTGTTTTGGAAAGCATAACCCCAAAGCACCTTGGGTACCTGCTGTTGCCTGAGACCTGCCGAGGAGACCATGTTCCGTGTGTGTCTGGTCTGGTGGAAGGCCGAGTCACTGTCTGCTGTGTGGCACACTGCCTGGGGACCACAAGCCCAACAGGAAGTTAGTGCTGTGGTTGTCGGGGCCCCATGTGCTCTTACCACAGAGCTGAGGAGACTGGTCAGCCAGGGCCTCAGGGGCAATGAGGTGTGGCTCCTGACCCTGGCAGGGGTGCCTGACACCTCAACCTTCCTGGCAGCGTGGCTTTCCTCGGGGACAGGAAATGGGGGAGCAGAGAGCACACTGGGGCAGGAGAGGGGAGGCACCCTTCATGTTCTTGTCTGCCACCTGGGTGTCATTTTCTCAGGGTGGGGGGGGGAGCAGTTCTGGTGATTCCTAGGGGAGTTAAGGAGCTCCCCCCTTACTGGAACCAGCTACGTGGCACGTATCTTTCAGCTACCTGCTCCTGCTCATGGACCTGGGAAAGGGTACTAGTGACTGGTGGACCCCTAAAGCTTGGGGGTCCTAGTCACAGAGCCGTGGGCACAAGGGTGGGTTCTAAACCCAGGGCAGGTTCACATGTGTGGCAGGACTCCACTTTTCAGATGCAGACTCACTACATGGATGGGGGCGAGGGAGTCACGAGGAGGGTGGTCCAGAAGGGATCCTCCCACTGTGGGGGAGTCTCCTGCTGCCCCCTGCCCTGCCCTTCCTTCTTGGGAGCTTTCCCCACACCCATCAGGGTGGCTGCTGAGTGGTGGGCCCGACTGTTACTCTCCCAGGTTCCCTGTGACTCCTGCAGAGGAGAACCCAAGCTCTCTCTGGTGCCAAGGCAAAGTCTTATCTGGAATGTTCAATCTCATGCTGTACTGGCCACCTGCTCAGCACTGAGTCTCCAGGCCCAGGACCACCCGTTATATACAACTCACTAGAGGGAAGAGGTGATCCCAACCCCAGGGTGGGCCCTGGGCTCTGTGGCCTTCTGGAGCAGCCTGTTTGCTGTGGTACTTAGGATCAGGGGTGCTGTTGAGGATCCCCAGCGGGAGATAAATATAGACCGGGTGTTGGGGGAAGGAAAAAGGGGGAAAAGAAAGTACTTGGCATGTTCAGTAAGAGGGTAGAAGTGTCAGGCTGGGTGTGGTGGCACTCACCTTTGATCCTAGCAGTTGGGAGGCAGAGAGAGGTAGGATGATTGCCATGAGTTTGAGGCCACCCTGGGACTACATAGTGAATTCCAGGTCAGCCTGAGCTAGAGTGAGACCCTATCTCGAAAAACCAAAAAATGAAAAAAAAAAAGAAGGTAGGAGTGTCAGGATAGGAACAAGAGGGAGAAGAGAGGAGAGAGGAGGTACCATGAGTGAGAGCAGAATAGTGGAGGAAAAGGCCCTCATGTTAAGCCTAGTCATGGCCACAATGCCCAGTCCCTTGCTGCCAAGTACACTTGACAGAAAATTCAGGCCCACAGACATTAAGTAATATCCAAGACCACACAGAGAATCGGTGGCAAAGATGGAAGTGCAGCCCAGATCATTTTGGTTCCAGACAGAACTCTGTCCTCCACACATCGACTTCCCTTGTCCTGGAGCTCCCCACAGGCTTGTACCTAACGACTGGTGATCCTCCACCTGGGGGGTGTGTGCAGCTAGCCTTCTGTGTCCAGCATGGAGCCTGCCACCTGTACAGGAGCTGCTGCCAAATCTCAGGGGTAACGGGTGCAAGTGGAACCCTGCAAACAGACATCCTGGCCTTACCAGCCTCTCAGGCATACAGGAAACGGAGGCAGCCTCAAATCTCAGTGTCATTGCTGGCCCTTCAAAGTAAATCTCAGATCTTCAGATATCTGCCATGCCTTGTTGACAAAAATTACTTCAGACCAGGAAAGTAAGTGATTGGTGCCAAAGTCAGAAACAACCTAACTTAAAATACTATGTGCAGAGCCAGGCATGGTGGCACATGCCTTTAATCCCAGCACTCGGGAGGCAGAGGTAGGAGGATCTCAGAGTTCGAGGCCACCCTGAGACTCCATAGTGAATTCCAGGTCAGCCTGGGCTAGAGTGAAACCCTATCTCAAAAAAAAAAAAAAAAAAATGCTCTGAGCAGGGGGCTGGGGGATAGCTCAGGCAGTAAAGCACTTGCCTCATCAGCATGCGGGTCTGAGGCTGACCCCAGAACTACATAAAAATGCTGGCCATGGTGACACGTGCTTGTAACCCTGGCACCGGGAGGCGGACACAGGAGCATCTCTGTATCCCCGTGGCTTGCTGGCCAGCCAGTGTAGTCGACTTGGGGAACTCCAGGCCAGTGAGAGACCCTGTCTCAAAAAAGGCAGGTTGGGCTGGAAGGAAGACTCAGTGGTTAAATGCACTTCTTGTGCAAGCATGAGGGGGCCTAAAACCCGAGTTCAGATCTCCAGATCCCATGTAAACAGTTGGGCTTGACCATGTGCACCTGTAGCCTACCCTGCAAAGGGGAGCAGAGGCCAGGGAATCACCTGGGTTTGTGAAAAATAGCAAGTTCTGCTATCAGTAACTGACTCTGGCGCAAATAAGAACAGTGGAAGAGCAGGGCGTGGTGGGGCACGCCTTTAATCCCAGCATTCAGGAGGCAGAGGTAGGAGGATCACTGTGAGTTCAAGGCCACCCTGAGAATACAGAGTGAATTCCAGGTCAGCCTGGGCTAAAGCGAAACCCTACCTCAAGAAGCACACAAACAGGGCTGGAGAGATGGCTTAGCGGTTAAGCGCTTGCCTGTGAAGCCTAAGGACCCTGGTTCGAGGCTCGATTCCCCAGGACCCAAGTTAGCCAGATGCACAAGGGGGCGCATGCGTCTGGAGTTCGTTTGCAGTGGCTTGAGGCCCTGGCGTGCCCATTCTCTCTCTCTCTCTCTCTCTATCAGCCTCATTCTTTCTCTGTCTGTCACTCTCAAATAAATAAATAAAACAGAAAAAATAAAAAAAAAGCACAAACAAAAAAGGAACAGTGGAAGAGCGATGGAGCAGGACACCTGATGTTCATCTCTGGCCATTGTTGGCAAGCATGACCCACCAAAGGCCAGTGCATAGGGCATGGGTGCTGCGAGGGCACATACACATGCAAGTTTGTCCCCTGGTATGCGCACATGAATTGAAAACATTGTCAGGGCTGTTGGCAGGGCTGGGGAGATGGCTTAGCAGTTAAAGGTACTTGCTTTTAAAGCCTACTAATCTGGGTTGGCCTGGCTTGACTCCCCAGTACCCAGATAAAGCCAGATGCACAAAGTGGCACATGTGTCTGGAATTTGTTTGCAGTGGCTGTAGCATGTTGGTTAGGTCATTCTCTCTCTTATCACAAAAAATAAGTAAGTTAGAGCTGGAGAAATGGTTTAGCGGCTAAGGTGCTTGCCTGCAAAGCCAAAGGACCTTGGTTCATTTTCCCAGGACCCATGTAAGCAGATGCACAAGGTGGCGCATGCATCTGGAGTTTGTTTGCAGTGGCTAGAAGCCTTGGCGTGCCCATTCTCTCTCTCTCTCACTCACTGTGCTGCTTTCCCTCTCTCAAATAAATAAATAAAAACAAAATAAAATAAAAATAAATAAGTTAAAATATTATCAATAATAGGCATCCTACAGGAGAAAAATACCTGTCAGTGACACATCTGAAAAGAGATTAATATCCAGAATATACAAAAAGCTCCTAAACTTAACAACACAAAGTCCAACAACTTGTTCAAAAAATAGTGCTGGGGAAATGACTCAACAATCAAGAACATTTGCTACTTAAGAATAAGGGCTTCTAGGTCTGCAGACCACCACATTAGACTCCCCCAGAACTCACCTAAGAAGCTAGGTGTGGCCATGCATTTCTGGGAACCCCAGTCTTTGAGGTGTGGAGAGCGGAAAATCACTGGAGCTCACTGAGGGATAGTAGCTCTGGGTTGAGGAAGAGACTGTCTCAAGGCAAGAAATAAGTGGACGAGTGATAAGAGAAGGACACCTGACATTCTGCACTGGCCTCCACGCGCATGGACATGGGGCACACGCATCTGCACACATATGTATACAGCACACATGACACACACACCATGACACACACACACACACACACACAAAGTGTGTATGCCAAAAGAAAAAATTCCAACCAACCAAATGAACAAAAACTGGGCAAGGGCTGGAGAGATGGCTTAGCAGTTAAGCGCTTGCCTGTGAAGCCTAAGGACCCTGGTTCGAGGCTTGATTCCCCAGGACCCAAGTTAGCCAGATGCACAAGGGGGCACACGCATCTGGAGTTCGTTTGCAGTGGCTGGAGGCCCTGACATGCCAATTCTCTCTATATATCTGCCTCTTTCTCTCTCTGTCTGTCGCTTTCAAATAAATAAATAAAAATAAACAAAAAATTAAAAAAAAAAAACGGGCAAAGGGCTAGAAGGGGCATTTCTTCAAAGAAGACACACAGATGGCAATGAGCCCAGGAAAGAAGGCCAGTGTCACCCACCAGTTGGGAAATGCTGCCTCACACCCACAGCACGTGGGCTGCCCAAATCTCCCAGGGAGCAACGGTACTCTGGGATGAGATGGAGACACTGGAACCCTTCTGCACATTGGTAAGAATGTAAAACGGCTCAGCTGAGGTGTAAGAGTCTGGAGGGTCCTTGAAAACATAAAAATAGACATTGACCTTGATCCAACAATTCCACTTTTGGGATAAATGCCCCCAAGAATAGAAAGCAGTGTCTTAAAGAGATATGTGCACATCCGTGTTCATGCTGGCATTAGTCACAAGGAAACATTATGAATGGAAAATCAGTGGATGAACCAGATGTGGTCTGGCCATAGGATGACATATTATTCGCTGTTACAAAGGAAGGCAATTGTGACACCTGCTCCCACCTTAAGCACGGTCACAAGAAGACAAACACTACGACTCCATGCATAGGAGACACCAGTAGAATGGGGCTGTAAGCGAGGGGGACAAGGAAAATGGGAGGGTGTTGTTTAATGGGGTGGTTCCGGTTTTATAAGATGGAAAAAGGTATGGAGATGGGACAGGTGACGGTTTTTGCAATATTACGAATGTATTTAGCACCTAACTGTATACTTACAATGGTAAATTTTATGTCATTGATCAAAATAGTAGAATTGGAAAATAAGAGAAAAGTGCTTCAATTTGTCAACACTTATGTGGTCACATATCTACGTTAGCTCAGTAAACAGGATAGATATGACTGTGGACAGGCCCAGCTGTTACCTGTGGCCTCTCTTCCCAAATTATCTCCCAGCTGGGGTAGCCTGGTAAAGTCTATAGCTCAATTCAAGTGTGTGGGGCTTCTGGAAAGTTCTGTGTTCCTACATACTAAGTTCTATCATTTTCAGCAGCAGAACATGTTGGGGCATCTCAGCTGGGCTACAGGTGGGAGGTGATAGCAACATAGTTAAGGGGGGGGCCTGGCTGCAGCACACTGACCCCTATGTCATGGTGCCTGGGTGGTGTGGGGACTACCGCAAAACTCTCCTGTTAAGTGGGGACCTCTCAGCAGTTCTTATGGGTCACCACCATGAGGAAGGCATATTTCCACAGAATGTCCCAGCTAACTAGGTTCCCATGACAAGACTCTTCAAGTGTGATGATCAGGGTGCCTAGGCACAAAGCTCTGAAGGGCCCATGGTTCCCTCTGTAAGGTCCTCACACCGGTCTCCAGCCCTGGGGAGCTCTAAGTAGATTACACCAGTGGGCCGATGATGTCAATGGTCCCTGGCATGTCTAATTCAAATGAACATATTTTTAACTTTACCCACCAGGTCCACTCTGTTCTCTGAAGACAAGTGACAGATCAGGTTCCTCTGCAGTGCGACTGTGAGGACCTGTGGCACTACACTCCCTGCTCTATTGTGGGTACCCTGCTCTTGAGTAAACCGCGTGGGTTATTGATCCTCCCATGTGAGGCGTCTGCTGTAGGCTAATCCATTTCTTTTTGGCTGTCATTGTGTGACATGTTTCTTGGGGGTGATCACACCAACTCTTCCAAAGCCTCCGAGGCAACTGAGGTGATGGTGCCTCATGCTTGAGGGTACCAGCTGGTGAGTGCAAGAACCCAACACTCTGCACCTGAACCTGGCTAATTGCTCGGCCAACATTTGATGAAGTATGGCCACTTTCTGTCACACTGATACCCACGCCACCCTAAATGACAGAGTCACCCAGAGGGCAGGACAATGCTACACATCTGACCAGTGGCCAGTGAAGTGAAGTGGCCTACTTCTGGGGCAGGGTTGGTAAACTTCTGGCAGCTAGGGGGCAAATTCAGACCTGTGTCTATGTTATATAGCCCACAAGTGGCTTTACATTTTCTTTTCTTTTGTTTTTAGAGGTAGGATCTTGCTCTAGCACAAGCTGACCTGGAATTCACTATGTAGTTTCAGGGTGGCCTTGAACTCATGGCAATCCTCCTACGTCTGCCTCCTGAGTGCTGGGACTAAAGGCGTGTGCCACCACACCTAGGCATGCCCGGCTTGATGGCTTTTATATTTTTAAATGGTTGGTAGAAAAGCAAAAGAAGAATATTTCATGACTCATGAAATTATATAAAATTTAGATGCGTCCATAAGTGAAGACTTGGTGACATACAGCTCGCTTGCTTGTCTTAGCTGGAGCAGCCCCTGCAAAATGCCAGAGATGGGGTGGCTTACACAACAGATATTTCTGGAGGCTAGAAGTCCAACAGCAAGGTGCCTTCAGACTCAGCCCCCAGTGAGGGTTCTTCTTGGCTTATGGAGGTGTTTTCCTGGTTTCTGCACTGGGTCCTTGCAAGACAGAGAGAGTCCTGGTACCCTCTCTTCTGCAGGTCTTATCTACCACCCACAGGCCCTGCCTCTCCACCCACAGAGCTTTAACATATGGCTTCGAGGGGATGCAGCAAAGAGTCCACGTATCTGTTCAATCATCAATGACTGCTGCTTTCATGTTAGAGATGGAGCTGACTCCAGATGACCCTAGGTGCTGAGGAGCTCTGCCTCAATAAACCCAGCACAAGTGGAAAACAGTGTGAGCCAGCAGCACACTGGATACTCCACGGAACTCACAGTAAAACTGACAATTCATATGTCCACCACTGTTAGCTGAGGAACTGCTGAGTCTCTCTCTTAGGAGATCACAGCCTCCTCTCCTGGGGATTTGATGTGCAAATCCCCGCTAATGACTGGTACCCGGAAGGCACACCCTATTCAGCGGCAGCATGACTGGTAGCATGCAGATTGTATTGCCTATGAGCTTAAGATATTTACAATCTGGCGTTCTGTAGAAGAGCCTTCTAGAAAGGCCACGCCTCCCTTCCAGATACCAGGGCTCTCAGATCTACTTCACACGCACCCCTCTTCTCCTATACTCCAAGTGCCCGGCCCTTGGCCCCACGTACCCGTCCTGGTTTCCTGGACCTGATTCCAGGTCCCTACCTGTGTCAGCGGTCACTGAGGAAGATAACCTGTAGGTGGTTCTCAGCTCTGTCTGTAACCAAACTCTGGGCCACATTATGCATTGAGCCTGACCTTAGGCATCTGCTGACTTCCCAGCAGGCCCTGGGGCTCTGCAGAGACTCTTCCTCTTTGGAGATCACAGCCTCCTCTCCTGGGGATTTGAGCGCTAATCCCCGTTAATAACTGGTACCCAGAAGGCACACCCATTTCAGAGGCCGTGTTCCCATTCAAAGTCCTCGCTCTGGAGAGAGTGCAAAGGTGGAAGGTTCATTTGAGGAAGGTTCAGAGGGTCACCTGATCTGCTGGGGCTTATGGTTGGTGTGTGCTTTGTGGGGTCACTGCTACTGTGCCCTGCTACCTCTTCCCAAATTACACTGTGTGAGAGCGTACCCCAAAACCTTTGCATCATGGAGACCTTTGTAATTTCAATACTGTCTACATTGTTTTCTGGGAGACATGTGCCTGGTAACAGGGCGTGCAAAAAATTCAAATGTTCAAGACCAAGACAGGCCAAGTGAAAAGATCAAACCCAGTTCTGGACTTGGCTTCGGTGGTCACTCGAAAGGACCCTCTTCCTCGAAGGCCCTGTGGCCCCAGAGGGGAAATAAGGTTTGAAATGGGTTCATCCCAACTCACAGATTAAGGAAAGCTGAGTGGATGCCAGCACCTCGCTGGGGAAAGTTCAGTCTTTTCCTGGTCTTGCTTGGCCCTGCCCTCTGCAGTCCTGGCTACTCTTCACTTTCAGATGTTGGGAGAACAGAGCAGGGAGGGTGGTCACCAGGAGTGTGGGGGAATCTGTCAGGGACCTGGGTATCTGTAGGAGGGGGCCCTCACTCTGATAGCTGAAGAGGTGGCAGGTGGGTGCTAACGGCTGGAATACATGTTTCCCTGTATGGCAGGACTTGAGGCTAATCACATGACTAGTTGTTCGGTCAAAAGATGTTCTCTGTATAAGAGAAACCCAATTGTTACAGATTTTTAAAAAGACCACACCTCTAAAACCCCAAGTCAACACCATTACACTAAAAAGCTCACACCAAGCAACGATAAACCCATCAATACTGGAAGCTGTCATCAGTGGACAAGATCTTCCTAGGATGCCAGGAAACATTTCTGGCAAGAATAGCAAACTTGTAGTACAGGGTGGAGAGTGAATGCTTCAGGCTTTACTATTAGTTGGTCTCTGGGGCACAAAAGCAACCAGAGACAGTATGTCAAGAAAAAGATATGACTGTGTGTGCTAATAAAACTTTATTTACAAAAACAAGTGGTGGGTCAGATGGGGCTATCATCTGCAGACCACTGAATGCATTAAAAGAAAAGCTAACATTCACCATAATGAAAGTAAGACAGACATGCAGCTCCTTATGATGTCTGTCCACTGTGCTTCTGTGCTGCTCATCACAAGCGTTGAAGCCACAGTCCTGTCCTCCTGTGGGGACATTCTGGGTGTGGAAAGGGAACCTCTTAAGGTCAAAGAGTAACCACTCTGGCTAGGTGACTCCCATGCTGTAAGGGTGAAGGGCGATATGGAGAGCATGCCAGGCTACGCCCCTTCACCTGCCCCCTCCACCCCGAGCGCCCTCATCGCCCGCTTTTACATCACTGGCAACTCTGGTTTATCAGTGGATTGAGGGTCTGATTAATGTCTCTAGAGTACACACTACACAGGCGTCTCCCCAGCCTCGCTCGGTGGTGTTGCTCATCAGCAGAGCGGCACAGAGCTGGGGACAGCTGGCTGTGCGACGCAGACTGCTGCCTCTGATGCCACACTATATTTGGAGACTCTTTCTTGCCTCATTTATTTTTGATTTGAATTGCTCATACTGACTGTGTGTTCTCTTTCTCTCTCCTGCGTGGAATTAAATGAGCTTAATATTTTTAAACCCTGCTTGTGTCAGCTCATGATGAGCACATGTGAGCCATGTATGTAGCTGGATAGTATCGCCTAAGGAGGGCCTGCCACCCGACCTCCTGCTCCAGCCTTCAGCTTTGAGTGACTTCACTTTTCTGGGTAATGAGATGATGGCCCAGTCCTGGGGGAAAGGCCAGTTCTTTGGGAACAAGGCAGTGCACAACAGACTGTGAGTAGCTGGAGTCTGGGGTTAGCCCTAGTGCCATGGTGGAGGGCCAAAGGACAGTCCTCTGAGTGGCAGCCCTGGGCTGGGTTACTGCAGAGTGTCAGAGTTGCTGGTGACCTGGAATAGTCCCAGTGAGGCCTTGAGTAAGGGCTTCCCTGGGCATTTCTGCCCTTAATTCTTGCCACAAATCCTGTTATGTTGTTGCTATATTTAGTCATAGGTGACAACTGTGGAAACTGAGGCTTTGAGAGGTGAAGTCAGAGCTGGGGAGATGGCTCAGAGGTTAAAGGCACTTACTTGCTTGTCAACCCTGATCATCTGTGTTCCATTCCCTAGTCCCTCCATTCTCTAGTCCCCATGTAAAACCAGATACACAAAGTGACCCCATGGTCTCAGGAGTTTTTTACAATGGCAAGAGGCCTGGCATGCCCATACTCTCTCAGAAATAAATAAATAAGAGGTGAAGTCAGCCAGCCTTGGTTATCAGGTGAGTGGCAGTTCTGGGAGTCCTAGGCTGTCCCCAGCAGATCAACCTGAGAACAAAGGAAGGAGCAACCAGAGGTCTTCTAGGGAATGAGTCACTCACCAGGAGTAGAACAATCTAGCTGTGAGCTGGGAAGCCTGGGTCAGGTGGAGGAGATGGAGGTGACCCTGCTGGGGCTGATGAATTTGGGATGTTGGGGCCTCTGAGTGGACTGAGGGACCAATGTGGGGCTAAAGAGAAGACAAAGTGGTTTCCAGGCTTCAGAAACACACCTTTGCAGGTGTGGCTCTCTTTGGATGTTCTTCCATGGGGTTGCCGGCCAACAGACACCTCCTTGGAGAGGCTGTCCAAGAGAGTGCTGGCCATCATGGCATCATGTGTGTTTCCTGCAATGTTTGTACCTCAGACCGTGAAGACTGCTCATCCAAGCATCTCCTACCAGATGGTGAGTCTCAGAGGATGCCACAGGGTGTTTCCCATTTCTTGCTGAGCCCCTAAAGGCTCGGAATGCCTGGTCAGTGCCCAGAACACCTCTTCTGAATGCATGCAGTAAGTTCTAGGCAAGCAGTTCTTTGCTTATAGATAACAGATGCCAGCATGAGGCCAAGACCAAAGCCAAGCAGAGTGGAGGGAGGTGGAACAGTGGGAGGTCATGTTCTGCTGGTCCTCCTGGGGAGACAGAGGGCGGTCCTGCAGTGTCTGCCGCCTCCTTTGAGGGGTTTCTTGGCAGGAGGGCATCCACACAGGTGCCTGGGTTCTCAGGCACTGGTTCAGCCTGATAGTCTCTGCCAGGTCTGCAATTCTCCACCAGGGTGATGTTGGGTCCTGAGACATGCATGTGATACTAAGCTTGTTTCTCATGGCAGGTGTGTGAGGGCATACATACACATATAAAAACACATACAAATATACCATCTCCATCATGACCACCACCCCCTCTATGACCACCTCCACCATGACCAGCCCCCCTATGACCACCTCTATCATGACCACCACCCCATGACCACCTCCAACATGACCACCACCCCCTACGACCAAGTCCATGACCACCACCCCTATGACCACCTCCAACATGACCACCATCCCCTCTATGACCACCTCCACCATGACCAGCCCCCCTACGACCATCTCTATCATGACCACCACCCCTATGACCACCTCCAACATGACCACCACCCCCTACGACCACATCCATGACCACCACCCCTATGACCACCTCCAACATGACCACCACCCCCTACGACCACGTCCATGACCACCACCCCTATGACCACCTCCAACATGACCACCCCCCCCACGACCATGTCCATGACCACCACCCCCTAAGACCACCTCCATCATGACCACCATCCCCTCTATGACCACCTCCACCATGACCCTCACACCCTCTAACACCACTTCAAGTATGACCACCACTCCCTCTATGACCACCTCTACCACGAACACCACCCCCTCTAAATCACCACCTCCACCATGACCACCACCACCTCTACAACCACCTATAGCATGACCACCACCCCCTCTATGGCTACCTCCACCATGACCACCACCCTCTCTATGGCCACCTCCACCATGACCACCTCCACCATGATCATCACCAGCGCTATGACCACCTCCAGCATGACCACACCCCCTCTATGACCACCTCCACCATCCCCTCTATGGGCATCTCCACCATGACCACTTCCAGCATGACAACCACCCCCTCTATGACTACCTCCACCATGACCACCATCACCTCCAGCATGACCACCACCCCCCTGTATGATCACCTCCACCATGATCATCACCACCTCTACAACTACCTCCTCCATGACCACCACCACCACCATCACCTCTATGACCACCTCCACCATGTCCACAATCTCCTCTACAACCACCTCCACCGTCCCCTCTATGACCACCTCCACCATGACCAACACCATCACCTAAACCACCATCAGTTGTCTCTATCACTTACTAATACCACAAACATATCCACCATGATCATCTCTACCTCCACCATAACCATGTCATCTCTACTGTCTCCATGACCTCTACCACCACCTGCTCCACTTCTGTCTCTCATGAGTCCTTCATGACTTGCATCATCTCCATCTCTGCTATCACCATTTCCATCACCACCATCTCTACCTCCTCCACTCCAAGTCTGCTTCTCCCCTCTTAAGTACTGCTTTCAGTGATTTGCTCTTGGAATCCTCCCTTCAAGTAATTTTTTTACTCCTCTAGCTTAAGTTCTCACCTCTAAACAAAATGTCCCATGGTTTATTATACCTGCAGGCTCTACCTCTACACTGTGTTCCAAATGGTTGCTCAGTCCATATGGACATCTCTGGAATATTCCAGTCTTACCCAGTTGCCCCACAACCATCTTTACCACCTCTACCACCACCTCCACCATGACCACCACCACTTCTAAACCATCATTCCCACCATGACTGTCTCCTTCACTTTTTAAAATTTATTTTATGGAAGAGAGAGGGAGGGAGAGATAACAGGCATTCCAGGGCCTTTAGCCACTGCAAATGAACTCCAGAAGCATGTGTCACCATGTGTATCTGGCTTATGTAGGTACTAGGGATTTGAACCTGGGTCCTTAGGCTTTACAGGCAAGTGCCTTAACTGCTAAGCTATCTCTCCAGCCCCATCTCCTTCACTTTTATCAGCACCACCTCTGTTACTATCTCTACTTGCCTTTGGAGCTCCTGCTTGGACCATGGTTGTCTGCCTGTCACCAGAGACCCATTTCTATTTCCCAATATCAGATCTCTCATGTCACGCTTTTCTCTCCCATTCTCAGTTGCTGCCCAGAACCTTCAGCATCAAGGCCAAGAGCTACACCCTGACACTTCACAGCTGGGCCCATCTACCTCTTCAGCTCTCTCATTCCATTTGCCCCTCTTGCACACCTTCCTGTCCCCATTCTCCTGGCATGCCTGGCTCTTTTCCCACACACTTGGCCTTGGGTACACCAGCTGGCCTCTTTCCTGCATACTCAGGCATACTTGTCCATACAAGTATTTCCTTCTTGTTTCCATGCCAGTGGCCGCCCTGTCCTTGCTCCTGCTGCTCCCTGGGGTGGATTCTGTATCTCCCCATCTGTCAGGGAACTCACTAGTTGCAGGGTTCACTGGAGAGAGCAAGTCCCAGGTCTTGATGAGCCACACCTCATCATCTGCAGTGGTTAGCCTGGGGTGGGCAGCAGCAGGGCGGGAGTTACACCTTCCATTCCCAACACCTGGACAACTTGCATCTTCTGAAAACCATGTCCCAAGTCATGCAGCTGTAAGATCACGAAGCTGGGGCAGGTCCTTCAGAAGCAAAGTCAGCCCTTAATTAGCCTCTTGTCATATTATCCCAGTCTTCAGCGCTGATTTCTGATGAACACTCTCTAGGCCCTCTAGCGCTTTCTGGTTTCAAGTCTTTTGGCACTTGAATGCTAGTTTGAATGCTAGTGCAACCCTGGAGGACTCTATTCCTATTAAGGCCTCTTCCCATGCAGCCAACTAGAGGTGTATGGGGCTGACTGTCAACCTCAGGTCTCTCCAGCTCTTTTGCTCCCCTTCTCCTCAGCTTGTCCTTGACACCTACCCAGTCTTCCGATTGTGACCTGAGGGAACTGGGGATCACTGGAAGTGGAAGGGGTGGGCTCACATGCCTGAATTCCCAGCAAAGGAGCTGGAGCTCACCCAGGGATGCCCAGGATCTGTAGACTGGGATTTTCAGAGCATGCCCTGTGCACACTTGGTTCCACTGAGACTGTGGTTTACATCTGCTTACTTACTTTCCCAGTTTCCTCTTAAGAGTGACAAGTGACACTGGTTTTCCTGTTAGTTTCTTTTCAAAGTCAGAATAATTGAAGACACACATTTAAGTGTCTAAAAGGAAACATGAAAACCACAAAGTTGGACTGGGGGTACACATATGTACCCTGAAGTAGATCAGGGTCCAGTGACCCAAGTGTAAGAAACACCTTCCAGGGAGGGAGGGAGACAGAGAGGGCCCAAGACAGAGGGACAGGAAAACCACAGGGTGTAGAACAGTCCCTGGTGACCCACGGGCCTCATGCCCTCATTCCCAGAACTCTCAGGAGAAGAAGACATATGCACTCCACAAAGGAACCCCAGGGCATGAAGTGAATTCCAGGTCATCCCACAGTTCTTTTTTCTTTAAAACTAAATTTATATCCCCTTTTGTGAAAGTGTGTCAGATTTCCTCCCATTACAGGAAGTTGACCAAGTGAATCAAAGAAGAGGGCACCCAAGCAGGACAGCGTGTCCCTCTGCTCAGCCCTTGTGGGAAGCTCTGGGTGGGGGGCATTTAGGCTGGAGGTCATGTCTCATCCTGTGCACATGCATGCTGGTCTGTACATATGCCCATGCGTTCATGAACACAGGCCCACTCCATCCATCAGTCAAACTGCCCGCTGTCTCAGTCAGCTCATCTACCCAAAGAGATACTGGGGAAGGGCCTCACCTCACAATGGCTGGACTCTACCTCAGGCCGGGTGGGTGTCACTGAACTTCCTGCTGGTGGAAGGGACTGACCCTCACAGTTGCCCTGTGCCCTGGCCAGCCTCTTAATGCTCTGAAAAACACCTATTCCAAAGAATAGGTAAAGATCAGAGCTCAGGATCCCTTGCAAAGGACTGGTGGCCAGTCCCACAATAATCTGCTGGTGACCCTTGGACCTGTGAGATGTGAACATCCAGCCAGGGTCCACCACAAACCTGGATGTACAGAGTATGGTCTGCAGCTCTGGGAAGAAATGGGCCATGTCTGCCTTATCAGAGGTGGACTGCACCCAGGGTGCCATTGCCTTCTTTCCTGTGTGCCCAAAACATGCCTGATTTCTTGCCTTGATAGCTCTTATTGTGACTACATGCAGAGGAATAGAATAGGGCTGCCTGGGACCTCCCTAGGGGGCCCAAGCTACAGTTAAGGTGCTAGATGAGACCCTGTGGAAATAGGCCCAAATAGGGAGGTAGATGCAGGTAAGAACTGTGAGATACTCAGGTCTGGTAGGAGAAAGAGCTGTGAGGTGGTCTTGCAGGGCACCACTCAGCCCTTCTCCTGCCTTGCCTTCTGAGAGGATGCACAGAGGACCCAGGGAACCGTGCCCTAGGGAACAGGCTGTCCACCATCTGTGGATGTGGACTAGATTTGCTGGCTTCCTTGTGAAACTTAAGCCTTGCCTGTCTCACTGATCTTAATGGCCCACCTTCAAAATCCCCATCACATCATGCTAGAGGAGGGGCCCCTGGAAGCAAGGCAGTGCCTCCTGGCCATTACACTCACCAGCTCCCTTACGGCTGCCACACAAACCCTGAGGCCTCCAGGGAGCACTCGCAGCCCCGGTGGACTCCGAGAGCCCTGTTGTCACTCCTGCAGTACCCAAGCCCCTCCCGGGCTGGTGGCTGCTGCGTCTACCTGGTTGTGGTGTTAAGAGATGGAAACTCCATATCTAGCGCTGCTCAACAAGCTGACTGAGGGAGGGGTGGACGAGGGGCAGATGGTGGGGGAAAAGTCCCCCTCCCCAGTACGGAGAGATGCATGGTGGGTAGCTGCAGAGTCTGCTTTTCCCTGCTCCTTCCTGGAGCATCTACCACTACCATAGAGGAATTAAAAAAAAAATGCTGAGTCTCCTCTTGTGGCCAGATTGAGATTTTTAAGTGAGGCCAAGCAGGAAAGCCCAATATGGGAAGGGGGTGGGGAGTGGGGAAGGAAAGCAGGATCTTTCCCTCAAAGACAATTCCAGAGCCTGACTCAGCATGGATGGGGGTGAGCATGGACCTCCTAGTGCCCAGCCCCAGATGGATGGATGGAGCAAGCTGCGTCCCCGGTGGGGCAGGGAGAGTGGGATTTAACTGCTCATACCCTAGGGTTCGAGGAGAAGTGAGAGTCCAGTGTCCTGGTGTTTCTGACCAGGGAAACTTCAGAGGGAGGGTCACCTTCCCTGGGTGGCTATGCTGGTGTCCTCTTGCGTCACCAAGGAGCCCAACAGTCCTTCTGGCCACTTGTTCCTGCCTCCAGATGTGGGTGGGGTACCTCTGTTTCTGAAGCCTGGATAAACACATCCCCGGTGGCTTAATACCTGTAGCTCTGGGTAGAGAGGCTTGCCTGGAGAGTGTGGGGGGCGCTGTCACTGCACCCGATGACATGAGTTTCTGCTGGACAGGAGCCACCTGTTCCTTGGCAGTCCTTTGCAGGAACACTGCTGTGCATAACACAGGGCTGGGCACTCCGCACTGCTCCTCTAAGCCTGGCGCTCACCTGCTTTCATCCAGACGGTGTGTCTCCACAACTCTGTTAGTGCCCAGCCCGTGGACCTCAAACACCATGCTCGGAAGGAACTGGAAAAAGACCCTGGCTCTACTCATACAGCAGAATCAGAAGTGTGAAGACAGACACTGGCCAGGCAGTGTGGACCACTGATCTGCCTCTTGGACCTGATGCTGCCTTGTTACCTTAGGGGCAGGACAGAACCCACAAGGTGCCCATCCTCTGGGCTTTCCTGAAGTCCACAACATGAATCTGGGGGAAGACAGCTGGCATTCTAAAGGGAGAGTTTGCTCCTGACTGCCCTTATGGGATGCTGTACTTTGTCCTGCTGCACTGGGCCTTCTTCCTCCACAAGCCTGGGCTGCACCCCTCCCCTCCCACCAAGGGGCTACTGTGTTTCCAGAACCAGGCAGGGGCCTGCCTTCCAAGCCCACTAGCTGGAGCAGGCAGAGGAGACCCCGCAGTGGATCATACTCCTAGTCACAGGGGAGAGTGCTCAGCCCCAGCTCTGGGCCCCATCGCTGGTTTTCCATGATTCCATATGATTCTGCTTGACTCCCACATGCCACCGCTTCACCCTCACCACATTAGCTAGCAATACCTGATACGTCATCTCTGCTAAAGGGTACAGGACCACCAGACTGGAAAGCAAGCCACGGAAAATTCTGGAGGGAGCACTGGGGTGCATCAGGAACCGCCGCAGCGGGGTGAAGAATGTGGCACAAAAGGTCCCTCCACAGCCTCCCCCCTGGTGCCTGTGAAAGTGACCTCATTTAGCCAAAGGGTTTTTGCAGATGTGTGAATCAGGATCCTGGGATGAAATCATCCTGGAACAGGGTGGCCCTATCTCCAGTGACAAATATCTTTACAAGAGGTGACAGACACCAAGCATACACGTGATGGTGGAGGCTGAGGTAGGATGTCAACAAGCCAAGGAACACCAAAGACTCTAGCAGCCACCAGAACCACAGAGAGTCCTGCAAAAGACCACTTTCCTTAGTATCTCCAGAGGACGCAGTCCTGCCTATACCATGACTTGGTATTTTCTGGCCCCTAAACTATGAGATAATAAATATGGCTATTTTGAGTTGTGCTGTTTGTGGCAATAGGAAAGGAATATAGTAATATCTCCTTGTTGATGGGGGCATGTTCCCAGACCCCCTGTGGATGCCTGAAACCTCAAACAGTAGTGCCAAGCCCTCTCTCTTTCCATATGGTGTTTCTCCTACTCTCTCTCTCTCTCTCAACACAGTAAAGCTTAATTTAGAAATTGAGCATGGCACGAGATTAACAGTTATAATAAAACAATTATAAAAATAGTAGTTTCTTAAATGCTGCATATTGTTTATTCTAATAACTTCCATTTAATATTTTCAGCCAAAAGTGTATCAAGGGGGTAATAAGAGTTGCAAAAGAGAAAATAAGGGTGTGTGCGTACGTATGTGCACACGCAGGTGGGTGGGTGGGGGAGAACTACTATACCCACAACTGGCCTTTCAAGCTCTTGAACCATAGCAGGTTGTGTGGAAGCTGAGAAATAGCCTTCTTTGGGAGAAGTGACCCTTTACTAGGGTCTGAATCCTTGTGGCCCAGTCCCCTAACTACTCTTCATTCTGGGAGGGGCACAGCTTACAGGATGATGGTTCTGTTCTTCTCCTTATGTTCCCATGTGCCAACTGGGCATGAGAGGCTCTTCCCTGGTCTCCAGGGTACAGTAAGAATAAATAACAAATGGTTTCAAAGAGGATTACCATCCTAGCATCACGTGATGGACACATGAAAGATTAATACCCTGCCTGTCCAGCACACACCAGCAGTCTAAAAGCCAGCTGCACTCCACCTCATCCATTAAGGCGTCTGCTGAGTAAAAAGATATGCAGAAGAAAACCACGGGGCACTGAGCCTTCGCCATCCCATAATTAACAGGGAAGACTCTTCTAAATGAAATACTCGTTGCCGATGAGGCTGCGGTGAAACACCTGCACGGAGACAGTGGGGCACATTTGGGGAAAGTCATTGGGCAGCACAGGTCTTGCAGCCTGGGATCCCAAAACCATGCTTATGTAACCTTATCCCATTGGGTCAAGAGATGAAATAAAGCGAGATACCCACATGTGTACTCACTACAGCCTTGCTTGGAAGAGTGAAGATGAAGGAAGCAATGTGTAGTGAAGGTTAGAGAAACAGGAGGATGGGATGTGGCCACCACTGATGACTCCTTGTTTGGGAAAATCCTTGGTCTACATTGTAGAGTGAAGGTAGGGGGTGTCTAGGTGTGTCTGCAGGGTCTCTGCATCCATGATTCCTTTCTGGTGGAGGTTTGGGTGTAAAGTATGCAGTAAATCCCCAGGATAGGATGGGGAATCTGGTAGAATTCTCCTGCCTGGAAGGTGTGGTGCAAGCATGGGCAGCTAGGGGTCTACATGCTGTTGCCCCTTACTGGACATCCTGGCGCTGGCCCGGGAGTGTGAGTACCTGTTTGGATGAGCTGGTTTAGGGGTTGAGGCAGGGGACCATCATGGTCACAATTAAACACTGTCCTAGGCTGGAGGGATTGCTTAGTGGTTAAGACGTTTGCCTGCAAAGCCAAAGGGCCAAGGTTTGCTTCCCCAGTACCCATGTAAAGCCAGATGCACAAGGTGATGCACACATCTGGAGTTCGCTTGCTGTGGCTGGAGGCCCTGGTGAGCCCATCTTTCTCTCTATCTGCCAGTCTCTCTCTAATAAATAATAACGATAATAATAATAAACTCTGTCCTTGGCTGGGTGGTCTAGGACCTGTTGTCACCTGAGACATAGAGACAGTCACAATCAGGGCTGACTGCCAGGAGCTGAAGGGTTAAGAGCAAGTGAACCTACAGTATTTAGCAGGGGGCTTGACAGCAGTCTGTGATGAGCTCTAGCTGCCAGCATGAATGCTTGCGTGACTGCAGCACGCGTGGTGGGAATTGGTGGCATCACCGTCCCCAGCATCCCAGTGTCAGCTGGGGCTCTTCCTGCATTGGGAGCAAATGCTCAGCTGTCCACCTGCTCTGCCTAGGCAGCTTGGGAGCTTCTCAGCAACTCTGGTCATTTGCTAGTGGTCCCTTGGTGTCCTCTGCCCTCCCCAAGGGAACATTTGGTCTGGATGTTCTGGAATGGCTTTTGCAGTGTGAAGGCGTCAGCTCTCCAGAGGTAAGTGTCTCCTTGTGAAAATATGAGCCAGGTCCTGCTCCTGGGCAGTGAGGCTGATGCCCTCTGATGAGAATGCCAGTCCCAGGGCCATAGCTGCCTCTGCGTGCAGGCCTGTGCAGCTAGATCTGGTGTGTCCTCTGCTCAGGAGTAAACCCTTGCCTCTTGCCATCTCTGGCTGAGCTCTGGGGTGCCTCTGGCTTCCTCTAAGTGCTGTCCATGGCTCAGAATGTTCAGCACATGGCTGTGTTCTGGGGAAGATACTTTGAGAAGGGTCCCTCAGAGGCATGGCCAACCTCAGGTTCTGAAGTGCCAGGGCCGGCCTAGAGTCCAAAGTGGGGACAGCTTGGTTCCAAGGCTTCTTTGGGCAGCATGTACATTGCAGGTCAGCTCCTCTGGGTAGAGGAGACAGAGAGGCCGAGGGCAGTGCAGGGCCATGACGTGACTTGTGCCCATGCCAAAGCACACTCGCTGGGGTCGTGGCATTTAGCTTTCCCTGAGACGCTGAGCCCCTGGATGGCAGCAGATGAGTGAGGGAAGGGTCCCGGGAGGTGAGTGCACTGTCCCAAAGGACACGGGCTCCTTTAAGTCTGTGAAATCAGCTTGGGTCTGACTAGTGGACACCTGGCTGGAGGGGCATGGTGCCTTTTGCATTTTGTGATGAGCTACCCCTTCGCCAATGAATTCACTGTCACATGTGAGTGGCTCCATGGGGGACAGAGCCTAGAAAGTGGGAGCCTGGGTAGAGGGATACACCTGCTGCACAGGGCAGGGCTCAAGGGTGGATCTGGCACAGGGTTGATTTCTGTCTGGATGGGAGGTTCCCTCACAGTACCAGAGGGTGGTGGGGATGGGATCCATGTCTGTGAGGAGCTGGACTGAAGCAGAAATGACCCCAAAGAGCAGGCTCCTTGAGAATTCTAGAGAGAGAGTGGCATGGTGACCCCAGCTCTACCAGCAAGTAAGGTCCTGCCTTGGCTGTAGTTTTCCTTCTTAAAAGGAGGAGGCTGACCTGTAGAAGTAAGAGCCAGAAGGAGGCTCTTACTTCCATAAAGAGCCTGAGGCCACTGGTTGTGAAGTCCAAGATCCCAGCCCAATGCTGAATAAATAAGCCAGATCTAGGGCTGCACTGGAAACCAGGGATTCTGCCAAGCCTGGGGACAGATGCCCTACTGTTTGCTCCAAGGACTGGGAGGAGGGTCTCTTGGCTTGGGCATCCCCTCTAGCCCCCACTGCTCCTCAGGAATCTACATGGTGTACCCTGGGGCCCAGCCAGGCTTCAGCACCCATTCAGCCTAGCAGATGGCTGGGACACTCTAGCAAGCTCCCCATGGTTACTGTGGTTACCAGCTGCCATGGGTTGGGGAGAGACCCTTTCCTCAGCATCCCCTCATGAGAACCCACTGGGCTTTGCCAGAACTTTCTGACGTGGGTGAGGCAGGGAGGGAGGGCCCAAACAGGCATATGCGCTCTCGGCGTGCATTTCTGAGGGGAGACAATGGTGATCACAGGCAGCTTAGGACTGTGACCATCCCTGAGGGTTTCATGGGCTCGGGAGAAGGCTGCTTCTATAACCTTACATGCTGGGTGAGTGACCCAGCTTGGCCACAGAAGAGGGAAGACATCTTCCAAAGACGTTTGCTCACTCACAGCTGGGCACCCCATAACCCATGTTTCCTGATACTTTACACTGTCTCTTCCCACTTTCTACCTGCCTCTCTCTATCTGAAGACTAACTCCTGGCCACAGGCTTCAGGCCTGGCTCCACCTTGCCCCCTTTCCTGACCACTATGCCAACACTGCGTTATCACACTCACTGACCAGCAGACATTTCCGTGGTGGCCCACAGGTACCCTGATGCTTGGATCATGCATTCCCTGTCTCCCATCATGAGCCCTGAGGGCGGTGACCTCCATCAGTGCCCCTGGTTTGGTGGGTCTGTAAAGAGTAAGTGCCATCCTTTAGCCACAAGCCTCACTGCAGAGCGGAAGTGGTGGGAGGGCAGCGTGCCCTGCGCATTACCATGGCTCCCAGGGGTAATCTGAGGCCCTGGTGGATGTGCCTCGTCTGGGTAAGTCCTTTTTGGGTAAAGGGATTTTTTTTTTCTCTAGATTGCCTTTACTTGGGGCCCACTGTAACCATCATGTGCAGCAGCAGGACAGGGTCCATGGGCTCCCAGTGGCCTCTCTCGAACCATCTTTAGGCTGCAGAGCACGCATGGCAGCATTCTCCAGAGCCCCCAGGTGCCTCAGCACAGGGCACTGATGTCCCCTGAGCACCTTTCAAACATCAGGATATAAACAAGGAGCTTCTGACTGCTCTCCTGTGAGGACCAAGGCACACCTGTGTCCCCATGGGAAGGAACGTTTTGTGAGTGAGAGCTGCAATTCTTGCTCCAAGCACCGTGTCCTTTGCAGGAGGAAGGAGGGACAAAATGGCTCTGGGTCTCCTGTCCATGATACCTGAACACCTCCTGGCTTGGGTGACTAAAAATACCCTCTACTCTTTGCCAGGGAAAGGCAATACCCCTTGGGGGGGGTGAGAGGAGCCAGCTGAGCAGAGGCAGGAGTAGGGAGGGGGAAGAGAGGGGATGAGATGCCATGGCCAGGATGCAGTCATCAGGGCTGGCAACTCTACACAGCTCTGGCCCCTGCATAGACCCCATTCCAGAGGCCCAGAGAACTCACACAAGGCCCTTGCTAAGCACACATTAGGATAAAAGCACAATTTTAGATTCAGAGCTGACAAAAGCTAGTGGGTCATTGCAGCCTTCGCATGTTATGTTCCCGAGGATTAAGGGAAACCTGTGAAAACCCTTTCCTCAGGGCTTCCAGCCATCAGAAAATGCCTCCTTGAGTAACCCTGCAGACTTAAGAAGCAGAGGCAGGGAAAATTCCCCCAAAGATCGACATAGCTATGAAGTGCTTCTCAAAGCACGGAGTTGGAAGCCCTGCACTGGGGTCACTGGGAACTGTGAATGACGGCGCTAACCCAGATGCATGGGGACCCTCAGCATGTGTGTGGGGCTGCCCCATAGACAGGTCTTGTCCCCTCTGTGATCTCATTATGAAGAGCTAGCAGAGGCTGAAGGGATGTGCCATGCCCCATAATGTATGAGTGTCTCCCAAGATGAACCTCCACCCACTGCCCCAATCAGCCAACAGAACAGCACCCTGAAAATTATCTACACGATGCCAGATGCACGGCGGTGCCGCGGATGGACTTGGGATATAGAACAGTGATTTGACTTTCATGAAACCTGCTACTTCCGGAGCCCAGCTCTCCCTCTCCTGCCTTTCCCTCCTTTCAAGGCCAGACTCTCAGGAGTGGAGTCCAGAAAGTCAGAGAGTGAACTCTGGCTTGGAGTCCTGGCTCCCTCATGTAGCAGCTCAGAGACCTCAGGACAGTCACTTTGACTTCTATGACCTGTTTCTGCACCAGCTCAATGGGAACAAGGTCCTTCTCTGAGGAACATGGAAGGCTGCTCTCAACTCCCAGGCACTCTCTTGACTCAGACTAGCTCCTCAGAAGCAGACATCTTCGTACCCCCCCCCCATGTTCTCTTTCCCACTCTTCTCTAACCTCTGGAATAATCTGCAGCCCTCGTGACCCAGTAAGAAGAGCATGGGAGACTCCTGGGAGCCCTCTCTCCATCCCATCACTGTCCAGCTCCAAGGTATCTCTGGTCTTTGTCACCAACCTCCTTTCTCTTAATCCTTTTCACCCACATTCAGGTTCCTGCCTTGGACTGCATGGGGTCACAGGCCTCCCACACAGTCCCTTCCTGGCTTTGCTCATCACCATGCCTGTCTTCAAGGTCTTCATCAAATGAATCCCCCATCCCACCTCCCCTTTCCCATCAGCAAGGTCTTCTCATCCATTTTCTGGCTTTTATCCCCCAGAGGCAACCTGGGTAGGTCTTGCTCATTGTTAGCCCTTCCATTGCCTGCTG